>JALMQS010000030.1:30342205-30820480 GCA_024734495.1 Forficula auricularia | reverse complement strand
TAATAAATATCTTATTTATTTGATTAAAAAATTTACTTAATAAAAATTAATTCATTGTGTATAATTATTTAAAGAAAAAATGTATTCGATAAATTTTTCTTTTCCTTAAAAGCAAATGAAAAGAATCTACCGAAATTTCGAAAAAATAATTCCCTTATTTCATTGAAAATGTTTTAAAAATAATTAAAGATAAAAATTAAAAAAATAATAAATTCTCTGAAATGCAATTGGGGTAGAATGTCTCCCCTGGTATAAAAAGAAAAGGGTGCGAAATATAAGCTTAGGCACTTTTATAATAATTCCGGATACATATTGGGACAAGTCCATAATCCAATTGGAGACAATGAAACAAGCTCACACATGAAATAAAGAATTTTCTATTAATCAAGTATAGTACGAGTTTTATCAATAGCGTCTAGTTCTCCTTAACATAAGCTAACTATTTTAGTACTAATAATAAAATTGCCTGCAGAGTCTATTATATAGAGTTGAAATTGAAAAATAAAAACACATGAATAAGAATTACCATATACGTTCAATATATATCGTTATAGGTAGATAAAAATAGGTTGTTTGAGAAAATTGAGCGAAAAAATTAATAATAATGACATGATAGTTCTCAAATACTTTGAAAATTTGTATTCAACATGTTATTAAAAGAAATGAACAAATATTTACTTTTTAAAAATTTAAACAAATAAATAAAAAATAAAATTTTTTAATTTTTTCGCTCAATTTTCTATAACAATCCGTTTTGCTCCATTTTTTCGAATATATTTTTTGAAAAATATCAATTATTTACGTTAAAATTACAAAATTGATGATAAAACTACAAAAAATGTCATATTATATCGAAAAGTTGATATTTCAAAAAATTCATAGCTTGGAAACCACTTCTATTCCAAAATTGAAATTTTCAGGGTTGTTTGAGGATATAATGAAGTATACTCCCTGAAAATTTCAAAGGATTTCGAGTTGAAAGAAAAAAGTTCTGGCTATCTGAAAATGACGATTTTTCAAAAATCGATCGGCTTTAGATGGCCATAACTTAACGAAATAGAAGCAATCAAGTAAAAAGTGGGTAGATTTCTTCAGAGTATACCTGAACAAAAAATATCAGCTGCTGATCAACCCTCTACTTCGAAAACTGTAGATATGACAGCATTTTAAAAATAGGTAAAATTTTTCTGAAACAGTGGTTTAGTTAGCAGCTCGCTGTTAAGCCGGACTTAAGTGTAAACCAATGACCAATTTTTTCTTAAAAGTAGAGGATTTATAGAGAAGAATGCCACCTCAAACAAGTCTCTAAGTTATATAGAAGCTGAGATATAAACTTTTGAAAATGACTGAAAAATCGACTTTTTTTCAAAAATTCAAAAAAATTCTCTAGCGGCCAAATTTGATGGATAGGGCTCAAATTTTAAGGTTATCTCCTTTTCTGATGTACTTTCGAGGAAAAAATCGCCATCAAAATCGGTGATTCACCCCCGCACACTTTCGTCGAAAAGTAATGGATCTGCCCATTATATATACAATATATATTCAATTTTTTTGAATTCAAGGTACCTACCTGAAAGATTGAAAGAAACATCGAATTCGAATTTTTTCACGAAAATGAAAAATTAAATATTTTTGATTTGAAAGTACTATTAGTAAATTAAACCAATGTTATATGTCTAAGATTATATTAGAAATAATAATCATATGATTAAGTGAACGACGCATGATTATGAATTAATTTACATGCATTTGACTCTCTTGTCCCCCTCTGGGCGGCCCTGATTACGAAGCTTTGCGGCGCACCTTTGAAAAATTCGCGTGTCCACTGGCGCCGCCGGCGCACAGTTTGGAACCTCTGTTATACCATTTAAATTTTGACAATATTTAAGCAGATAAAAATAGGGCATTTCTTCAATTTTTACCCTCGCTATTTGCTGTTGAATTCAAATATATAATCAAAAATTATACCACCCTGATGCCATCACATTTGATTTTGAATTAAGAGTAAAATTAATACATAAAATAATTAATATTTGAAAATTTCAAGTTTTTATCTTCTTTAGTTTACGGCTATGATCCTCTGACAAAGACAGTTTTCGTAGGGTCACTATTAAGAATTCCTTGAAAGTTTTTTTGCCGAGAGTAGCAGAATTTTTATATATTGAAGGAGACAATAAAAGAGTGTCTTCTGCTGGAATTATAAATTTTATTTATTTATATCGTTATATATATATTTTATTTATTTATATCGTTATATATAAATAAAATTTATAATTCCAGCAGAAGACACACTCTTTTATTGTATCCTTCAATTAAAAAAATCCGTTTTACTGATGTTAAGAACTCTAATAAACCCGAATAAATAATCGAAGAGGATATTTTATTTTTTGATATTTGTCTAAAAGAAATTAATTAAGTTTCAATGATGATTCTAAATCTTTCATGACATTTTTTTATAAATTTGTATTACCTATATCAATTAAATTCCAGATTAAATCATTGTCGGTGTACGCCTGTGGTCTGTCAGATGGAAAAGTTTCTGCCTGGGAAAGTAGGTTACCTTCAGGTTGAGAATAAGTAGGCGAAGCAAATCGGCAAGAAGTCAGAGGATCGTTAACCTGTGAGACTAAGCTTGAATATTTCATTCAATTATTATTATAGAATATTATATATTGATACCTAAGTACAATACAATATTACTTATAACTATAGGTATTTATTTTCAATATTTTTTAGAATTAAAATCAAAGCCCTAAATTTAGACATATTTAATTAAACGAAATAAAATAAATCAGGGACGACTCAGAAACCCCTGCTTATGCGCCTTCGCTGAATCATCTAGCTTACTTTAATATAAAAATATAAACTTGAAAAATATCTCAGATAAAATCGAAGGAAAAAACTTTTGATAATTCGGCACCTCTCTGCAAATTTTCGTGAATTAATATTTTTTATTTTTAAATTAAAAATTTTTTAGTCACAAACTAATAAAAGACAATAATTTTATTTAATTATTATTATTTATTTTATTAATTCACTAAACAGTTTGTCACCACTGGTTGATCATCTTCAGTAGTAAGCTAAAATTTGAAAAATGAAACATTACGTCAATTTTTTTTTTAAACAATTTCAGAAGTTTGAATTCATACATACAATTTCGTTCAAGATCTGGAAATTGTCACTTTGTATACATCCTTAACCAGATCTTGAACGAAATTGTATGTGTGAATTCAAACTTCTGTAATTGTTGTATTATGTTGTTTTAAAAAATTGACGAAATGTTTCATTTTTCAAATTTTAGTATTACTGAAGATGGTCAACCAGTGGTGACCGAAACTGTTTGGAGAATTAATAAAATAAATAATAATAATTAAATGAAAGTATTGTCTTTTATTAGTTTGTGACTAAAAAAATCTTTTCAATTTAAAAATAATTTAAAAATTATTGACTCAAGTTCTGGAAGTATTTAATATTTTTACTTTACCATACAGGGTATGGTCAAGTATTGTAATCGTGCATGAAAAAAGTGGGTTTTTTCCTTCTTTTTTTCGAAATATCTCAAAAACGGCTGAAACTATTTTGATTAAAAAAATTGAGCGAAACCATGGCATTTCGCTCTACAAAAAAAGCTCTAATAAATGAACATCGAAAAAATTATATTTTTCGAGATAATAATTGTTTTGTCAAAATGTCTGTTAGTCTGGTTTTCTGTGCGTTACCAAATTTTTGTGGACGAGCTAGCTCAAAAACTAGTTTGAATATCGAAACCAAATTTCACGCGTAGTTTTGGTCCATTGAGATTAAGAGCTGATTAGATTTTGGTGCATATCGACCCAAAATTAAGGGGGTGGAGTGAGATTAAAAATTAAAAATCTAGGCCATTTGAGCAAACTCAACCAAATTTTGTATACATAATCAGTGGGACCCCAGAAGTGTAAAAATGCAAAAACTAATCCCCCTACATGATTATAAATAATTTTAGGGGCCAGGTTGTATGGTAAAGTCAAGTGGATGGCCACATCAGAACACGTCAGCTTATTTTATTCTTGTAAAACTCACGTGACTATGTAGTTTATATAATTACCAGCTGCGAAGTGCGGCTTCGGTGGGCATCTTGAGTTCAGGGGGCTACGTCCCTTGGACGGACTTAGGCGTCCCCCCCCGCCCCCCCCCGGTACGCCACTGGTATAATAAAATAATTTATAATCACCCCCCTCACATACACACACATTTTTGAATTACCCCGTATTTATTTAGCGCCAAAGCACGGCCAATCACTTTCGTCCATTGGATCTCTATGGCCAATCAGAAGATCACGCCGTCGTCGTTAAGCGCTTTATAATAGTAGATAAGGAGCTAATTATCAATACAAACTTTTTTTGGCATATTCTGATTTTACAAATTTTTCATTCAGAAGCTCTGAAGCTAGAAAGCTTTAAAACCTAATTAGCACTTCATTATTAAAACTAAAAAAACATTGGCCCCCAGAAGAAATTTTCTACAGCCTTCTATTCTCGCGATATTCTGGGAAACGAAATCGAAATGGGAGGCACAGACAGAAAGATAAAAAATTATGTTTTAAATTATTTTTCTTCAAACACTCTAAACACGAATTAGTAAATAAATCTAGTTGTATCATAACTTACTCAAATTGCGAAATAGAGATTTTCTTGTTCTTGAAAATGTTTACAGCATTGTCCCTCAACAATAAAATGTGTGAATTCTATTATAACATGCACGTTACTTAAAATGATTCTAATTATGTTAAAGCGAGGATATTGTTCCGGAGGAGTAGTCAAACGGGTTTTAACTGTTTTAATAGATGCAAATCATTATAGATATTTGTCTGAAATGAAAATAAAGGGCAAATGATTGAACCATTAATTACATTAAAAAAATTATCACATTTTTTGATTAATTAAGTAAATCAGTTTGTTAACTACCCATCAAGAATGTGATAGTTATGATATGTGTTTTAAAGGACGTCGAAGGATTTGATAATCAATTTACCATGTAATATTTCCCCAAAAGAGTAAATAAGGAAAACTATTTATTTTGATCAAAATAAATAAATTAAATTAAATTAAAATTAAAAATTTTTAATTATTTTTTAAAACTACAAAATTTAACATTCTCAATAACCTAAGGTTCGTACAGAAAATTTGTACATTCTAGAAAACTATCACTTTTCTTTAGTTGTTAATAATCTACTATTATTTTTAAGATTCTTATTTTTTTTTCAATTGAAAAACTTTTTAAAAAGTGAAATTAAAAGTTATTTTGATTGCTCATGGCGCAAATTTAAGTTTCCTTTATTTTGAAAAAAAATCAATGTTTGAGAGCTGATATTATTCCCAACGAAATAGACAAAAATACAAATCGCTTTGAAAAATAGAAAATTTATTGTTATCTTGGAAAAAAAATAATGGCCCTCACGAATAGTAAATAAGATACTTGGGTTCTACTCCCGAGGTTGTGAAGTGAGCTCTTCTTCTATTATGGAAAACAATCATATTATCTAATAAGTTCCTCGATGCCGCAATTAGGTATTTTTTTCAAGTAATATTAAAGTGATTAGAGCAATTACTGTTGTTTGAATTTTGCAAACTTTTTCAAAAGAGCCAAGCAACTCAACTTGATTTTATAAATTATTGTTATTATTGAATTTATTGGACGTGTCACTACGTTAACTCAAACAACCTTTGTATAGGACGTAATGGGCTTTCCTAGAGCAAAATAATTAATGCTACATTAAGGAGCCGTCTATCAATCAATCGACTAAGGTATAATCTAGAAATTAATGACACGTAACTCTAGTATTTGATATGTGTGTACTATTTGTGACCTGAACAGGTTCGGGACGGAGCAATTGGTCAACAGTTTAGAGAACTGATGGCTCTGCCAAAATCGGACGTTTTTCATTTCACCTTTTTTGGAGCCTTGGAAAACCAATTTGGATTCAAGATTTAAAATAGCAAATACAAAATGGATTTCATGCGAATTGAAGGAGACAATAAAAGAGTGTAGGTCTTCTGCTGGGAGTATAAAATCTTCATTTTACAATTCCAGCAGAAGACACACTATGTACTGTCTCCTTCAATATATAAAAATTCTGCTACTCTCGGCAAAAACTTTCAATTTAATTGCAGGTTTTCATAAAGATGAATTTTTGAAAATGGAAATTTTTCTAAAATGTCACGAAATAATGGAAGGCTGAACGAGAGTGATAAATAAATCAGACCAAGAAAGATGAAAAGTCGGTTCGGAAATCAAATTCGGGCAAGTGTAATAATCAGGAGTGAATTAAGATCTTTAGAGGTCCCAAGCACCTAAACTTACAATAATATGCAAAACTGTTCAATTTTGTATTGTTCTACTTAATTGATAATTGAAAAGTATATCGTTTGTAATGATTATGAGGGCTAGCAAGCCTTATAACATCAAAACGAATTTATCTATATCTTTATTTATATACGAGCTTTACGAGCGTGCCTCTGGCAACTGCCCTAATACTCAGCCTTCCAAAACCTAGTGCTCCGGCGGGCGGCGTCTCGGTCCAAAAATTTTTATTCCTTCTTAAAAAACCACACTCCAAATATATATCTGTAAACTCTCGAAAATACATAGTCTCTTAAAAGTTTTGCCTCATTTTCGTCCGGACACAGCTACAGAAATGAGGCTCTAGATATGAATCTGGAAGTATTTTTTTTCTATAATCTACAGCATTGTGATATTTTTTGTGTGGAAATAGATTTATTTAAATAAGTGGTATCGTGTGAGGAGGAGAATTATATTATATCATTTTTTTAAAATTTGGGATCGATAATCGATATAAGGCTCCAAATATTTAAAAGAGATCAGGTGTTGTTTGTATGACAGGCTGCTCCAGTATTGCAATGAGAAACTCATATGGGCATGCGTGTCTTAAGTCGTTTAATTTTGTAAAAATCAAAAAATAAGAATAACAAAATTTAGATTTTTAAAAAAATTATAAAAAAGTGGCAAATTATTAAAAAATAAACAAATAATATATAAATCAAATAAGATGTGATTGATTTCTTTTTCTGTGCACAAAGAAAAGCGAATTGAATATTTAATTTTTGAGTGGTGAAGGGGGGGTAATAATTATCAATATATTTAATGTTTCTTAATTTAAAATCAATTGGAGTCTTTCATTTCGAAATTTGAGTTCAAATTACGATTATATTTCAAATTTGCCGCAAATATACCGATGGCGCTCTCTCTCGGCAGCATTACGTCAGCGTTGCGGCAAATTAATCTAGACAAATATATATAGTATATCCAATCAGGTAATTGTATTTCTAATTAATACTGAGAAATTTAAGTCCTCGGGTAAGATAGATCAGCTTGTTGAGAACGCTGAGAATACCTTTTCAAATTATGATAAAGTACTATTAGTAATATTAAATACATTTCTGTGGTGCCCCTGCCACTTGATCCTCTAAGCACGTGCTTATTTTGCTTGATGGTTAATCCGGCAGGCTAGTAATAATTACAGTGCCCGAATAAGGGAGAGTATCATATCTTTATATAGTCCTAGGTTGCGGATTTGTCCTAGATGAATTCAGTTATTTTTGTTTTAAATTTATAACTTGATACACCTGAACTCATCCAGACTAACAAATCTACTAAACAATAATAAATTTATTAAAAATAATTATAGTATAGGAATAAGAATGATTGACGATTCGTTTCACGACAGTTAATGAAGATTAGTCTAAATGTCTGAAATTATTTTTTAACTGTATTTTAAAGAGCAAAAGTTCGAAACATGGTAATCAAGCAGCGTAAGCATATACATATGTTCAACCAGCAAATAATTGTCAAAATAATAAGAAAAGAAAAAAACGCAATTCTTTGTTTGAAAGAATAGCATTTTACTAAATTTACTTAAATTGGGATTGTTTCGTGAGAGAGAGGCCCCAAGTAATTGAGATGGCGATCCGTATCGGATCTCAACCATCATTCAAGGTTGGAAAAGACTTAAAAGATCGGGATGTACTTGAAATAATAGCGCCAAGGTAACCTAAACAATTTATTTAATTCATTTTTGATTAATTTTAAAGATTTAAGAATTGGAGGAAAGGTGAAAAAGTTTTTCAAGGCTCTGTAAGGATTCGAGCGGATTTGGGATTTCGATTTTTTCTTCTGTGAACGGTTTCATTTAGGAAGTTGAAACTTGGCAGAGAGGTGCAGTTTGTTTATTTTTTACTCATTGTGTTGAACATCGTCTGGAACATGGAGTAAAAATTACTTTCAACTCATGATTCTTTCCATCTGTTTGTATTCAGATACCCACAATAATTCAGAAGGAAAAATCGTAGAAAGTTCAAGTTCCCGTGCTAGAAATATTCAGAATCTAAGCGAAAATACAAAATATGTCTAAGATTTTGGCAGATATATTTTTCGGTTTAGATCATGCAATAAACAAACAAAAAATAGAGAACGCTTGCAGTTTGCAAAAGAAAAAATTGCTCTATTTTTTCAATTCAAGTATAAAAGTTTTTTTTTTACTAATTTAATGGATATCTCATATTGTCAACAATGGCGCAAAATATAAGTATTAGAATACTACCGAGGTCAGACGATCTGAAAACTTTACTCCCTTTCACATAATCAAGGCTGGCGGAAATAAAATCACTATTTGTGAAAATTCTAGCACAATGATCATAGTATTAAATGAAATAAACACATGATTTTCACTAACACTCCCTTTAATTAGAAATCAAAATTTGAATTTGATAATTAGAATATATATCCAAACAAAATATACTTGTGTAAAAAAAGGCCAAGTTCGATTAATAAAGACCGTTTGCCAAAAAAAGTAGTGTTCTGCCAAGTTCAACATCATCAATTTAGTAAATGAGTCGAAAATATAGTAACTTCAATTTAAATGTCCATCTATATTTATTGATTTCACATTTTTAGTTGAAATTATTTTCCTAAAACTTGGCTTTTATTTATTTTTTACGTTTTTCGAGTCTCGAGTCTAAAAAGTTTGAGTAACTTTGCTCTAGATTGTATAAAAGTTTGTTTTCATACATCAATTTTTCTCCGTGATATATCTATCCTTCTACAATTTTACATTTATTTTGTGCTATTGCATTATACCAGATTGCTTACTTGGCAATCTAATATATATAGGACAGTTTTGTTGTGTATAAATAATCTTCTTTTGTTAAAGATAAATGGAACAATACAAAAGAGCTGAAAATTGTATTAAAAGAGTCGACTTTTCTCGCAGAAAGGTTTAATTAAGGCGAATCAGCAGGGATGATACTCCCTTCTAAGCTTTATCGGGTGGAGGCAAAAGCGTTCATTCCCTGGAGCTTTTCCTATATACATGTATATTTAGAGTGCTGACTCGAACCTTTCTCGAATTCACACACATACAGATAACAGATCAAAGCGTACTAACATTAAGCTCTACAGTGACCACCAATTTTATTTTTTTGCTTAAATTAATTATACGATTTATTATAAAGGTTCTTCTTAATTTTATTCGTTTTAGTTACTATTTTTATTTAATTTTTATTTAATTAACAAGATATCGTATTTGAATTCACTTAAATCTTTACCTAATGCAATTATCGTAGTTCTATTGTAAAATTTCAAATAAAAATCAAATATGAACGATTTGCCTCGAGTAAAATTGCATAATTAATTTTATTTTATATATTTATTTTAATAGAACAATTATAGCAGAAATGTTGGTTGAATAGAAAAGGTTTTTCAGTTTAAAATTTACTCGATACCATCAGCAAGTTGCTAAGTTCGGTCAAAATAATTTATCGACATAATTGACTTTACTTCGATTGTGTCTCAAATAACACACTTGATGTTAAAAGAATATAATTTTTTAAGCCATTGAGGATAAACCCTAAAATCCCCTAGTTCCCCATGGCTCAGGCTATAGCCAAAGCCGAATCTAGCTCTTTTGTCAGGGAGGGCAAGCTTGAATTTTCCGTCGCTCCCCCAACCCCCAATGCTAAATAAATACAAAAAATTTACCGTTTCCCAAAATGTGACGCTTCTTAAAATTTGATGCCTCCCTTAGATCCGACCCTGGCTTTAACAACAACAGACAAACAACCATGACATAATGCTTAATTTATTTTATTATAAAATGGGTTTCGATCATACGTCATTAATAAATAAATAAGGGTTCCTAGTTTATTTCTTTTACACTAAAAAAGACGAGTAAGAGATTTTTTATATTAGAATTAATTATTATCAATTCTTTCGCCAACTCTTTTACCTTTCGTCAACTCCTTTATCACTATGACCTCAATAAACTGGAACTCACTTCCAGCCACCGTCTTCCCCTCGACTTATAACCTTCAGCTGTTTAAGACCCGCATCCACAGATACCTTCGACCCCCCGCCCAGCCCATAAAATCCCCTCTTCTTCTTTTCACGATGGAGGGGCCTACCCAGGCCTTTAGAGGATGCACATTTTTGGTGTATCTCCTCTCTCATCAATATCATTATAAAAAAAAGAAGTCCGGATACACGTATTTTCCTCAAATTATGACTTCACTGAGTGATATATGTATATTAGACTGGTCGTTAAAAATTAATTTTTCCGTCGCCCTCTAAATAGGTTCCTTTTGATGAAAAAACGCGAGGTAATTTTTTTTTATTATTAAAAACAACGGCACGAAAGACGATCTAAGTTCATTTTTTAGTAGTCATGTTTTTTGGAAATTTCTCATTAAATATGCAATAATAATAATTTTTTGATAATTGGATATTATTAACAATGTTACATTATTATTATTAGTATAACTATGAGAAATTTCGCGACATATTTCTTATAGAAACTATAGACGTATGAAAGCATCGGTAATTTAATAAATATAGATAAAGATTGTACATTAACCTTCTAACTAACTTACAGATAGAAAATTTACTTGGGAAACTAGTTCAAATTTATTGATGAAAATAATGATAATAATATTGTAACATTGTATTAGATGAAGGAGGAGTATCGGCCAAGTTGGATGCGCTGGGTTCAATAAAACACCCTGAATAAAAAGTTTCCTGAATTTATTTAGCCATCTTCAATTAATTAGGAGTTATACACACAATGCGGTACACATATGTGATCGAACCATACCTTGTCAAAAATAAAAATTGTAGCTTCATGTAAATTTATAACGTGCCTGAGTCAAAGTTCAGAATGAATGTAATGAACAGTAAATTAAATGAAGAGACAATTTTTATTTTTGACAAGGGTTGGATCGATCACATATGTGTACAGCATTTTGTCTATAACTCCCAATTAATTGAAGATGGCCAAATAAATTCAGGCCGAAACGTTTTATTCAGGGTGTTTTATTGAACCCAGCGCATCCAACTTTGGCTGATACATCCTCCTTCATCTAATACAGTTTCATCACAGCCACGAACTCTAACAATATTGTAACATTGTTAATAATATCCAATTTTCAAAAAATTATTGTATATTTAAGTAATGAGAAATTTCCAAAAAAAACATGATTTTACCAAAAAATGAACTTAGATAGTCTTGCGGCACGTGTTGTTTTTAATTAAAAATAAACTGGAACGGATCGTTGCTAAATTTTATCCAAATTCATTTGAAATATCGATATTTTTATTCCTTTATTATTAATGAGATATCAGTTGCTATTTGCAGTCCATGTTGACGATTCTCATCTAATACTTGAGGAATAACAATTCTACATTGGATTTTGGAGGTTTCGGTTATTATTGCTAATGAAGACATGGAGGAATCGGCTTAAAATCAAAAATAACAATCGATTTTTATCTAATACTAGAGGAATAATCTTATTGCATTCCATTTTTGATATTTTGACCATTAATGGCAAACTCTTCTGAAAACTTTGAAGAATCGAGTAAAGTAAAACAAAATTTGCCTCGCGTTTTTTCATCAAAAGAAAGCTTTTTAGGGGGCGTCGGAAAAAATTTAATTTTTAACGACCGGTCTAATGTATATGTATATTACAACGGCATTATTCAGAGTAGCGTGCATTTCCTTGAAGGTTGGATTTCGCACTCTCGCTTTTTCTCCACTTTATAGATGGAATGTCCGAGACAGACCGGTTGCAGCTCTCTGTTGAAGTGAATGGTTGGTTGGGAGTTGGGACGGAGCCTCAAGCAACCCGAGGCCTTCGTACTCCTGCATGATGCAGAGATGACGTGATAAAGAGAGATTGTCTTCGGAAGAAAGAGCAACCATCATGATGACAACACCAACTCCTCTGTTACTAGATTTTATTTCCATTATCGACAACAAATTGAAAGGGAGTAGTGGAATCATTTATGATAAATATTTAATCGATTATTTTTTGAAAATATAGGTATTCTAAAAGAAAAAGGTTTCCAATCAAAATCTAGTTAGGGACATTTGGCACGATAGGATATGATTCTAGCATTTAAGTGTATTTCTCGACCCTCATACCTCGATGAGCAACTCGTCAGTACAGAACATTTCGGTTCAACCATATTTTTCTTTATCCAATGCGAAGCATGGGAGAAAATGTTGTCACTACTCGCGGCGGCTGCCGACTTCAAAAGGTCCTCAGGTAAAGACTACGGAACCCATGGACTCAATTAAGGTCACAAATTGAAGTATTCAATTAGATTGAATTTTAGCACGTGACGGTTTTGCCAAAAATTACCTGGGATCTCGTCGAGAGGCCAAAAAGTGCCATTTTTTTTGGAAGTGCGTGGGGATGGATGTATGTATGTTATCGTTTTTTCGTCCACGATTTTTTCCACACCGTTGCACCGATTGAATTGAAATTGAAAAACCTACCATTATTTTAACAAAATGAAGCGCTGATTAGTTTTTGGTACATATCGGTCCACAAACATTAGTACTTTATTTCAGTACTTTTTTAGTTTTTCTAAATATCTTGAAAATGACTTAACCAATTTTGATGAAATTTAATATCCTAATTAAGTACCTTGGGGACCACAAAAAAGGTTAAATAAAGTTTTTAGTAAAATTATATTTTAAAGTACTTTACTCTAGAGTAAGATAGTACTTTTTTAAATTCTTTATTTAAAATTCATTAAAATTTATTCATTCATCGGTTTATTATAGTTCATTTAAGTCAGAATAGATAAGCTTCTTCAGCAATGGTTACCAATAATAACCGAAATGTCAAAAATCCAATGTAGAATTGTATCTGATTAATAATAAAGGAATATAAATATTAATATTTCAAATGAATTTGGATAAAGTTTAGCAACGATCCGTTGCAGTTTATTTCATTTTAAAACAGTCTTAAGATAAATTCTATTGAATATATAAATAATAAAAATTTGTATTATATGTATGTAAATGAGTTGTAACGAGGAATTTTTTGATTCAACACAACATATAAAAGTATCTATATTTATTTGTATTATTTTATATTAAATAAATGGTATTATAATAATTAGTGACTGGAGCACCGAGCGATGCTCCAGTAACTTTTTTGCCTCTAAGTAGGTCAAGTTTCAAATTTCAAGGATCTGCGACTTACCGAAGATGATATAAGAACGTTTAAAATATTTATTTTACGACACTCCTAATTTACACTCCCTTCCTTTATTTCAATCGGATTAAAATCAATACACGACTAATAACTCATGACACTTTATAAGTATACCAATTTTTTAAAAAAAATTGTTACTGCAGTTTTTGAGAAAATCAAAAAAAATGAAAAATCTTTCATGTAAATATCCAATTCCAGTGTTCCGATTTCAAACAAAAGCTTGATGTATTTCTTCTAGCCTATATCGGACTTAAGTTTCGAATTTCGAGGTCTGAAATTTATGGTTGCGAAACGCAGGGGAGTACATTCTTACGTATGTAAAAATCAACTTCCGGTACTTCTATTTTAGCCAAAATCTTGTGGTTCTTCTTGTAGCCTCTAAATAGCTCAAGTTTCAATTTTTAAGGCTCTGCAACTGAAGACGAGATATGAACGATTAAAATATTTATTTTGCGACATGACTAATTTACACCCCCTTCATTTATTTCAATCGGATTAAAATTTATACACGACTCATGAGATTTGATAAATGTACTACCGATTCTATATGTATAATACAAGAAATGCTCATTTAATAATATAAGATAATAATTAGAAAATTTAATAATAGATGCCAGACTAGCCATACTATTTGCATCTGTACTTTTATCGAGTGCAGTGCTAATTACGACACTAAACAATCATTTTTGAACCTCAAAAATTTTGGAAATATCTTCAATGTGACGATGAAGTTTTCTGGTTGTTAGTGGCATTTCATTAATCCTCTCAAATATTTGTTTTTTATTTGCGGAGTCATTAAATAAATGCGTTTTTCAAAAATTCACCGTCAATAAACGGTTTTCCGTTGCTACCAATGCTAAGAGTTGCAACAAAGCTGAAGAAGTAGCGTAATTGTGGCTGGTAAGAAAAATCTTTAAAAGTTTTTTTCTTGTTTTCCAGCATATTATACTTTTATCTAAATCAAAATATGTATGTGTAAAATTATTCGATAAAAAATACTTGGTAGGTTTCACATTAATTTGAAACCCAAGTAAAAATGTTTCACCAAGTACCAACACCAAATTTATGTGTAAATGTTAACACAATTATTGCAAAATTTTGGAAGATTACAAGTGATTTTTTTACGAGAACTAAAATAGATAACTTGAAATATCATATGGGTCGCTTGGTGGCTAGATTTCTGACGACTACTCTAGTAGATATCTTCTAGGCATCCTAAAGACAATAAGACCTGAATATGATATCTTCTAGAGTGAGCGTATTTTCAGGCTAGTGATAATCAGAATTTTCGAATTGATAAAAAAAAAGATTTATCTCACAAAATACTTATTCATTATCAAAGTATGAAAAAGTAAATTTCAGTATTTTTTCACATTTTTAAGCAAATTCGTTTCAAAACTACTACAGGTACAAAAATCTTTTAAAATTGGCTACTTTAAAGCATTCTCACACCTGTGAATTACATTTTAAAAAATTCACCATAATTCTACTTGCTCTTTACAATTAAATGCCATAAACCAGGAAAAAAATATTTTTTTTTTTTCGAATCCACAAACATTTCGACCTTGCCGAAAACATCCATTCGATTAAAACTTTAGTTCGATTTTTAATTTTTGGAGAAAATGAATAGAAATACTTATATATATTATAAATTTAAAATGTGTATCTTATTTATTTTTTAGATAAGGAGCTACAATGGACTGCCATGGGAAGATTTGCATTTTTACAAAATAGGTAAACATGTAGGAGATTCTGTGAATATATACCTAATAATCCTGAGAATTTTAAAGAAGGCATGAATGCTTTTGAGGTAGTTTAGTTTTTACATTTCACTTAATTCCAACAAATAGAAACGGAAGTTACTTTTTGTAGTAAGTAATTCATTTTCTATAAAATTCAAAGTTGAAATTTTACAGAAATTTACGTCTTAAAGTTCCCTGAGTGCAAAAAAGGGGTTTTTATGGAATGTCTATAGTAGCGAGTGTAATTGCGTATGTTACCAATTTGTCCGCTAGAACATTCAACCGATAATTCAACTTCGAATTTAGGGCCTTAATTAAAAAGTAAAATAATAAACAGGTTGATTTTTAAATTTGCTTATACTTTAGTTCAATACTTACTTTTTAATTTTTTCAAAATTCCTCAAAATCTACATTAGATATTTTGTGTTCTCCCTAATATTTTTTTAATCATAAGAGCTACTTATGAGAAGTTTAAAAAAATAAAAAAAAATAAAATACTTGAATAAAAGCACTCGAAAAAGAGTTGGTCTCCAATCATAAGGAATAAATTGCCAATAATAAATTTTATTTAAAACAAAAATAAGTTGAAAATAGCTCAAAATACATTCCGTAATAAGAAATTCGTTCCTTGTTATGGACAAACTTTATAAATATGAATTCCGATAAAAGTTCTTTTAAAGTTGAAGTTCATCTTCTGAGTATTTTAAATTAAATTAAAATTTTTCATGAGGAAAACTTTTTCAATTCCCTGGTAAAGATGATCCTTTCAAATGGTGTTGTAATGATTTTATAAAGAACAATGTCTCATCGACGTCATTTACTTTAATCATGTCTTGCTGAGCTTTATTCAATACATTTTTACCTTATGAGACATCCAAACACATCCTTCAATAAAATACAGAAAAATGAAAAAAATTATATTTTATACACAGACAAGAAATTTGAAAATATTTATCCTCTCCGGAAATGTATTATTTTTATTAATCGGTGTTCGGGAGCCATGTGAAGCATTTCTTTTTCTAATCATGATTAGAAATGTTTCAAACGAGAAAATTCATGTATGTTTTATAGGGTTCCGTTCAAAAGTACAACATTATTAGTGTAGCCACTATACTGGCTGTCTGTTTGTCGAATTTTCAGATCATTGTAGCTCGGAAACTAATAATAATACAATCTTGAATTTTACAAGTTGTATGTATTCATTTGCCCGAAAATCAAAAATTGTATTAAAATCTTAATCGAATGATTGATTATATTGGGGAAGGTGGGGTTTTTTGTGGGATCGAAAATAAAAATATTTCTTTATAATGGAATGTTAAATATCTATGTAAAGATTCCTTTAAGCAGAACTAGGCTTTTTTATTTTGCTTTGAAATGACCAGTGTGAGAGAGCCCCATTTTTAAATCATGTTTATACATGTCAGTGTTCAGAACTGATTTAACTTAAATTTATGAAAAACTTCCACAAATTTCCTCATTCCAGATTTAGATACCCACTATTCCAGAAGAACATAAGGTTGAAGAAAGATAGTTTTGGAGTTAAAATGTATGTATTTTCAAATTAAAGAGCTGATTACCTGATTAGATTTGGGGCGCTCTACAAGTTTTGACCTGGGGATCCTCTCATTTTTCTATTGTTGAATGTTATTCTACCTAAGTACCATATGTGTATTATTATTTATACTTGACTGATTAAAGAGACTGATTATTGAATAATATTTCTATTATTTCATTAGACCTGCCCTTAACAGTTAGTTAAATACATCTTTCTCTTCTAATCCGGCTCCGGTTCCGACTCCGACAAATTTCCGGTTCCGGTAAACCCACCTCTGTAACATCCCTAGTATAAATATATATATCCAAGAGAATTAAAATTATATGAGGAAAATGTTAAATGAAGCTGCACTTTAGAAATCAATTAAGTAAATCGAATTCAATTTCTTTTCTGTTTGCTTCTGATGTATCTGAGGAGATAGAGCAAATAGCATTAGACTTAGATTGGTTCATTCTGTCCTGGGAGGAGATAAAAACAAAATGTTATTGAATTTGTCCTCTAAGTGAAGATTCGGGAAAGAAACTCTCTTTTTGACCATGATTTCATTTTCTAATCCACCGAATGGAACTAAATTTTTGGGAATGAAAGCTGTTTTTTTCAATATAACTTAATAGCTTTCGAGAAATTGAATTGCTGTTTGAATAGATGTCAGAGATAAAATAATAAATAAATAAATAAATATAATAATAAGAATAATAGTCACAATTCTAAATCCGCATAATCTTCAACAAGCCTATGGTGAAAAATTAAATAAGTATCTTGAGCTCGAAGAAATTAAGAAAATGTGGAGACAAGATAGAGTAGTGTTAATGGTGCCCCTTGTCATGTCTGCGTCTGGTGTCGTCCCAAAGATGCTCCCTAAGAACTTAATGGAGCTGAGTATTTTTGGAGGGAGTGTTATCACGATGGTGTTAACATGACAGGCTGTACTGCTGGGTACATGTCCGACAGTTCCTGAACCTTCCTTCATCAATAATATAGAAGCTATCATCTTTACTGTTTACAGCCGATGTATAGTATAGTATAAACCTCCTTCAAAAGGAGAGAAAAGAATAAAAATAATTATTGGATAAAAAATGTTTCACCAAGTACCAACACCAAATTCCTTAAAAACTAATAAAAATAATAATAAACGAAGTTATCAGGAAAACTGTAATAACAGCTATACCTAAGTACATACTTGGGCGATTCCTGTTCTGACAGATTCTTTTAGTGAAGTGGTCTGAAACTGGCCTGAAAAATCTGGTCAGGCTCAGTAGAAGTACCTATTCTTTCAAAATTTGTCGACATAGTAGTTCCTCAGTTACGATTCACGATTATATTCAGCTCGCAAAGAAGGAGGAAGGAGGTTAATTATTTAACCTGTGGCGAACCCAAGAAGAAAAAAACATTAGGAATAAATTTTTAACTTGCAATGATGACCTTATCAAAACAGTGATAAAAGTTGACGATGGATATACTCCTCTAAATCTGATCTGTCCCAAATTAAATATTCCTAAAAAAGACCTTAAGCCCTGGAAAGATAACATCCCCAATGGGAAGTTCCCGAGCCTCCTCGACGAAGAATATATCGATAAGGACGCTTCTCTACAATGACTACTTGATGAAACCCTTTGGTGAGATGTCGTGAAATTTTTCAAAATTTTTAGTGTAAATACGTTATTATCGGTATTGTAAAATAATTATTATTTCTTTCCATCCAAAGTGTGCCATATGCTTTTCTTTTAGTTAGTGTGAGTCCTGTGAATGAATTTCAAGATGACTGAAGGGCGTCCATTAAAACGGAGTTGCATCACTGACTTTTTTAATGAAGGTATAAAATTAGATCAATGTATAATAGAAGTACCTCTACAGTATTACCTGACAAAAAAACAAAACTACAAAATATATTTAACAACGAAATATTACTTGGGATGGATTGTTTGTTACCATCTAGTGAAAATTTTTAGAAGTAGGATATTTTACAAAAATTTGCCGAAAATTATGATATTCACTTAGAATCACTAAAATCAGAATTAAATCTCCTACCTAGAACAATTCAACAATATGAATTGAAAAATAATATCAAAATTAATAATTTAATTCAGTTGACAGAAATGATAAGCATTTACAAATTAGCCTTTATAGAATTTTACAAATTGTGTAGTATTTATCTTACAATGCCAGGTAGCAGTGCTGCATGGGAGAGAAAATTTTCATGTCTGCGTCGTTTAAAGAATTATTTAACTAATTCCATGTTAAACGAAAGATTATGTGATTTAGGTATAATTCATTTTGAAAAAAGAAAATTGCCAAAACTTTAGATTTAGAGAACATAATAAATGAATTTGTACTTCAACATAAAAATTCTAGATTAATATTGTCTTAAATACATAATATATATTTATATCTATGGTATATCTATAACATTCTCCAATTGATAGAAGGCAGCCCAAGAATAATGGAAATTTAAAATTCCGAATAAAATAAATTTATCATAAAGTCATTTTTGAAGAAGGAGAGAAGATATTCCGAAATGTCGGTTTTTAAGAGGATAAAAATGACTTTCCACTAAATTTATTTTATTAGGAACTTTATTTTTCATTATTCTTATATGTATATGTGTATGTTAATTTGCATCAAGCTGAGAACAACCTCATTGATTTCTCTTTATGAATCAACAACGCTGCTACTCTTGGCAAAACAAAATCTTTTCAAAGAAAACTATTTGATTTTTTATTGATTTAATTTCCTTAGAATACTGAAAATTTTAAGAAACATCTTATGTATTTAATAAAACAGAAAATTAATTTTATTTTGATTATCGCAAATCATATAGGCTTGAAGAAATAAATAAATAAATGTAAAGTTAAGGACAAATAATAAAAACACGAAAGGGCGCTTTTATAAGCATAGATAACGCCTGACCACGGCAACCTGTGCCAACTTGCAGCGAAACATGTCTGTACTTGTAGACTAAGGCGAACGAGAGCTGATGATTTATTGAAAAGAAATATTTATAATTACACAAAAGGGCGCTTTTATCATAATCGCATGCTGATTATTAAAAAAATATAATTATACATTTAGTAGGGTCATTATTATCCTCAATAAATAATACATACATATTCAGTTTCTTCAAAATATTTTATTTAATAAATTATCTATCTATAGACACACGGCAGTATATAAGCCAAGTTCGGAAAAGAACGGGTCATATATAATATTTACACGAACCATTTCGAGCTACTTTCGACCCCCCATAACTCAAAAATTATTAGATCTACATACTTGAAATTTTTGATGTCTAATAAGGCCTACTGGAACACCTAGAATTCCAAATTTCATTAATAAACTTATTTTATATATTGAGTTATTAATGTGTGAAAATGCCATTTTTAACACTCACTGACTGACTACTCACTGACTCACATATCAAAAACCTAAAGAACTTCCGCTGATCCTAGAATGCTGAAATTTGGCATACTGGGTAGAGTTTGGGCTACAATTAAAGGAAAAAATCGAAAAAGTGAAACTTTCCTTTTTTCAGGACCTAAAATGAAGGGGTGAAATTTATTATAGGCTTAATTAACATATAGCGAAAATATAATCAAGGTAGAATGCTGAAATTTGGCATACTGATAAGCTTGACACATTAATAAAGGAGGAAATTGAAAAACCGAAACTTTCCCTTCTTCGGGGCCTGAAATATCGGAGTGAAATTTATGAAAAACCGAGTTTTTAACAGATATTTTATGAGAAATATTTAATAATTATTTTTATAAATGTTTAAATGTTATTATTTAGATAAATTAAAGGATAAAACTTTTCAAAAATTAATGATATCTGACCAAAAACATAAATGTGAAATAGGGGCCAAGTTCGGTACAAACGGCTAGAATTAGGAGAAATTGAATATTTTCTTATAGGACTGGCTGATTCATTCATTGGAAGATGGTCGATTTTCATCTCAGGGAATGTGGAGTTTAAGTCACAAGAATTAATTTCTGACTCCTACCCCTCACTCACACAAAGTAGTATTCGTTTGAAGCAATGGTCCCAAAATATATTTTAAAAAAATCTAATGTTAAATTTGAAAAATAACGAAAATGATGCCGAATTCGAAGAAATTTGCAAAAAAAGCAAAGATTAAAATAAAATTTTAAAAAATGAAGGGTACTTTTTTGGCCAGCATCCCTGGTAGAAAAGTACCCAACCGCCACTGATATGCACATCTTTACTGATAAAATAATAAATGTGATTTGTAAAATTAATAGCTTGTGAGTAAAATCATTTTCACTATATACGGTAGTATGACCGATTTTTATATAATTAATTGTAACTTTTGAGTGTTTTATTATTTTTATTTTATGAAAAATAGATGGAATTTTTCAAAACGATTAATAATACCTAATAGTTATAATAAGAAAAAAATATCTTAAAAAAAACTGAAGATAAATATGGAGAGCGGAACCTGGAGAAGATCGTGTAAATTTCTCCCATATATGACTACTGCGTGGCGAATTGGTCATTTCGACGTATGGTAAAGTAAAAAGTGTTGGTTTTTTGCTTCGTATTTTCGAAATATCTCAAAAACATTAGCTAAAATCATTTCGATAAAAAAATTGAGCGAATTCATGGCGTTTCGGTCTACAATAAACCTTATATAGTGAACAAAGAAAATTTATATTTTAAGAGATATTAATTATTTTGATAAAATGTGATTTCCAGTTCGTACCAAGATATTTTATATTGGGATTAAGAGTTATATAGATTATGGAGGAAATCGGACCAAGAATTAGGAGTGGTTAATAATATTTTTTTTGTTTTTTTGTTTTTTTTATGATATTGATGTGAGAAGGAGATACACCAGAAGATCCATCCCCTAAAGACCTGTATGGGCTGGCCCCTCCATCGTGAAAAGAACAGAGTAGAAGGAAAAGAAGCCGGGATCACGAGCCAAATCTCAGAAAGTTAGATACAATCCAATATCCAATTTACTAAGTTTTTAGGGGCTTCGAGCAGTGGTAAATTCTCCGATCGATAAATTAGGTTTTTAAATTTATCTCCCACTTAATATGAACCCTTTGTCCGATTTGGTCCAAATTTTGAAAGGTGGCTGCCGTATGGTAATTTTCCAAATGTCTTTAGGTGATTAAGTTTGTGAGTGAGTGTCTAATTTTGTGTAATAAAGTAATAAAAAACATTTATGCTATAAGTGAAAGTAAAATTTTATACCAGATTTGAAACTTATCAATCAATACAAATGAATTTCTTACTTTGAAATTCTAAGATCTGTGTATATAAATATAGGGTAATGCAAACGGCAACTTTCAACACAACGTAGGTCGACAAAATCAGTCGAAAATTGTATAAATGAACAATGCAAACGCTTCAAGAATTAAAAACCCCGCGGCCAAGTGCGAGCCGGACTCGTACCTAATATAATTATATGTTTTATTAAAGGAGCAAAAATTGATATATTTATATATGAATCCGTCAATCTCGAAACAGCTCAAATGACTTACTTTATACAATTTTCAGAGACGAGAAAACGTTCTTTCCAAGTCTCAGCTTTGGAAAAATGTATTTTGATAGGTTTGTTAATTAAGTTAATTATTAACAGAT
Source organism: Forficula auricularia (assembly GCA_024734495.1). Classification (NCBI taxonomy): domain Eukaryota; kingdom Metazoa; phylum Arthropoda; class Insecta; order Dermaptera; family Forficulidae; genus Forficula; species Forficula auricularia. The sequence continues at coordinate 30,798,026 of JALMQS010000030.1, read as the reverse complement.
AGGTGATTCAAAATAAAAGAATTGGTAAAATAAATAAAGAATAATTAAAAATAATATCAATATACCACTTCTAACTAACACAAAAAATTACTCGGAAAAGCCTGGTCTACTGGGTACTATAATTTATAGGGATTATCAGATTATTATTCAAGCCTAATTTAAGATGGCAATTGCAATTATATATATATATATATATATATATATATATATATATATATATATATATATATATATTTGTTGAATAATACATATAAAATTATAATAATATAGGAGAAAAGACAGATGTATGGTAAAAAAAAGTGAGTTTTTGTTAATATTTTCCGACAATTTAAAAAATTCTTGAATTGATAAAGAAAGACATTATTGTAAATATGGATAAGAGATCAGGAGTGTTGACTCGATGCCTAAATTGTAATAAATCGTCATTAGAGTGTAAACCTGCTAACTCACAACATGGAGATTTTACAGGGCAGAAAAAAAACAAAAAAAAATTAATATTGTTTCCTATTTTTCACATTTTTTTTCTACAACTTACGATCGTAATTTTAAGTAGCAGTTTTACTTGGATGATGCTGCATCTCTTTTTCTTTCGAACGGTATTAATATGTCATATATCGTCGGCTTAGAGTGTAAACCTGCTAAGTCACAACAAGGAAATTTTACAGGGCAGAGAAAAAACAAAAAAATTTAATATTATTGTTATGGAAAGCAACAATTTTTCACATTATTTTTCTACAACTTACGATCGTAATTTTTAGTAACAGTTTTACTTGGACGATGCTGAATCTCTTTTTCTTTCGAACGGTATTAATATGTCATATATCGCAGCTTAGAGTGTAAACCTGTTAACTCACAACAAGAAAATTTTACAGGGCAGAGAAAAAACAAACAAAATTTTATATTATTGTAATGGAAAGCAACAATTTTTTACATTTTTTTCTACAACTTACGATTGTAATTTTTAGTAGCAGTTTTACTTGGACGATGCTGAATTTCTTTTTCTTTCGAACGGTATTAATATGTCATATATGATAAAAAATGGATTTAGCAGGTTTACACTCTAAGGCGACGAAATATGTAATTTTAAATTTGGTAAATAAACAAATTTTTATAAAAAATCAAGAGCGATGGTCAGTTACTAAATCCGTACTATTTTAGATTATTTTTATTATGACAGAAGGGCTGTTCAATTTTCAATTCCCGAAGGGAGTGAAACAACCCTTCTGACATAATAAAAATAATCCATACACCTCGGATTTATTAACTGACCATTTCTCTTGCATTTTTATAGAAATTTTAACGATACTACTAACGGAATTTGTCTTTTATATTTTAACTGTATGGTAAATTCATGTGATGTGTGTAAATAATGACCGATTTTTTCGCTAATAATTTAATAATTTCGGAAAGAGATTGTGACTTTTCTTTTCGAAGGAACTTGGTAAGTGTCTGCTTACCAGCAGGTGCTACGGGGGCGACTAGCGGACTCGCATCGCCAGTCAACGGCACCAGAAGCAGCGGCAACAGCCATGGCCATCGCCAGGGCATTGCCAGAGCATGTGCTTGTCACTCTGAAGACAAGTTCTCGTGATAACCACGATGACAACGGCGGTGGTCGCCGTCCAGCTCACCGGGCAGTGGCATACGTTTGGGTTGGCTTAATGAACACTTGAGGAAGCACTTCACTCACATGGCACTGACGAAGGGGTTCAGAATTCGATTCCAATCACAAAACTCACGAAACAAAGGGGGATTACCCGACCGCGATGGATCCCCTGCACCTGATACGTTCACTCGCCAACTGAATGGACTCACAAACCACTCTTTGACAAATCCGAAAGCACGCCGACGCTACGGAACGATTCGGATACGTTCGACATCGCTCGGTTTCCAGACACGAGGTTTCCCCCACCGGCTGGAGTGCTGGAAGCAGGAGGGAGAATCGATCAAAACAAGGGGAGAATATGTTAACTTCTTAATAGTTTTTACTTTGCCATAAGGTGTTATATAGTCAACTATTCTTCTCATGTTAGCAAATGATAAGCATTAAATAAAAAATTGAAAAATAAAAAAATCTTCAAATGTACTCTAAAATAAATTATATTTTAAAAAAACTAAAAAACATGCTTCTAAAAAGTACTTAATCAAAAAGTGTGGGGCGCAGAAACTTTTAATTAATTTCGACAAAGTGCCCCACGCTTTTTGATTAAGTATTAAATTATTTTGATCTTTTTAGAAGTTTTTTAGTTTTTTAAAATATAATTTATTTAAAAATACTTAATCAAAAAGTGTGGGGCGCAGAAACTTTTAATTAATTAATTAATTTCAACAAAGTGCCCCAGGCTTTTTGATAAATATTACATTATTTCGTACTTTTTAGAAGTATGTTTTTTAGTTTTTTTAAAATATAATTTATTTTTTTACTTTTTAGTCTTAATTATTTTTATAGACACACTCCAGTAACCCCGCATCAACAGCCCGCACCCAGTTTTTGCATTTCTAGCCTTCTAATGGCCCACAGATTATGTGTACAAAATTTGGTTGAGTTTGGTCCAATAGCAAGATTTGGGTGGTTAGTTTTTACATTTCGAGCTCTATAGAGGCCCACAGATTATGTATACAGAATTCGGTTGAGTTTGCTCCAAGGGCAAGAATTTACATTTTTTCACCCCTTTTTTTGGGTGGTTTTTGGGGAAATTTTTTTAAACAAAAATTGTCAGAAATCACATCCCCTACAACTTTGCTCAAAAGAAAAATTTGCTGTAGAGTTAATACTTTAGGAGCTATTTGATAATTTCCATTCGTGTACCCCCGTAGGATCAAAAGTATTAGTTAGAAGACATCTGGTGCAAATATGAAATTTCATAATAATCCCTTCAGCCGTTTTTACGTGAATCGTGAGTAACTTTCCGCGGAAACCACAGAAACATACAGACAGACAGACAGGAATTTTGTTGAGGGTGTTTTTCAGTTCATAACTTTGCTTGAAACGTGTGCAACCAAAATTTGGCGTGATTTGGACCAATGTACAGACAAAACCTTAATTATATATATATATATAGATAATTTCATTTAAATCGAGTAGGTAAACAATTATTTTATAGAGAAATGTTTGCGGAATTTAACAGAACAAAAGTCACATTGATAGATAGATACATAGATAGATAGAACAGGTGAAGCTAATATATGGTAAAGCATGTAAAAACTAGAATGATTATCCGAATTTTGATTAATAAATCAATTTAAAATTTGAATTATTTTATTGTCAGTTTAATATCGACATGTTTTGGCTAAGTCTTCATCCTAAGTCTTCATCCTACAAGAGGATAATATGATTATTTTAAAGGGGTCCAAAATTGATATAAAGTGAAATTTATGGAATAGAATAGCTACACTTAAACCGATTTAAAAAATCCTTTAGCTCACCCTTAGAAGTTATTTATTTATTTTTAATCTTACAGAATTTCCCCAAAATGAGATCTTTTTAATTTTCATGCAATAACATTAAATTTTTAAAAAAAAATATAATTTTAAGAATTTTGAATCAAAGTGGCCTGAATACACATTCAAATCCTACACTTAAATTTTACAACGAAGAATTATTTATTTAGAAATAGCTTTTACATATTTTACAAGGAGAACATTAAATAATAATCCTTGCCACTCGTGGAGAGATTGACTAACGCTCAGCATCAGAAGACCATACAGCAATGCAGTAGCCTGATGCGCTTTTCTTTTAAAACAGTGGTTTCCAACCTGGGGGCGATTTGGGTTACCAGGGAGGCGATAAATAAGCAGGGGACGATTGGGGGGCGATGAGTATTCAAAGGGGGAAAATAAAAATACACTCACGTGCAAAGAAATGGAATCACTTCCCTTGCGAGTTGTTAAATTATTATTAATTATTTGACACGGTTACTGAGTTTCTCGACACGTCTGATCCTGTTTTAAGTGAGAATTTGAAGCATCGCAAGTTGGAACTTGCGTATCTTACAGATATTTTTGAAAATATGAATGAAGTCAATATAAGGCTTCAAGGATAACAAGATGAAATTTATCAAGGCCAAAGGAATTATTTCATCATTCATCGACCAAGTTAGATATTCACAAGGTAAATATTGGCCGTAAAGAGCTGATTCAGTTCACGACCCTTGAAAAAGTGTTCAAGTGTCAGATAACGAGACTCCTGGACTCCTTGCTTATAACTCGAAAACTATCAACTTTTCATAAATAACCTTCCTATTCAAAATGAAAGTACATAAAATTTCCTACAAATTTCATAATTTAGGTTTTTTTCTCCGACTAACCGTTCGGGCTCAAGCGCTAGTTGAAAATTGGAGTATTTTTTTTTTGTTTTCGCAAATCCCAAAAACTCGCACTTTTTTCGATATATTCCCATTTTGACCATGAAAGAGCACGTTTTCGACAAAGACCACTCTACACATTTTTAAAATAAATTACAATTCAAACAAAGTTACATAATTGGATAATGGTAACCCGTGCCGCAATGAGGTTGAAATTTTGAAAAACTCCAATTTTTTGCAAAAAAATCGCAGTTTTTCCTTTATAAAATGAAAACCACTCATTCTAGAAACTTGAGTCCTATCTCATTCTCTAGGAAATTTTTTGATAAAACTCTTAAATTTATAGATATCCAGGATTTTTCCATGACAAGTTAATATGATCCGAATCCTCAAAAGTGTCATAGAAAATGCTAGATATCTATTTATAAGAGTTTTAACAAAAAAGTGGTCCAAGGAAACGGTTAAGTCAATAAAGTTTCCTAGAGAATGAGATGAGAATCAAGTTTCTAGGCTGAGTGGTTTTCATTTTATGAAGGAAAACTGCGATTTTTGCAAAAAAATTCAGTTTTTCAAAAGTTCATCCTTGAGTTACCATTATCCACTTAACCCTAGGATGCATAACATGGGTATTTTATACCCACGTTGTAATAAAATTCTGTTTTTAGTGATAAGATGTGTAAGAAATGTAATCAAATGTCATAAATTCCTCTATTGGTTAGTTATGAATGAAATAGAAGTGTTAACTTGGGTTGAAGGGTGGTGTGGAGGGTTTAGGTGAGGGTCCATGGGTGTAGTGGGGTGGTGCGGGGGCTGGGGTGCGGGGGCTGGCGTGCGGGGTGGTGGGTGGGGTTCGAGGGTTGGGGGTCCAGGGGGCGTGCCCCCTGGCTAGCAAGAGGGCCGCCGAAGGCGGGCCGCGCAGCTAGTTAAATATAAAAGCACGCTGTTATGTGTCCAACAAAAAATATAGAAAATGTGACAGACAATGGATTTCTTGTAAAAAGCCAATATGCAAGGAACACACTTTATATAAATGTAATAATTGTCTTAACGTTGTAAAATAATTAGTTTATGTTATGTTAATAACAACATGTTAAAATGGTCAAATAAATATGGTTTATAAATAATATTTATTGTGTTTTCTCATAATGGGTATATTTCACCCATGTCATGTAAATATGTATACCGTGACAGTCATGCATCCTAGGGTTAAGATGAAACTTTGTTTGAATTGTAAAAACTTTAATCTAGTTTAAAAATGTATAGAGTGGTCTTTGGCAAAAACGTGCTCTTTCATGGTCAAAATGGGAAAAAATCGAAAAAAGTGCGAGTTTTTGGGATTTGCGGAAAAAAAATACTCCAATTTTCAACTAGTGCTTGAGCCCGAACGAACGGTTGGCCGGAGAAAAAAAACCTAAATGATGTAATTTGTAGGAAACTGCAAGTTCGTAGGGAACTGCGAATCGTCGACAGACTTACAAAAATTGGTAAATCTTATCTCTATTTTTTAAGCAGTTTTTTAAACAAATCCAAGTAATATTTTTTCGCATCCATAATTCGCTTTCAAGTTGCAAAAAATTCAATGAAAGTACAAAATCTGTAATCATGTATGACTTTTGCAAAAAAAAACATTTTTTTTTATTTAAAATTGACCTTGTCCGTTAGAACATTTGGTCAGTGATACATAAAATACATATTTTTACAAAATTTTATATAATTATAATGTTAATTAGGTACATAAGATTTACAAGCTAAAAATAAGAAACATACATTATTTTAAGTATTTTTTTCAAATTACATTTCTACTGTTTATGCAATTAATTAGTTTTTCCTAAAGAAATTATGTATTTGCGGTTTAAATAAAAAAGAAGAATTGTCATATTTGTTGGAAGTTCTATTTTTCTTTGAAAAAAAAAACTATTGATATAGTTTAATTTCTTTAAAAAGTGCATTTCTCTGAAAGCGTCTGAATTTTATGTTATCTAACGTAGTTTCCAGGATTTGAGGACTTTATGGAGTTACACTGAACTTTGATGATTTTTGTCACTCATTTAAACTGAATCATCGCTACTAAAAAATGTCTTGCATCTGTTAATGGTATCATTGCGTAAAAAGTTAATCAAAATCGGTGTTTTTTAATTGGGTAATTTTCGTAGACCGCGGGCTGGATTCCGGCGAACGCGCTGAACCTGCCTTGCGCCGGCCCTCAATGTAGGTACTTATGATTTAAGAGAATTAAAATTAAATTATATGATCAAGGCCTCCGAGAGGGAGGACAAGGGGACAAATGGCCAGAGGCCCGTACACTTGTATGGTCCAGTATTGTAATTGTGCATGAAAAAAGTGTTTTTCCTTCTTTTTTCGAAATATCTCAAAAACGGCGGAAACTATTTTGATTGAAAAAATTGAACGAAACCATGGCGTTTCGGTCTACAAAAAATCCCTAATAAGTGAACATCGAAAAAATTATATTTTTTGAGATAATAATTGTTTTGTCAAAATGTCGTTAGTCTGTCCGTTATCAAATTTTTGTTGGACGAGCTAGCTCAAAAACTAGTTAGAATATCGAAACCAAATTTCCCACGTAGTTTTTAAGATTAAGAGCTGATTAGATTTTGGTGCATATCGACCCAAAATTAAGGGTGTAAAGGGGGGATTAAAAATCTAGGCCATTTGAGCAAACTCAACCAAATTTTGTATACATAATAAGTGGACCCCCAGAAGTCTAAAAATGCAAAAACTAACCACCCAAAATGGGGGGGGGGGTGTAGAGTCAAAAATGAAAATCTTGGCCATTTATCAAACTCAACAAAATTACATAATCACTAGGACCACAGTAATCGAAAAATGCAAAAACTAACCGCCCAAAATGGGGGGTGGGGGTGTAAGGTCAAAAAAATTAAAATCTAGGCCCTTGAACCAAACTCAACCAAATTTTGTATACATAATCAGTGGGACCCCAGGAGTCTAAAAATGGGAAAACTAACCCCCCTCCCCTACATGATTATAAATATATAATTATATAAATATATAAATATTAAATATAAGGGAGGGGCCAAGTTATATGGTAAAGTCAAGTGGATGGCCACATCAGAACACGTCAGCTTATTTTTTACATCAGTAAACTATTGGTTATCTGTGAGACCTATAGGAAAAATAAGAGAAAAATAGTCTATTGACCTATCAACAAATAAAAATATTTAATGTAAAGATTTAAGCATCTTTTTTTGAAAAAAGATGGAATTTTTCAAAAATCAACCCAGCTATTACCTAATCATAATTTTACTAAAAATAATTTATTTTATTTAGGGACGAATCTAAGATTTTAGTAGAAATATTTTCTTTTACATTGCATATCAGAGGGCTCGTCCCCTCACGAATCGAACCCAAGCGCTAACTTTCTTGCCTGGCAGACTACGCAAGTCCTGATGGGACGAAGCTCGCTGATATACAATGTAAAAATATTCCTATTAAAATCTTAGATTCATCCCCCCCCCCCCCCTTTTATTCACACATGATAGCAAAATAAGTTTCGTATTATATAAGAACAATTTTAAAATTTCAATTTCATTACAAGTTGACTGCGAGTCTCTCGTGTGCTGATTCTCCTGGTTCAATGGCATTTTTTAGCAGCTGAAGAAGGGATTAGTTTTTTAATATTTGGTCCAACATAAATATCTGTAATTTATTATTAAAAAGATAATAAGTGAGCTTTTAAAGACAGTTGTCGATCTTTGGCCGCCTGAGCAAGAATGCGATTTTGCACCCTTGAAAATTTTCTACTGAATATATTCAAATAAAACAATCAAAATTATAAAGATAAGAGTAAATATTATATTTAATATTGATTTACTATGAGTTAACGATTTTTATTTACTCTTATCTTTATTAAAGATGTTTCACCTTGCACCAACACTCTACTAATTAATCAAAATTATTACTTATATCATATAAATTAATGATTTTAAATCTATTTTAAATAAATTTGTCTTTATGCGTTTAATTATTTAATAAAATAATAATTTGCATTGACTGACGTCGACGCTTCTCATGGTGGCAGGATGGTATAGGACTATAGGTGATATATTTAAATTATTTTATTTATTCATTTATTATATTATATGTATAATCGTACATGTAAATAATGTATTTTATTTTAATATGTTAAAAGATATTTCAATGAATGGACTTGATGAATCCATAATAAATAAAATGTGTCCCTAATGTCAAAAGACGTCCCAACCAACATCTCAATATAACATACCAAAAGAATTATAAATGAGATTGAAATCGATCTTATTTCATCGATTTAATCTATCTTGAGGTTCATAGTAACTTTTTAATATAAGAAAAGTGCATTTTTATTAAGAATTTTATAGTTTAAATGAAATTATATGAAAAGATTCAATTTATTCTCTCCGGGAGCGAATCAACTAGAAATGCCAAAAAGTTTTATTTTTTCTCATTAGATATTTATTTAAATCTATTGAAATTTCTATGTGTGTAAGCTTCATTTATCTTTTATATCAAATAATTATTATTAGCAAATTTGCATTTTAAAGGGTAGTTTATTTAAAGTTCAATTTGAAAAAACGCTAATAACTCCGTTGATTTTTTTTAGAAATATGAAATTAATAGATATTATAAAACAATTAATTAATAATAATTTAATTCAATTTTGAACTAAATCGATTCAGTACTTTTTGAGAAAATCGTCGAAAACCCCGAAAATCGCCTATGAAAGGCCGTTTTAGAAACATTTTAAAATTCATCTCCATGTCTCAAGTCAATGTTTCGTTTCATATGACTTTTTAAACTTTTTTTCAAAAGGCATCTCGTGCTATCAAAAAACATTGTTTTTTGACGATTTTCTCAAAAAGTACTGAATCAAATCATTCAAAATTGAATTAAATTATTAATAATTAATTGTTTTATAATATCTTTTAATTTCATATTTTTTTTTAAATTTCAACGGAGTTTATTAGCGTTTTTTCAAATTGGACTTCAAAAAAACTACCCTCTAAAATGCAAATTTCCTAATAATAATTATTTTATATAAAAGATAAATGAAATTAACAAACAGATGTGACATTTCAATAGATTTGACTCAATATTCAATGAGAAAAAAATGAATTTTTCTGGCATTTCTAGTTGATTCTGTTGGGAAGAAATTGAATCTTTTCTTAAAATATTTTTTAAACTACAAAATTCTTAATCAAAATGCTATATTCTTATATAATAGACATACTGTGAACTTTCAGATAGATGAAATCGATAAAATAAGATCATCTTCTTTCTCATTTATAATTCTTTAGACTGTTTTATCAAGAAAAACTGGGTCCCAAGTCACCCGGCTTCTAGCTTTTTACCATTTCCTAATCAATCAATTTCGTTCAAAATTGAATATAATTATTAATAATCGATCGTAATATTTATTAATTTCATATTTTTTTAAATTATTTCAAAGTAGTAATTAGTAGTTTTTTCAAATTAGACTTCAAATAAACTACCCTTTAAAATGCAAATTTCCTAATTTGATATAAAAGATAAAAGAAAATATTATTAACGTCGCTACAATGTCTGTCTGTCTCTCAGTTAGTGTATTTTAGTTAGTAACTAAACTAAATAAATAGTTTCCAGGTTCAAAAACCATATTAAAATTTATTCAGAAAAATGTTTTGTGGAGGGTCGGATCCTTTGTGTAGTCAAAAAGTTGTAAGGTACAGAACCCTGGTTGTGGGGTCCAGCTCGTACTTGGCAGGGTTACTAATAATTTTCTGCAATTATGAAGCTTTTACTTTTCCAAAATAACTAAATATTTTGAATAGTATTATTTATAAAGAGAGAAAGAATATTAAGTCATTAAAATATCTCGAAAAATTTCACTTTTTTTTATCCTGTTAGAGAGAAAAAATGGTACAAAGGAGGAACCATTGTATTTTTTCAATATTGATGGCAGTGACACAACCAGGATTTTGTCTTGGGGGGGGGGGGGCTAATTCACATACATATATATATATATATATAGCTGTGCTGGCCAATAAATATGCACAAGCTGGAAATAATTTTAATCGACGTTAGGCATTCCAAATAAGAGATATGAGTTTGCGACGGTTTCTGGCTGGTGCTAAATTTTTCAGGGCCTAAAAACCACGAAAATTTTTGACTTTTTTCAGATTTTTGCTTATAACACGAAAACCATGCGTCCTACAGAAAATTTCACTCTTACAAAAAATAAAAGAACGCGAAATTTCACGTCTAATAACGTACTTAAAAGTTAAAATTGGTTCAGGCGTTTAGCCACATTGGATCATCAATGATAGGCAATTTTTACCAACTTGGCGGAAAAGTGAATTATGCAAAATTATAAATTATTATTAGCTCTCGTAGCTCTGAATAAATTTGTGATTTTTTTTTATTATTGCTTTCCCCTTTAAAAATTGAATTTTTAAAAAACAATCAGCAAGCATCTTAAGGTAGTTATTTCACAAATGCAAAAATTTAAGAAGTCGAAACTTGGAATACAGGGTGATTCACGGTCGATGGCACGTTAGACGTTTATGGAAAACGGAAAGCAGGATTTTTCTGAAAATTTAGCACCTTACATTTTCTTACCTGTTCTATCGATCTAAAATATTTTCAGCATTGCAACGTTTCGGCTTCCAAAAGTCGTAACAACTTTATTTTCTTTAATGGAACACCCCGTATATTAACACGTTTTTAGAACCGCCCTTTTATTAAAATACTTTTTTGTTAATATTGTCCTATACCTATCTCTATCGGTTTTCGAGATAAAAAATAATTTGTGTTAAAAATGGTCCAAAACATGGACCTAATTAAACTTAAATAAATTAGTGCTCTCAATTCATGTAAAGTTGAAATTTTGGTGGTAGTTTAGACACACCCGAAGTATTTCATTTACGCCGAGAAATCGACTCCATATTATAAAGGGCGTGCTAAAATTAATATTATTTCCGTTATTCATAAAAAGAGTCAAAAGTTCATTTTTTCAAATAAGACCTCCTGTATTTTACTCAATAAATTGAAAGACGAAGAAAAATGCTTTAAGACGATATATCATGTCTCTATACCTAAAACATCAAGTTTTCTTAATAAAGCCTCTTTTTCATGAAAAATTACTTTTTAATGAATTTAATTTTAGCTAACCATGGAAATCAAGGTTATGGCAGTTTGTTGACTATTTATAAGTAACTTATAAACAGTTTATTGACGATGTACAAAAAATCTCCCAGAATATTGATTATTCAATCGAAGTTCTTATGAAATTATTTATTTTGTACAATAAGAGCTTTGTTTCTCTTTGTGTATAAGGACTTCGTTTGAATAATCAATATTTGCGATCATTTTGGGAGATTTTTTTGAACATCGTCAATAAACTGTTTATGTTACTTATAAATAGTCAAAAACTGTCATAAGCTTGATATTGCCATGGCTAGTTAAAATTAAATTCATTAAATTGTAATTTTTCACGAAAAAAGCAGCTTTATTAAGAAAACTTGATGTTTTAGGTATAGGGACACAATATATTGTCGTAAAGCATTTTTCTTCGTCTTTCAATTTATTGTCTCATTTGAAAAAACGAACTTTTGACCACTTTTATGAATTACGGAAATATTAGTAATCTTAGCACGCCCTGTATAATATGTCGATTTCTCGACGTAAATTAAATACTTCGGGTCTGTCTAAACTACCACCAAAATATTAACTTTTCTTGAATTGAGAGCACTAATTTATTTAAGTTTAATTATGGCCATGTTTTGGACCATATTTAACACAAATTATTTTTTATCTCGAAAACCGATAGAGATAAGTATAGTACAATATTAACAAAAAAGTATTTTAATAAAAGGGCGGTTCTAAATACGTGTTAATATATGGGGTGTTCCATTTAAAAAAATAAAGTTGTTACAACTTTTCGATGGAAGCCGAAACGTCGCAGTGCTGAAAATATTTTAGATCGATAGAACGGGTAAGAAAATATAAGGTGATAAATTTTCAGAAAATTCCTGCTTTCCGTTTTCCATAAACGTCTAACGTGCCATCGACCGAGAATCACCCTGTATAAGTCATTAAAAGCATAATAAACACACTGTGAAGAATATTTACCACACCAAATATGAAATAATTGCAATTAAAAATAATTTTTTTTACGTGTGGGTGGGAAAATGATCATTTTATTTTTTTTCATTGAAGGACTTTCAGCATCTTGATGAAAAACTAATATTTGTTAGAATAATATATTCGGAGTAACTTAAAAAAAAATGAAATTATTTACCTCGTAGTTTTGATAAATAATAAAAAAACAACATATTTGGGCGATTATTTTTAGTGGAGGGGATAAGATCAATGGCTTGGAAACGATCCATTGATAAAGAGGATATAGTAGTGTGAGAAGTACAGTCACGTTAAAAAACATAACCTAAAATTTTAGCACCGTTCATATGTATAGAATGGTTATGAGGCTAAAACTTTTTGTGTGGATTATCGCGAAAGAACTACCTTAAATTGTATTTTTAATAATATCGCTGGTATTTTTAGTCGCAAGTTTGCGAATTTTACTTGACACATTGAGAGAGTCTTCTTGGAGCTCGGGTTGAACAGCCTATACTAGAGTATTAAATTATCTTAAATTTTTTTACTTATTTGCCTTAAAAATGTCTTAAGCTTGGGGTAAAATTCTTTATAAAGATAGGATTTTTCTGCCTGTCTGGACATCAAATGCCACGTTAATTAAAAACAAGTTTGTTCTATTGCCACAATTTTATTTCCAATACGATGAACTGATTAGTATTCCGCTTTCTAGCTTCAGAACTTGATGAAAAAATGCAGAAAAATAAAATGAATGGTTACCTGAGATTTGTAGAAAATGAACAGGAATTTGTTACCCAAGTATGTTATATTAAGCTCCACTTTCGTGCTAAATATTCTAGTAGTTCAGACAATTTGTAAAATTGACTTACAAAGATTGAATTTCCCAATACTAGAGGCTGTGGCGTAACTATAACGTTTGAGGACCGTAGCATATTCATCGGATGGGGCAGCCCTCAATGTAAAGAAGCTAAACCGACCTTTTAGTTTCTTTTTTAACCGACTTCAAAAAAGGAGGAGGTTCTCTATTCGACTGAATTTTTTTTTTTTTTTTGTGCCTATGTTACCTCATATCTCCGCCAATTGTCAACCGATTTTGAAAATTTTTTTGCATTGGGTCCAGTCTAGCTTCCGATTGGACCCATTTTTTTTCGATTTTTTTTCATAGGTATTAGACCTTTTTTATTAGGTTTGTTTAGACCTAACCTCTTTGTTTATGAACCGATTTCGATGGTTCTTTTTTTATCCGAAAGGGGTGTTCTTAGGGATGGTGTCATATTAATTTGGTCAAGTTCTGATGATATGATCACTATTAATAACATCACTAAAAAGAGAAAAATAAAATAATTTTAAGAAAAAAATAAAAACCGACTTCAAAAAATTAAATGCAACAAATATAAAAATACACTAAAAGGTATAAAATAATTATTATCTTATTTAGTTACAACTAAACGACGAAATATTAACACGAAATTACTTTTTAAAGTCGGTGCCAAACAAACTATACCTATAAGCGAGCGTACCCGCCAAACGTACTAAGTAAGATCCGTCGAGTGCGATTCATAAAAGGTATATGTTTGGCACCAACTTCAAAAAGTAATTTCGTGTTAATATTTCGTCGTTTAGTTGTAACTAAATAAGATAATAATTATTTTATACCTTTTAGTGTATTTTATTTGTTGCATTTAATTTTATGAAGTCAGTTTTATTTTTTTCTTAAAAATTATTTTTTTATCAATGTTAATTATGAAAATGATCACTCGGCACTAGCCGTAGTCACAGGAATGGCTACAAATCACAGAAATGCAGTTCATATTTCAGGAAACCTTGAAGACACAACATGATTCTTTAAGATTAATAAATCAGCAAGTTCTCTTATAGAAGATGACTTTTCTATTTCGTGTCTAAAAGTGGATCTAAAACTGAGAATTTCCTTGACAAACGAGACACGAATTTTTTAATAATAAATGTTAGGATCCTCCTGCGCTCGCGGCCCCCTCGGAAGAGATCCATCACTTAGGGTTTTTATTAATTTAATTTTTTTTATTTCGATTTTCAATTAAATTGATACTAATCTTTGTTACATGGGCTGGCTATCTTTTAATGAAAGAATTATATCAATAAACGCTAAGATTTGGACTGAGAAATAATAAGATAAAAAAAAAATAAGTTTCTTGAGAAAATAGCTTTAAAAAAATTGCACAAATCCTGAATCCTGAAGATTAGTCGGCATACCGTTGTTGTAGTCTCAAAAATAAATAAACTGTAACAAACTCTTGCTAGACTTTATCTTCTTCTTCTTCATCTTCTCTATAGGCTTTCGTCTGTTCTTCCAATAAGAAAAAAAGAATAAAGACGTTAGTTTCTTGCTGGGACATCTTTCCATCTTTTTTTCGGCCGCCCTCTGCTCCGTGTGCCACGTGGGCGATTTTCCTTCACGATTTTTGCAAGGCGGTCATCCGTCATTCGTTCCACATGTTCCCCCCATCCTCTCTTTCTCATATCGATCCATTCCACTATATCCTGGATTCCGCTTAGTTCCCTTAGATCTTTGCTGCGGATTCTATCCCTTAATGTTTTCAAATGTATAGCCATTATTATTCTCATCTCGGTTGTTCGGAGTAGTTGTTGGGTGTTAATTGTTGATGCTCTGGTTTCTGCTGCATATGTCAACACTGGACGTACGCAGGACTTATAAATTCGTACTTTGCTTTTTGCTGACATATATTTGTTTTTCTAGACCAAACCATATAGACATCCAGCTATCCTAGCTCCTTTTGTTACTTGGGTTTTAACCTCTTGGTTGAGATCTCTGTGCGCCGAAATCTCGGCTCCCAAATAGTTAAATTTTTCAACTTGATCTAATGTTGTATTTTTAAGTTTGACTTCACACTTAAGCTGTTCTTTCGCTATCACAGACTTTATAATAATGATTAATTTTATTTAAACCAGTGATTCCCACAGTGGAAGCCATTACTTGTAAGCCCTAGATGTCGCAAGGAAAGGGGTGTGGTAGATAGAAGAGGTCTTTGAAAGAAAACGAAATATTAGATTTCGAGTAGAGCTATTTAAAATTTTTACAAATTATATATTCGATCTATTTTCTGGGAGACGAGGTGGAAGATGGAGTGTTCAGAATAATGAAAAGAAGAATTACTTTATTGAATTGTCGATTTCAACCTTTTAAAATACCGACGAGGATCTTACTTCTGATAAACCCGAAAAAAATTTAGCAAAATCCATTGAAACGTCGGTTTCGAAAAGCTTAAAAACAACATTCTATTAAAGTTTTAAATTTGGAAGTATTTCTTCATTACGGTAGGCTACTTACTACTCTATCAAATTTAATTCTCATAAAATTAAAGTAAGACAACAATTTTTTTTCTATTTTTTATTTATTGATTTTATTTCATAAATCTTAAGTATAGAAACATATCTACTTTCTAAGGCTTTTCCTCTTTTTGATTAACATCTTTTAAAAATTATAATATATCTCTATTCTTTTTTATGATTAAAAGATGTTGATCATTTATATAAGTTATTTTACAATTATTAAAATCAAAATCTCCGAACCATGTAAAGTTAGTAAGTAAAGTATAAGAAATAAAATATAAAATATTAAACATATTTTGAACATTCAAAAATTAATTTGAAGAATATAATGAATAAGGTTATTTCTAGTTTAGTTTTCAGCTTATTAAAAAATGTAAGATTAGCAGTTTTTTGGTAAACGTGTCCATATAAATGCGTTATCTCCAGTAATATTATCCACTGGAGGAAATGGAGTTTTTCTTGATTTAAAATAATCAGATGGTGCATGCATCACAAATTCCATGCATTCTATCTTACGAGCTAGTTCTTCATCAGGTCCTAAAAAAAAAAATTATTAGTCGATTTAATCAAATGGTCACTTGCAGTTTGGCCAAAATTTAAAATGTTTTATTTAGATATATTTTAAATAGAATTTAAAAATAACTGATGTAAATATAAATTTAATTTTTTAAATAATTATTGTGGATGTTGAACTTGGAGGTGTTTGAGGACAGGAATACGTTGTTATTGTGTGATTTTATTTTAATTAGAACAAAATAAAAGTTTTTCAATATGTTGGATATGCTTTATTTATTTCTAGGGAATGGTGTACAGGGGATCCCAAACTGTTTCTTCAGTTTTTTACAAAAATGCTTCATCAGAACAGTATGGGGTATGAACAACGGCCAGTCAGTAGAATGATACAATTCCACTTATAACTATAATTCATGTCAGTCACTACTGTGAAACAATTCCATTAACAACTAAAATTCAAATAAATTTAAACTTTAAAAAATTTAAAAACTCTCCCCTCGACTCACTGCCCTATCAAAGAAGTGTTTTCGGGCTTTAACTATTTTAAAGATTCTACCACTGAAAGTGCTCTGATGAGTTGAAGTTAATAATTTCTCCCAAGGCTTGTTTTGCGTGCGTAACACGCGATTCGCCGACTCCCAGTATACCTTCGAGGTTGAATCGGAAAAATGCCGGACCACTTCATTCGCCAATATGTTCGTCCCCATGTCTTCAAGGAACTGGAATTCTCTTTCCCGACACATATAACGTTCAAACCTCCAAGAACACACACATGCACAAACGCATCCATCTACCCTTTCGTTTGATCAATTTCTTCTTCTCTTCGGTCTTTAGAGATCCATAGAGGCTGTATCTTATTAGTACAACTATTCTTGCATTCGAAGGCAATAAAAAAATAAATTCTTTATAATGCATGTGAATGTAGAGGAATCGGAACTAATAAATAAAAAAATAATTTTAATAATTATAATAATAATAATAATAGAGGAAAAAATCGGCTTTGGTAAAAGAGATTGACTTGAGAATTCAGCGAGTTAAAGAGTTCACAAATCGGTTCTTCACATCGCAGCACGATTTCATCATTCAGCAAGTGACCGGGTTTCAATAATCATCTCTTCATCTCGCAACAGGAATCCTCGTATAGCAAACGAGTCGCTCAACTCTTGGACAGATTCTTTTGTCCGTCAATGAGCAAAGAGAGAGATCTAGCGATAGAATTTATTTTTTCGCACCAGCGTAAGAAATTCGACATTGAAGCTGTTATTTGGATAATAATAACCGAGATCCATCAATATCATCTAGCATCCATGTCTTAGGAAATGATCATATTCACAATTCTAGTAACCCTTCATTCAAGCAATCATAAAGAAATTGTATAATTAAAATTATATTTCAAAAAAAAGTAAAAATTGCTTATTCAGCCCAGCACTTCCCATTAACATAAAAAATAATATATATATAAATCTACATAGCCATGATTACACCGTCTCATTTTCAAGAAGATTCAGATTTCTTATCAAAGGTATTTTAAATCTTTGAATATATTTAAAAATAACAAGTTAATAAGTTCATTGTGATTTTGAGAAAAAACTAAAATTAAAAAAATTATATTATATTTAATATTAATTATATTGGCCAGCTTCTGCTTGGTAATCGTAGTGACAGTGGTGTAACTAGGATTTGGTGCCCCCACCTCAAAACAAAATTTGGGCACCGATAAACTTTTGAAAATTCAATGATTAGGTAGAAGGAAAAAAGTAATAAGCAAATATTTTTTATAATTCTTATAACAAAAATATATAATAAACCACATACTTAATATAAAATTAAATTAAATATCAGTTCTTCGGGGTTTTTTATAAGAAAAATCCGTTATAAGTTTTTAAATTTTCTGTTGCATGATGTTCTATTCTCAAAAGAGCGAGATTCCTTGATCTATTTTGATTTATGCTGTTTCTAAGATATGATTTAATTATGTTTAATTTGCTGAAAGATCTTTCTGCTGTAGCCACAGTGACAAAGAATGCTTAAAAATAGTTATAAGGCAGGGCAAACTTCACATAAATCACTTTCTATAAAGAAATAATTGATTAAAATAATATCTGTCATTTCCTGTATAGTTGTATTGGGATTAATGTTTTAAGAAAATATACCGCATTAATTAATTGCATCGGAAAATTTTCTGATAAATCATTGCAATAATGTTTATTAATTCTGTTGCCGACTTTAGAAGTTATTTTTTGATAATGTTAACAATATTTTTGGCCTTAAAAATCCAAAAAGATTCGCAATTTTTAACATTCCTTCAAATCTATTTTAATTTGTGAATTGACTTTGTCAACTGTTCTATAAAAAAAACATTAACTTTAAATTTATGTTCGGCTTTAACAAAATCGTAGTCATCCCATAATTCATCAAATTGATGTTTTCTTTTTGATTTTCTTAAACCTTTATACTCGGTTATTATTTCCTATTTTTTGCAAATACTTTCAGATTCGGATTTTATTTCACTATATTTTGACCTAAAATTATTTAAATTAGTTTTTAACTGTAGTTTCACGGCAAATGGTGCTGTGCACCCTTTAACTGAGCGGCCCCCCGCATTGTGGGGTTTTGCGGACCCTATTTACGCCGCTGGGTAATGGCAATGTCCTGTACCTTTTAGTAGATTGAGTTTGATTTTGTTTTGTAAATTGATTGTTATGGCAGATCTTTATCCGATGGTCATTTATTTTATTATATAATTAATGATTTATAAATTATTTTCTTCTTTAATGTTTAACATTTGTTTATGTGTGTGGTCATTTCTTTTCATCAGCAGCGTTCAAGTCTGAATTTATCCCAGGCTTTCTTAGCTGATATTTCAGTAATTTATTTTATCAGTAACTATCAGTTTCTTAGATAGAAATATTTTTCCTGATTATAATCATACTACACTAGGTTTTCCAGGAAATTATTTCTTTTAACTCTGTTGGATAAATATAAAACATAAAGTTATTATTTTAGGTTAAAAATAAAATAAAATGAGAGAGTCTTCTGTTTTTTAAATAAAATAATTTTTAATTATTTCTAGAAACAGAAGACTCTCTCATTTTATTTTATTTTTAACCTAAAATAAAAACAATTCTGTTACCATCGACAGTGAAATCATTTATTCAACTAATAAAGTTATTACTTTGCTCAATCGTTCTAAAAGGTTGCAGGCGAGTTGTGGGAGATTTAATAAGATTCAACAGATGATGTGTTATTAAGATAGGTTCCATTTTGAGCTTCGTTCATAGTTTTTCATAATTCTATCGTATTCTCTAACAGTGATTCTCAAAGTTGGGGCCGCAAAAATTATTGGGGGGGGGGGGGGTGCAGAAAAATTGATGAATTGATTGATTTTTTTTTCAAATATTTTATAAGTGTGTTTGTGTTTTGAAATATTCATCATCATCATTGAGTATACAGTCCTAAGACTGGTTTGATGCAACCACCCGTCTCCACTCGACTCTGTCCCCCGTCAGCTGTTTGACTTCTCTAAATGTCTTGCATCTTGCATCCCATATCCCTAATTATTTGGTTGAAATATTCTAATCTGGGCCTTCCCCTTTTCTTTCCCACCTCCCCTTCCATGATATCCCTAAGCAGTCCCCCATGTCTCAGTGTGTGCCCCATAACCTGACTTCTTCTCTTCTTCAGACTCTTCCACAAGGTTCTTCTTTCTCCGATTCTTCCAAGAACTTCTTCATTTGTAATTTTATCCATCCATTTGATATTCATCATTCTTCTGTAGCACCACATTTCGAAATCCTCTAATCTCTTTCTCTCCGCTTTTTCTAATTGTCCAGGTTTCACACCCGTACATGGCTATGCTCCATACATGTCTTCAATAGCATCTTCCTGTTTTCTAAGCTGATTGAGGAGGAGCATAGTAGTTTTTGTTTTGAATTAAACCCCATTTTTGCTTGGGAAATTCTTGATTTAATTTCGTTTTCGCTCCTCCCATCCCATGTTATTTTACTTCCTAGGTAGCGGAATTCCTTAACTCCTTCTAGGTTTTCTTGATTAATTTTGATGCATTCCTGTCTCGTTTGTTCTTTTTTTGTACAAACTAGGACCTTGGTTTTATTCTTGTTTATTTTCATTTGAAATATTAGAAATAAAAATATATAATTATTCCATTATAATTAAAAAATTATTTAAATAAGAATATAATATTTATGTTCATAAATAAAATGAAAATTCTGCTAAACAGAATAATTTTAATGTCTATAAAACTAAATAAATGAGCTTGCGAAAGAGCGGCGCTCTCGTCTAAGAAACATAGAAATCGCTAAGAAACCTGCACTGACCGATATTAAACACAGGTTTAATTTATTTTTCCATAATAAGCAAGCTTACACATCACATTAAGCTTAATTTCAAATAAGTTTAATAAACTTAGTTAAGTTAATGTCTTAAACATATAGATAGAATATTTTTTATTAATCTAAATTATGAGTGTTTCAATGCAATTAAACAAAAGAAACTACTGAATTTAAATTAAACCCCCCACTCTGTGATTTTTTTCTACACATACTCAAAAAGTTTGAGAAATACTGCTCTAATTGACAAAGTAATTATATTATACATAAATATTCATGAGAAAAATGAAAATGAAGGCCTTCGAAGTCTTTGAAACCCAGTCTCAAATAAATAAAAATATTTTTATTAAAAGTAAAATATTATTAAATAATAGTAATAATTTAATCCTTTTAAACTAAAATTATGGTAACCTCCGGCAAAACAATTCTAAAAATCAGTCGTTCAGAAATAAGTATTTAAAATTTGATGTTATCTTAAATCCCACTTTTATTATAAAATATATTTGAAAGAAAATAATAGAAAGACTCCATGAGAAAACCCTAAGCAAAGAGTAATACCTTTTGTATTAAAAATAATATACCTATTCAAGTGATTAGGAAAATTTGAAAAGTGGACTTGATCACATTGCCTGTTGAACGAGTCTATTTACTATCCATGAGAAATATTTCCTGATGATGAAAGCAAGGCCCTAGAAACTAGAGAATAAATAAAAATATTTATATCAAGCAGAAGTCACAATCTTTAATTTATTTCTTATAAATGCTTCAAAAGTATTCGTGTTAAAACAGAAAGACAGATTAATATTCCTTATAAATATTTGTATTATTTTGGGTTTACGTGTTCGTGTTTAAGTAGCATATATTTATTAACTAGCTGCAAGGCACGCCCCTGGACCCCCACCCCATGCCTAACCCCCGCCTCCACACCACCACCCCAACACTCCATCCGCACCCTAACCCAAGAACCCCAATCCCCGCCCCCACACCATCACCCCAACACTCCAACCATTATCCACGAATCCCCCACCCCCGCACCATACACCCGTGCCCAACCCCCGCCCCCCACACCACCACCCACCTCGAACCCCATACCCCATCCACCCCGGACCCCACCCCATGCCCTTCAACCCTGCGCACCACACCCCCGCCTAGCCCCCTGGACCCCACCCCCATACTCTAACCCATCCCCACTCCATTCCACCTCCGCATTCACCCTCCGCACACAGTTTTTGCATTTCTAGCCTTCTAGTGACCCACAGATTATGTATACAAAATTTGGTTGAGTTTGGTGCAAGAGAAAGAATTTTCATTTTTTGACCTCCCCCCCATTTTGGATGGTTAGTTTTTGCACTTCTAGCTTTCTAGAGGCCCAGAGATTATGTATACAAAATTTTGTTGAGTTTGCTCCAAGGGCAAGAAATTTTCACCCTCCTCCCCTTTTTGGGTGGTTTTTTGGGGAAATTTTTTTAAACAAAAGTTGTCAGAAATCACATCCCCTACAACTTTGTTTATCATAAAATTTGCCGTAGGGTTAATAGTTTAGGAGTTATTTGATAATTTTAAATTGTGCGCCCCCCCCCCCCCAAACCCCCTTCTGGGGTCAAAATATCAAAACGTTATATAGCTAAAAACGTAAGTTAGAAGACATCTGATGTAAATATGAAATTTCATAATAATCCCTTCAGCCGTTTTTACGTGAATCGTGAGCAACTTTTCGGAAACAACTGAAACAGACAGACAGACAGGAATTTTGTTGAGGGTGTTTTCGTTCATAACTTTGCTTGAAACGTGTGCAACCAAAATTTGGCGTGATTTGGAGCAATGTACAGACAAAACCTTAATTTTATATATATAGATATAGGTCGTATTTTGTTTAATAGTGGCCTAATCTAAATCTAATTTTTATTTATTTATATATGAAAATCATGAAAACAATTCGTTTTATTATTTGATTTTTCCTTAGTTTTGAAATTAAACATGAATTTACCTAATACATAAGTAGATGGATCGAATCTTTCTTCTGGGGGAGGAGAGCTTCCGGTGGGAAGTAACCAGGAAATAGTAGCGCTTTTTTCACAATATTGATCCGTTAAAAATCCTCGAATTTGAGCATAATATACTCCTCCATCCACACCATATAATGAAACTATATCACCAATTTGCAAATAACTACCCTAAAAATAAAAATTTTGTTTTAGATTTGTTTTAATAAAATTAAATATCGATTGCAAAAAAACCTTGTAAAAGATATAATCACTTGAAACTGTAGTTGCCACAGCTGATGGAGCTTTAGTGCACTAAAAAAAAAAAAATGATTTTTAAATTATATCATCAAAGAAAAATGTATTGAAATCAGGTATTGGTCAATATTAGATCACTCACATATATTATTAAGAAAAAATAATTGTAGAGAATAGGTTGGTTTTGTTATTATAGTAGGGAATTTAATAACTTTGTTAGTAATTATTTAATCATTAAAATTAAACAAGTTTTTTGTCTATAGAAGCAGGATTAAACTCCATTCATATCCGAACAGGTATTTAAATTAATTAATTAATTAATCCAATTTAAAAAAAATCAAAAATAATAGTTATATTTAAATCGTGAAGATAAAAGAAATTAATTGAACTATATTTTTTTTGTGTTTTTCTTTATTTTTTAGTTAATTAATTGGACGTTTTGGACACCTTCAAGTGACTATACACAGCAGAATATCAATTTTTAGAATTCTCTGTTGTTGGAGAAACAATTAAATTGAAGGTTTGATGTTTTGGAAGTTGTGTTATTTATCAAAAGAGAAGTTTCAGATAAAATCACCTAGAATAAATATTTTTAATGAGAAAATATGGGTGGTTTTAGCCGAAAGTTCTGTTTCGATAGATAATTAAATGTTAATTCATTTAAAATATAATAAAACAAATAACAATTGAGGCTAAATCATTTAGCCTAAATACATTTAAAATTCTTAATTGTTTTATTGTATTTTTAATGAATCAACATTTGATAGTATATCCAACACCGGAGAATTCTAAAAATTGATATTGTGCTCAGGATGGGCACTTAAAGGTGTTTGAAACGTCCGATTAATTAATCTTCTTCTTCATTTATAAACATATTACCAGATCGTCGTACCATCTTTTCTTAGAACGCCCTATATTCCTTTTCATTATTTTGCTTAATATTCTATCGTCTGACATTCTTCCTGCATGTGAATAGCATTCTTCTTTTATTTTCCTTATCCACTCGCTTATTTTTTAAAAGCCGCACGCCTCTCTGATATCATCACTTTTCTCTCTGAAGATCAGTGTTAAATTCGAAATTCTTCTTAACCTCCTCATTTCGGCTGCTTCCAGGATTTGTATTGTTTTCGCTGTTTCTGGTCTTGTTTCAGCGGCGTATGTTAAAATAGGTCGGACAACTGATTTGTAAATTCGTACCTTGGCTTCTTTCCTTAAGTGTTTATTATTCCAGATTGTATCATTGAGACATCCTGAAATTCTTTGAGCCTTAGCTGCCAGGTGTTTTACCTCCATTTCCAGATCTTGATAGGAAGTTATTTGTATGACATGACCTGTTCTATAATTTTATCATACAGTTGGAGTTTATAGCTTAGTGGAACCTTAGAGATTGTAAGTGATTTGGTTTTTTTGGTTGACAGTGTTCAGCTAACCCTGTGCTGAGCGACTGAAGTGGTAGAGAAGCGTTGTAGTGAATTTTCGTCTTCTGCAACGAAGGCTGCATAGCCTGCGTAGCATATGCAGGAAATATTTTCGTCTCCTATAGAATATCCTTTCAGGGTTTTAATTTCTTCTATTATTTCATTGATTATGATATTGAAAAGTAATGGACTCAGAGTCTTCTTGTCTTAAGGTGGCTACACACGTAACTGCAAACTTGATAAGTATGCATGATCAATTTTTTACACAAGTATGCTTTAGCGTCTGTAGGATAATTTTCCGCAAGTATTTAACTTGTACAAGTCGCTTGATGCTTGATTGAATTTTAATCGTGCAAACTTGTGCAAGCCTCACTTGCGCAAGTGAAACGGACCGTGTGTACCTAGGACTTGCCGATTTTCACAAGTAAACGCTATACTCGTGAGTGAGATCTAGACGAATCATTATGTCTTGCGATCTGAAGAAAGTCAACCGAGAATTATTTGAAGGGTTTATTCTTGAATACAAAAAACAACCATGTCTTTGGCGAATTAAATCATCAGAATATCATGATAATTATGCCTATATATATCTTCAATTCACTTAGTAAATTAATATGGGAATAGGTTTTTCTTTCCATAAATCACTCTTTACACCACATATCACGGTTCTTCTTTTGCGATTTTCTCTTGTGGACCATGTAAAAAACAGCTACAGCCACCACATCGTCGTCCAAGAGCAAAGTGGCACTTGTGCAAGCATACTTGTACCGTGTGGTGCCGCGGGGAAATTTACCGTATTTGCAAAAAGATTGATCATGCATACTTGTCAAGTTTGCAGTTACGTGGGTAGCCAGCTTAATACCCTTTTTCGCTGGAACTGTTTTTGTTAGTTTTCCTTCAATTTTGATTCTGGCACAGTTGTTAGTGTACATGTCAAGAATTAGATTAATAAGGTTATTAGATATTTTATGTTTCATCAATACATTCATGACATGTTTAAGACTTACATTATCGAATGCCTTTTCGATATCTATGAAACAGAAGGCTGGTTTATTGAACTCAAATGATTTTTCACAGAGCTGTCTAATGGCAAATATGGCATCCACGCAAGATCTGCCTTTTCTGAATCCTTGTTGTTCGTAGTGAAGCGTAACGATTTTTGAAATTTTTTTGGAGATGATCTTTGTCGTTAGCTTGAGGTGAGTGTTAAGGAGATTAATACCTCTATAATTGCCTGGGTCACGTTTTTCGCCTCTTTTAAATATTGGGATCACGATATTGGTTTTCTATTCCTCAGGTATTGTAGTTTTCTTAAATATTTCTTTAACCAATATTGAAATTTGACCCCAAAATTTTGGACCCCTTATTTTAAGAGTTCGTTTGGTATTTTATCTTAATCATTTTAATTAATCATTTAAAAAATATAAAAGGACAGAAAAAAATATAAATAGTTCAATTAATTTCTCTCATCTTCTGGATTTAAAATAATTAAATATGTGTCTATAAAAATTCAAAAATTAGTAATAATAAAGGGGAGGAAAAAGTACAAATTTTTTACACTGAAAATTCTAACTCCAAAATTGGTGTTATATGTCAAACGGTTTGAGCTAAAAAGCTGAAACATAGAGAGAAACAAAGAGGTTGTCCTCTGCTTGATGGAAATGAACATATATATAAAATATCTTCTTTCTTTCTTTATCCAACGCCCGTCCGTGGCTGGTCGGCCATTAGACGCCGTGCTGCTCAATAAAGCCTTGCCCGTCCTCTAAGGGCCAGTTGTAAGTCGTTGGTAAACTCTTTAAACGTTGGCAAAGGGTAAATGGCTGGGATGGCCAATCAGATGACAGGCACTTTCTTCTGATTGGCAATCTCAGCCATTTACCCTTTACCAACGTTTAAAAAGAGTTTACCAACCGACATACAACTGGCCCTAAGTCGTCGTCGACCACCTCCAGGGTACCGCATCTCTTGAGATGATCAGCCGTTCTCTCTTCCTCTGTACATAAGGGGCATAGGGGAGAGTCAGCAAGACCAATGCGGTGCAGATGGCTCTGGAGGTAATCATGGCCGGTTGTATGTCGCAAAGCAAATGCTACCACTAGCAAGGTAGATGGTAAATGGAGGGGCTGGGATGGCCAATCAGATGACTGGAACTTTCAGTGCCTGTCATCTGATTGGCCATCCCAGTCCCTCCATTTACCATCTACCCTTGGTTAGTGGTAAAAATCATTTACTTTGCGACATACAACCGGCCCTAAAGGTGGCGACCGCGACTTCCCTTGGCAGGTTGTTGGGGATGGGGTTGGATTTGACTATCGGTTCCCATTTTTTACCAACAGCGGCCCCCAGTCAGCCCTAATCGCCCCTCCAATAGATGCAGTGATGATACCGCAGATAGTTTGGTAAGCAACAGCACGGTCCTCCTGTGGAAGGAGGCACCCAGCTTTAACGAGCTGGTCAGCTTGCTCGTTGCATAAATGTATAAAATATATATATATGTATATAATTAATAGAAATTGTAGTGTTGGTGCAAGGTGAAACATCTTTAATAAAAATAAAAGTAAATAAATAGGTATTATATGAAATATTCATTTACTATAAAAATAAAACTCATTAGTAAATGAGTAAATCTTAACTCATAGTAAATGAATATTTCATATAATATTTATTTACTTTTATCTTTATATGTATATATTTATCAAACAAATAAATAATATATATACATATATATTATATTTGATATTTATGTGTGTATGTTTATTTGCATCAAGCAGAGGACAACCTCTTTATTTCTCTCTATAGATCAACAATTCTTCTACTCTCGACAAAATAAAAACTTTTCAATTAAAAAGCTGAAAGCCAACATAAAGGTGAGACTTGCTAATACAAACTTTTGTAACAAATTTAGCTCATTAGCTATATATGTATTTTAAATCAATGAAGTTGTCCTCTGCTTGATGGAAATAAACATATACCTATATATAAATATTGTTTGAATATAAACGAGCTTAGTAACAAAACGAATATGCATTAACTCTAGTATTTGTTGTGCACATGACAAAGAAGAAATAGAATAATGTTAATTAAAAATATTGAATATGAAATTCAAGTCTTCGAAACTATAGTCTCTAACAGATAAAATAAGCGCTTTTTCGATTAACGATGATTCGATATAAAGGGGTCTGATCAAAACCTAAAAAAGCTCTAAATTTGGCAAGAATTAACTGATAAATACATAAACAGAATATGGAAAAAGTTATTTTCAACAAGAAAAGCCCATTGGCTAAATTGTCAATCTAGTAAATAGAGCAGAATAATGAATAGTAACTGCAGGTTTCTGGTGAGAGGCTTTCTAAGTTGATTTAACGCTGTTTTGTTTAGCTCTTTGTCATCTAGGAACTCATCCTAAGCGCTAAACGAGATTTTACTGTAAATTACATTATTATATATATATATATAAAGGTATATGTTTATTTGCATTTGCATTAAGCAGAGGTATATGTTTATTTGCATTAAGCATAGGACAATCCCATTGATTTTCTCTTAAGAATCAACAATTCTGCTACTTTCTAAAAAAAAAAATTTTAATTTTATTTATGTATATTAATTTACACCATGCAGAGCACAGGCTTTTGGATTTATTGTTATACTTATTAAATATTTTAAATATATTCAGATTTGACTTCAAAACATGCTAAAGAACATACATCTAAAACTTACTGTTTTTTTGAAAATCATTCTTCTTCCTTTGCCTTTAGGTTGAAGTACTTTAGGAATTGCATTTGGATTTTGTCTTGTCTTGTAACTCCTTGTACTTCTGGTACTTTTTCTAAGTACAATTTTTGATGAGGCATACTCTTGATTAGTATTATTTTGTTTCGAATTTGTTTGAGAGGTTTCATCAGTTTTATTTTCTGTTTTGTCTTTATTGAAACATTCATTACAGAATTCTCCTTCATCGGTTGTATTCCACATAGACGATTCATCGTTTTTACATTTAATACATTCTGGTTTTAGTCCATAAGGCATTTTTATGGGAATCTAAAATACCATACCATATCCATGAGATGTAAATCATACAATCACAGAATAAATACTCTAGAGCAGAAAGTAAGCTTTAGAAATGTGCATGATGAAATTATACTGCATCAGTATTGCATTACTGTACGAAATTCATAAAACAATCCAATAAATAAAATCACTTATAGAAATCACCGATACGAATCCATGGAAAACAATTGAAATCTGCAAAGATTCAACTTTTATTAGGTTAGATCAATCGACATTTTTTCTATCATGATAATTAATATAATTTGTATTAATATAATAAAATAATTATCTTGAAATTATTACTATATTTTCAAAATCAACATGATATATTTGAAATTCTTAATTAAAGTTTATTTTTATACATTTTTCAATGTTCTGAAATTTATATTCATATGACAGGGCGGAGAATTTGAAATAAAGATAAGGTGCCGCTTTTAGCGGGACAGTCCCGATTTTTAACAATTTGTCCCGCGTCCCGGGGCGTTTTAAGAAAGTTACGATTTTTGGAAAGAATGCGAATTGATAAGGAAAAGGTTAAATTTTGGGCATCAGCAGCAATCCCAACAGAGAACAAATGGTTAGTATACTTAAGGTGACCAACTATTTTTTGTTCAAAAAGAGTACACTTTGCAAGTATTTCATAGGTGAAAAAAAGAAGAAAAAAGAAGAAAAACTTTATTTTCTTTTAAAAATATATTTTTCTTCGGAGTGGATTTTTTTGCTAAATGAGGATGTTCGTCTAATAATGTAGCCACATCCGAACAACTTTCATTTTGCATATTAAATTTGACTGTTAAGACGGCAGATAATGTTTTTACAGAAAGTTGCCTTACTTCTCACTGCTCCAATAATCATTCCCTAGTGAAAATACCCTTTCAACAGCAGCATTAGTGCCTGGACAACATAAGGAAATTTCTATTAAAACTTTTAAATTTTCATGTGGGATATGTTCTATTGGGATAGCGTTCTATTGGGATATCTGGGATATCGTTCCATTTCTTCAATTTTTCTTCATTTAAATATAAATTTACTCTTCGAATTTCTTCAAAGAGAAAATTGTCATTAATAACAATATCTTTTACTTCCTTCATTAATTAATCAATATATATTGCAAATTATACAAATGAGTACTTTCAGAGTACAGGATTTGAAAAGAGTACGGTTTGCGAAAAAAGAGTACAAAACTCAGTAAATGAGTATAGTTGGTCACCTTAGTATACTTCATAATTTTGATAATAACCATGTTCCATACAATCATGCATTAAAAATTGTGGAATACGCGCTGTCTTTACCAGGAGCTAATGCTGCTACAGTATACCCGTTTTTTCTACCGTAAATAAAGTGTTGACATCTGATAAATCACAATTAAGTGTTGAGACTTTTTTTTTACTTAGGGAAAGTGGTGTAGGTTTTAGGTGAAACATGATATTAATTAATAAAGTAAAGGGTGTGTAGTTTCACAGTGAATGAAATAAAACTCAAAGAGGTTTTTATAAACTCAATATATTTCGGATTATTAGTCCATCATCAGGAGTTTACAGATTAAAACTGACGACGCAACTCGCTCAAACTCCATTTAAAGAATGTTTTAATTAATAAAGTAAAGGGTGTGTAGTTTCACAGTGAATGAAATAAAACTCAAAGAGGTTTATGCAAACTCAATATATTTCGGATTATTAGTCCATCATCAGGAGTTTACAGCTCAAAACAGTGAAATATAATTTAAAAAGTCTTGCGATAAATTTCTTGATGTTTTAAACAACGATAGCAATCTGGTAAAAAAATTCACTCAAATGAGAAATATGCGAAAAAATAAAGGGTTTTTAAAGCTTATAATAGGTACTATACTTATTATATATAAAGGTATATGTGCAGGGGCGGATTTAAGAGACCCAGGGCCCCTAGGCACTTGACATTTGCCCCCCCCCCCCCCCCCCACCATCTCGAAGCTATTTTGGAAATTTAGCAAATTAAATGCACTAGTACAGAACATTTTTTTTTTATTCAAGAACATTATTGTATTTGTAGGAGCATCTAGCCATTTTAATGTACCATATTAGGCCAATTTAATTACAAAGAAAATAAAAAATATGATACAAACAGATCAAGTAAGAGAAAAGAAAATTTAAAAAGGGAAACAACAATTATATGGAACAAAAACAATAAATATACTTATTCTAAATAAAAGAATAAAACTAAAAAATGACAATATATATACCTATAGGATATAGACAAAAGAAGAGAGGAAAAAGAAATGTTTAATCGACTTTAATGAGTTTAATAAACATCAGAATAATACAGTCTATGTTACTTTATAGTTAAGTTATTCTATAAAATGTATACAATCTTACTGCGAACTTTCTTCTGTGCAAAAGAATGAATGACGTCTTCATAGTCAATTGACTGCATTATTTCTCGTTCTACGTAGTACATTACAGAGAGAGTGAAGTGAGCTGTTCTCTCCTATGTTAGATCTTAAGTAATTCTTTACTCTCTTTAGCGCTGAAAACGACCGTTCTGCTGAGCCATTTGAAGCTGGTGTACAAGAATTCGAAACGCAATTCCTACGTTTGGATAAATGTGCTTATGTAAATTTAGCAGAAATCCAACTTAAAAACACTTAATAATTTTAATGAGAATGTTAAGCGATATTTGTTTAGCCAGAGATTGTGATTGCATACTTGTATGATATTTGTAATGCCTGTTGTAGATCCCTTGTGATCTTTTTAGGTTGGAAAAAAAAGACTCCACAACCGGGGCCCCCAGGCCGGCTGGGCCCCTAGGCCCGCGCCTTGTGGGCCTAGGCGGAAATCCAGCACTGATTATGTGTGAAATATAATTTAAAAAGTCTTGCGATAAATTTCTTTATGTTTTAAACAACGATAGCAATCTGCTAAAAAAAATTCACTCAAATGAGAAATATGCGAAAAAAGGGTTTTTAAAGCTTATAATAGGTACTATACTTATTATATGTAAAGGTATATGTGTATTTAGATATTTATTTATTTATTACATTTGTAAATTTCACTTAGTTTTTAATTTAAAAAACTAAATTAAAATATAATGTTTACGTGTTCTATGATAATAAATTTTTATTGCTCTAGATTGATTTCGAATAATGAGGTATTTCCTAAGGGTTATATAGTCTATAGAAGGGATAGGCAGTCTGTTAGAGGGGGTGGAGTCTTTATAGCAGTCAAGGATTCGCTTCCGAGTAGTTTAAATTTTTTAGATTTACAAGAGGAGATGTTAGGGGTGAATGTGAAATTTGGACGTATAAGTAGGGTGATTGTTGAGTTATATAGATCTCCTAATCAGGACTTCAAAATTTTAGAAAACTTAGATAATTTTTTAAATTGTACATCTATGCAAAGTAAGGATATTTTAGTTTGTGGAGATTTAAATTTGCCTAATGTAAATTGGTCATCTGCGACAAATAGTAATTCTCTTGCTCAAATTTTGGTTGATGATATTTTCAAAAGTAGAAATTTTATCCAAATTGTTAGGGAGGGGACTAAGCAGACAGAGGTCCAGTGGGCAAGCGTCTGTCCTCGATGTCTGTTTAACCAACTTTGATAGTGATAATATGAGAGTCACTATTGAAGATGGAATTAGTGATCATTATTCTGTGGTAATAGAATATTTGGGATCAGTTAGTCAGTCTCTAACCTTCGAAAAGAAGCA
The DNA here is from genome assembly GCA_024734495.1 of Forficula auricularia. NCBI lineage: Eukaryota > Metazoa > Arthropoda > Insecta > Dermaptera > Forficulidae > Forficula > Forficula auricularia. The sequence continues at coordinate 30,766,029 of JALMQS010000030.1, read as the reverse complement.
TTGGCTGTATAGATTAGGAGATAAAATGGCATTTAATAATTTTTTGGAATCTAAATTTTTAGAATGGTCTGTAATTCGGGATGTAGATCAGCAATGGGATGGGCTTATGAATCTTTTGGAAGAAGGAAAATATAAATTTATTCCCTTTAAATTAGTTAAAGTGGGTAACGATCCTGTTTACTATGATAGAACCATTAAGAATTTAAAACGGAAATGTAGGATAGCATATTCTAATAGGAATAAGTCTTTGAATCATAAAAGAAAATTCCGAGAGCTAAATAGGCTGTTAATTGAAAAAAAGAATTTGGCTAGAGTTAATTATTTGAATAATTATATAGATAGGAATTGTAGTAATAGAAATTGGTTTAATGTTTATTCGTTTCTTAAGGAATTGAATGTTTCGGCAAATGTCCCTGCGCTTTTAGGGGATGATGGTGAATTGGTTGAGGATAATGTGTTGAAGGCAAATTTATTAAATAGACAGTATTCGTCCGTTTTTGTAGCTCTAGAGGAGGGTGAGTTAGTTGATGGAGGTTCTAGTGATAGTCAGATGGAGGATTTAGTCATTTTGGAATCGGATGTAACATTAGGTATTAAGAGGTTAAAACCAGGAAAGGCCTCGGGGGAGGATGAAATTAATAGTGATCTCTTGAAATTTGTAGTGGATAGTATTTCAAAATTTTTATGTTTACTTTTTAATAGATGTTTGGATGAGGGAACTATGCCTATTGGTTGGAAAAGAGCGTTAGTTATTCCTGTTTATAAAGGGGGGGGATAAGAGCTTAGCTTGTAATTATAGGCCAGTGAGTTTAACAAGTCTGGTGGGCAAAATTTTAGAGAGGTTGGTAGACTCTCGTATCCGCTCGTATTTGGAAGGGCAAGGATGGTTCTATCATAGGCAACATGGTTTTAGAAAAAATTATTCCTGTAATTCTCAATTAGTTTCTTTTATTCAGGAATTACAGGAAGCTTTGGATAAAAGTCAGTGTGTAGATGCAGTATTTTTGGACTTTGCCAAGGCTTTCGATAAAGTCAGTCATAAAATTATTTTAGAAAAATTAAACTCGTCAGGGTTGTCTGTTAAGTTAATTAAATTTATTCGGTGTTTTCTTAGGGATAGAACTCAAATTGTAAAAGTGGGTAATGGTCTGTCTGATAGAGTAGATGTCACGTCTGGGGTGATTCAAGGTAGTGTTCTGGGTCCTCTTCTTTTTCTTATATATGTAAATGATTTGCTTTCTATCGTGCAATCATCTATTAGGCTTTTCGCGGATGATTGTGTCGTATATAGAGTAATTGATAATGATTGTGATAGCCTTACTTTACAGAATGACTTGGATCAAATTGAAGGATGGTGTAGATCCAATTCAATGGAACTAAACCATTCCAAGTCAAATTTGGTTAGATTTAGTACTAGAAATCTGGTTAGTCCTCAAAATTATTACATTGGTGGAAATATTATCAATGAATCTAAATTTTATAAATATTTAGGCATACATATTCAGGCAAATTTAAAGTGGGACATGCATATTAGTTATATAGTCAATAAGGAAATTGGGGATGTTTGGTAGAATTTTGAAGGGTACATCTAGAGAAGTTAAATCAAAAGTTTATTTAACTTATGTAAGACCTAATTTAGAGTATTGTTCTGTGGTTTGGGACAAACATCCACAACGATTAGAGAGAAAAATTGATATGGTACAAAGGAGGGCGGCTAGATTTGTTTTTGGTAAATTTGATAGGTTTAGTAGTGTCCCTTCAATGATTAATGAATTAGGATGGTCTAGCTTATTGGAGAGAAGGGAATGGGCTAAATTGAAAGTGATTTTCAAAGCCTATAAGGGTTTTAGGAGTTGGGAGGAAATAACGAATAGATTTCAGGAACCAAGTTATTTAGGTAGAGCTGATCATAGAAAAAAGATTCGTAAGCCAAGATTCTTGAAAAATATCGGTTTACATTCATTTGTAGGATCTGGCATTGATTTGTGGAACAGTCTGTCTGTTACTACTTGGGATTATAGTCCTCTGCCCCCTATGATTAAATCAATTATAAATTTTGTCAAGTCCTAATGTCCTAGAGTTGTGCAAAATTTTATTTAGTTCTCACAAGCAGAGATTAGGTGAGGTAGAGAAAGGTCATACCATCCTTGTTAAGGTTTTGACTAGGTTTCCTTAACAACTTATGGCAAATGCCGGGATGCCTAATGCGTCGCTTGCTCCTGGTATCGGGTTTTTGCGCGGAATTTTTATTATTACTTTTTGTCTTTTGATGGAAATCTATGGTCATGTTATTTGTTAATGAGCATACATTTCTATTTTTTTCTTTTTCTTTTTTTTTTTTTTTTACTTGTTTATTATTTGTTAAATTGTTGTAATTAATTTGTATTGATGTTTATTAATGTATTGTAGCTAGATTGTATTGATGTTTGGAGGACCTAGCCATCGAGGACTTGTGCCTCTAAGCAGGTCGAGAAATAAAGATTTATTTATTTATTTATTTATTTAGACCAGGGGTCGACAACCTTTTGAGACGGAAGAGCCAAAAGTTACAATTTACAAAATTTCCCAGTTTTTAAAGAGCCACTAACATTTTTGTTTCAATATTATGGTATTTGATTAGGATTAGGTATATAAATTTGATTTTTGATTTAAAATAAATAGCTTTAAATATGAAATAATATTTAATCATATAAAAACATACAAATGTTTCTCACAAAACATATTAAAGTATTTTAGCTAGCTCTTCTAGATTAATAAAATTAGTAATCAAATAATATAACTATAATTATTGAATAATAGATAGTTGTATCAATGGGAGCATTGGCCTTGCATGCAATTTTGAAAGTTTGGTTAAATCTGGCTCATAACTTGTTGTTTTCAGTTTCAAGCACGCGTCTAGATTTTTATTTGTTACCTGGCTTCATACTTTACTTTTTATTATATTTATTTGCTATTTCTCCACGGGTTTGGCCTGAGAGCGGCAGCAATCAATTGGGAGCCTTGGGAGCTTGGGAGCTTGGGACGACATAGACCTGACGAAAAGTGTAACTTGTGCTGTGTCTTTTAAGTCGCAAGACTCATCCATAGCAAGTGATAAAGCAGAAGCCAGTTGAATGTCTTCCACTTGCATATGTGTTACATTTGAAGACATTTTAGCAGTTCTATCTTGTACTGTTTTAACAGATAATGGCAAATCTTTGATTTTCTTCATGATTTCAGTTTTGTTTTTGAAATCACGAAACAGTTATTCAGCTCCATGTATGAAACAATCTTTGACGTACTCACTATCTGTGAATGGTTTCCCTCTTTTTGCAATTTGTAGTGATATTGAAAAGCTTGCCAGATTTACATTATTTGAAGATTGTGCCCAATTACTTAGCATAGAACTCAAGGGAGGATCCGGGGCTGGGGGGCATTTGCCACATTTGCAACCAGGAGGCAGACGTATCGTCTGAGCACCAATCACAGAGCGATATGAATTTTAGTTCATTTATAATTTTTGAGGCCCTAAAAACCACGGAAATTTGGAATTTTTTTCAGATTTTCGCTTATAAATCGAAAACCATAATCCTTACCAAAATGAAAGAGCATAAAATTTCAACCCGTATATGAACTTAAAAGTTAAAATCAATTCAGCCGTTTTGCCACAAATCATCTTCAAAAATGGGCAATGTTTACCAATTTAGTGGAAAATTGGATTATGCTTATTAGGTGGTCACAAGAAACCACTCTTCGAAATTTGGTGCTGCCCCTAATAGTTGCCAATTGGCTAAAAAAGTTATTGGCAAAGTTTCATCCCAATTGGACAAAGGTATCTCGTGCCGCAATGAGGGCGGATCATGTTTTGTCTTGGAAAATGCTGGATATCTACAAATATACAAGTTTTAACAAAAAGTGGCTCAAGTACACTTCAAGCCATCAAAATTTCCTAGAAAATGAGATAGGAATCAAGTTTCTAGGATGAGTGGTTTTCATTTTATGAATGAAAAGCTACAATTTTTTGCAATTTTTCAAAAACTTCAACTACATCGCGGCACGGGTTATCGTTGTTCAATTAAGATGAAACTTGGCCAATCTAATTGTTTAGCCAATTGGCAACTATTATGAGGGTCACCGCAAAAATTCGAAGTGTGGTTTCTTGTGACCACCTAATAAGCATAATTAACTTTTCCGCCAAAATTTCCTAAATTTGACGATTAATTGTGGCTAAACGGCTGAACCGATTTTAACTTTATTCGTTCTATTTTCTTTAACGTTATGGTCTTTCATTTTGGTAAGAGTGAAATTTTCGGTAGATCGCATGTTTTTCGAGTTATAAGCAAAATCTGAAAAAAGTCCAAAACTTTCGTGATTTTAGGCCCTCAAGAATTTACCACCAGCCAGAAACCGTCGCAAACTCATATAACTCTTATTTGGGATGCCTAACGTCGATTAAAATTATTTCCACTTTGTGCATATTTATTAGACAGTGCGGCCTGTTTTCGGTCTAATTTGCGTGTAGGCCAGTAAATAGAGGATCCAAAAAGTGGTTCAGCTTACATTAATTGCGGGAAAAAAATTTTCTAGGTTCGCTTGGTATAGTGTGGGTATGTCAAATCTAAGTTTGCGACCTCGAAAGTGTGGGGGATAAGTTTTGGTGGCCGAAAAACCTCGAAATTTTCGGACGTTTTCCAGTTTTTCACTTATAACTCGAAAATGGTCCATATTTTGTAAATAACCATCCTATAGTAAATTAAATTAAAGAGGACACAATTTCGTGTCGATTAAAAAAAAAATAGAAAATTGATCCAGTAGTTCGATTTTTTATGGGGATCCAAAAAACAGCCCCCCGGATCACTTTTGAATACCTATCCCAAAAACTCGCACTTTTTTTGATATTTTCCCATTTTAACCATGAAGGAGCACGTTTTCGACAGAGACCACTCTGTCGCTTTTGAGAATTCGAATCCATATCGTGTCCGGAAAGTGCAGGATATCTATAAATCTAAGAGTTTAAAAAAAAAGTGATCCAAGTAAACGTTCAAGTCAACAAAATTTCCTAAAGAATCAAGTTTCTAGGATGAGTAGTTTTCATTTTATGAAGGAAAACGGCGATTTTTTTGCAAAAAATTGCATTTTTTTAAAACATCTACCTAGTTGCGGCACGAGTAACCATCGTCGTCTTTGTCAAAATCGTGCTCCTTCATGGTCAAAATAGGAAAAAATCGAACAAAGTGCGAGTTTTTGCGATATTCAAAAGTGATCCCGGGGGCTGTTTTTTGAATCCCCATAAAAAAATCGAACTACTAGATCAATTTTCTATTTTTTTTAATCGAAGCGAAATTTTGTCCACTTTAATTTACTATAGAACGATTATTTACAAAATATGAACTGTTTTCGAGTTATAAGCGAAAAAATTGAAAAAGTCCGAAAATTTCGAGGTTTTTCGGCCACCAAAAGTTTTCCCCCACACTTTTGAGTTCGCAAACTTAGATTTGGTATACCCACACCATAGCAAGCGATCCTAGAAAAAAAATATTTTCTCGCAATTAATGTAAGCTGAAACACCTCTATATACTGGGCTACTGGGCTAGTAGTATTTATTTTGTTCTAAATATTTATTTACTGTAACCTACGATAGCTTCTGTGCTATCATGATTTTTTTTTCAATTCAAAAGTTTTTATTTACAATATATATTATACAATTTTCATAATTACATTATAGAATAAAATAGTTGCATTTATTTTAGAAGTAGTCCAGGCAAATTATGTGAAAAAATGACATAAACAGGAAATAATTCCCGGTAAAGATTTTATTCCTGGAATACCTTTATTGGTACTCCTATATTACTACCCTAAGTTTTCCCCCAAATCTGTGTTGTGGAAATTTTTTTACGCGCCTCAAAATTATAAAATTTCGGGCTTTTACCAATTTTTCTTGAATAACTCAAATACGGCTTATCAAATCAAAAAGATCTTTATTAGATAAATTAAATCACTTTAAATTACGCGTAAAATTATAAAAATTTCATGTATTTATGTTCAGTAGAATAAGTACTAGCGCTTGTCAAAAAACAGGCCCCGGGATCATTTGAATATCCCTAAAACTCGTACTTTTTTCGATTTTTCCCCATTTTGACCATGAAGGAGCACGTTTTTGACAAAGACCTCTCTATACAATTTTAAACTAGATTAAATTTTCTTCAATTTAAATGAAGTTTCATATTAATTGGGTAATGGTAACATGAGGTTGAAGTTTTGAAAAAAATGCAATTTTTTGTAAATAATCGCAGTTTTTCCTTCATAAAATGACTCATCATAGAAACTTGATTCCTATCTCATTGTATAGAAAATTTTATTTATTTGAACATTTACTTGGACCACTTTTTTGATAAAACTCTTAGATTTATAGATCTTCTACATTTTCCGGACAGATTAAATCTTTTTAATTTTATGCGTAACTTGATAGAACTCGACAGTTGTTTTTTGAAGTTCTTTAACAGCTTTTTTCTGTGCGTCAACGGTTGGATATTTAGCAGCGAATCGGGTATGTTTTGTAGTGAAGTGTCTCTCCAAATTTGACTTCTTATTGTCTCTAGTCCACCTTTTCTCACTGTTCTCTGTTGAGTGTTTTTATCCTGTTTGCAGTTTTTTTTTTTTTTTTTTGTATTTCAATGGTTCACCTTTCTAAACTAAACCCATATCGATATCATTTCTGGTTTAAGAAATCTTGAAAAACTCAGAAAACACATTTTGAGGCCCTTTCCACCCCTTTAGGGTTCGAATTTCAAAAAATCCATTTCTTAGCACACCCATAAATCGTTGAATATTTCACCTTTCTAAGTCAAGCGGTTTAGGCTTTGTGTTGATAAATGAAACATCACCTTCTCATTGTATATTGTATGTATATATATATTAAGATTACTGGTTCAATTAAATATTAAAGTCAGTTAAGTGTGTAAATGCAAACGAAATCCTTTTTCTAGCTATTTAAGGGCGTGAAAACGAATCTGTTTTCGTAAAATTTCTTTGTTTTCTTAGTTTTTATATAATTTTAATTTTTTTTTACCAAAATCTTTTCTCTCTAAATTGATCTTCAAGTTGACTATGGATTCTTCACCTGAAAATAAGACTAAAATTTAATTAAGATTTATTATGTTTCGATTTCTATACTTATTTGTATGTACTTATTACCCTACGGTCGCCCTTGTTTGTTCATATAACATTATTATCGTTAAAAATAGGTGTGTAAAATTTGATCCTGATAGTTTATGAAGAAATAGTTTAGATTTTGACGCAACAAATGTAAGTTAAAATAAAAGTGTATAATATAGTTTTAATCCTCTCGAACTAGAGCCCTTAAATTTTAAAAGTTTCGATTTTCTCATAAATTTTCCTTCATTAGTTTTCAATTCTCTATCTTGTCAAGAGTGGAATTTCATTTTACATACTCATAATTATTCTTTTTAATCAAAAATATTGGGGGATTTCATATATTAAATCATACTCACAATTATTCTTTTTAATAAAAAATATTATGGGATTTCATTTTACATACTCATAATTATTCTTTTTAATAAAATATATTGTGGGGTTTCATTTTACATACTCATAATTATTCTTTTTAATAAAAAATATTGTGGGATTTCATATTAAATCATACTCACAATTATTCTTTTTAATAAAAAATATTATGGGATTTCATATTTTACATAGTCATAATTATTCTTTTTAATAAAAAATATGGGATTTTATTTTACATACTCACAATTATTCTTTTTAATAAAAATATTATGGGATTTCATTTTACATTTTCACAATTATTCTTTTTATTAAAAAATATTATGGGATTTCATATTTTACATAGTCATAATTATTCTTTTTAATAAAAAATATGGGATTTCATTTTACATACTCACAATTATTCTTTTTAATAAAAAATATTATGGGATTTCATTTTACATTTTCACAATTATTCTTTTTATTAAAAAATATTTGAATAATTCGCCATTTCCAAGCCATTTCGCATAGAGCAGGCGCGAGACCAAAGTCATAAAAGAAATATTTAAACGTCATCTGTCATTTATAATTTACAAATATACTTCAAATATTTTAAGAGATCTTGTATATATATATATTTTAAAATATGGACTATGATTATTTAATAAAATTTTTAGCTTTAGGCGATTCCGGAGTTGGAAAAACAAGTTTTTTATATCGTTATACGGATGGCGTATTTAATTCAAGGTTCATATCCACAGTGGGCATTGATTTCAGAGAAAAAAGACACGTAAATATATTTTCTTTTTATTGTTAAAATCTAGTTTTAATGATCTTGAATTTTTTCCGGGTTAATCTCTGAATGGAGAAATCGTAACTTTTTATCAATTTATAGCTTAACAAAAAAAAAGAAAAAATCTTTCAGAATATTGAATGTCACTTTTTAACTAAATCCTTAGATTGTGTCTTCGGATTAAAATATTTATTAAAATTTATTATAGACTATAACTTTAAGAAAATCATAAGATGGTGTCATCTATTAAATCCGATGGAATGGATTATTTTTAATTATATGTCAGAAGGCTTGTTTTTCACCCCCTTCGGGAATCGAACCCGAGTGCCAGTAACAGCAATCCGGGCCATCTGGCTCACCTGTGAGGTGCGAACCTCTCTGACATATGTAAACGCGTAAACTATTTTACTCAAAGATTGTTATCTTAATTTGTAAAATTTCGCGATATAGTAATTCTAAATTTAAACATAAAGCCATGCCATATAATTTAAATAAAGGTCGTTGAGTGTTTCAAAATTCGAAGGGCAATAAAATGACTTTTCCTAATTGAATATGAAAGATTTTAATTTGCCTATGGTATTCAATTCAAATTTTCTTAGAAAATCATAAGATGGGTGGTGTCATCTATTAAATCGGATGGAATGGATTGTTTTTAATATATGTCATAAGGGTTGTTTTTCACCCTCTCGAACCCGATTGCCAGTAACAGCAATCCGGGCCATCTGGCTCACATGTGAGGTGATAACCTCTAATCCATTCCATCGGATTTAATAGATGACACCATCTTATGATTTTCTTAGAAAATTTGAATCTATTACCATCGGGAAATTGAAATCTTTCATATAATTTGAAGGTAGGGTCATTTCTGGGTTAGTTGTCACACTGGATGCAATTTAGAAGCGAGCAATTAAACTAGTAGGAGACCCGGCCCTAACTAACTCACTCGACTCCCTGGCTCACTGAAGAACCGTTTCTGCCCTTTTCCTGTACTACAGATACTATCCCATGATGGTGTCTGTTCAGTCGAGCTGAAATCAATTAACCCCCCTTAAAACCCTCTTCACGAGAAAAACGCGGTTTTCGAACGCTCAGCACTCCATCGCTGTCAAATTGGATAAAAATCGAACAAGCGCTTTCGCCAACTCTTTTATCCCTATGACCTCCAGAGACTGGAACTCGCTCCCAGCCACCGTCTTCCCCACGACTTATAACCTTCAGCTGTTTAAGACCCGTATCCACAAATACCTTCGACCCCTACCCACCCCATAAAATCCCCTCTTCTTCTTTTCACGATGGAGGAGCCAACTCAGGCCTTTAGGGGATGCACCTTTTTGGTATAACTCCTCTCATCATTTTCATTAAAAAAAAAGTTAAAGTGCAAGCAGAAATTTACCCCCTCCCCTCATATAATTAAAAACCAAGAAAATTTATTTAAAAATACTTGTACATTATAATATATTTGAGGATTATTAGTACTTAAACCAAAATAACATAAAATGGCTAGAAACAGAGGCTCTTTTAGTTTAATTCAAATTTATTCGCTGCTCTGGTTACTTGCACCCCATAGTGTAGGAATGGACTTGTTCGATAGCCTGGTTGTCATCTTTAGTTTAATATCAATATTTCACCTGAATTTTTGGTAGAATTTTAGTCGAATTGACTTCTATTAATAACAATGCATCTTATAAATTAATTACAACCATTTTTCACTATTCTACAAAATTCTACCAAATACAATATATCTCCATAAGTATGATATATGAATAATACATATTTATATTTTACATTAGAGATAAGACTAGTCCACACTTGGACACAAAGTTGAGCGATTTCTGTATATAGATAACATTCCCCATTTGTCTCCCCTCTCCCATTATCTATAGACAGTTCCTATAAATGTCTAGAGACAATCGCTCGACTTTGTATCCAAGTGTGGACTAGGCTTAAGACCTTCAAAACTATACACTCAACTAAATAAAAATAATAATTAGATATGAAGTTGAAGACAACGTTAAATTTCCTTTTCTTTATAAATGTTATTTAAAACTTAGGCCAATACCTCGATGTAATATTATAGCTAATAATTTATTTACCCTTCCACCAACGTTTCGAATCCTCATCGCTATCATTCTTCAGGCCAGAGGTTAGGAAACAAACATTAAAGTTCGATCAAACAACAATTTCGACCTATTATTTACAACTTTTCAAGGCATTCTCCCTTCAATCTCACTTAAAGAAGGATGCCTTTGAGGATCAGAAACGTCCGCAGAAGGATAAATAAATTATATTTACTGAGATATTGGGCACATTTTATTTAACATCTATAAAGAATATAAAAAATAATATTATTAAGCTGATCGATAATCTTTAATAATTACATAATATAAATATACAAACATCCTAGAAATTTATCAATTTATAAGGAATAAATTAAGATTGTGCCTTCTCCAATATAAATATATGGTATAATAGATTATAATATTTATGTTTATTTGAGATTATATTTTCAAGACCTTCCTTTTTTTCACTAAATATGTATTTCACATTAATGTTTAATAAAATTTTATTTAAAATTAACTATTTTCAAACATTCATCACCCCTTCTTCCTATTTTCACGATACAAGGGTCCACCCGAGCTAGAGGTTGTACCCATTCGGGGCAACTTGTTAAGGTACTTGTTTCGCGACAATACTAACAAAAAGTTAATGCTAGAATATATAGAACAGACAATAAGGATTCATAATTCATAAGCCCAAAACTTTTTGCTTTTTATATACCACTACTAGCCAATCCCGTGCTCGTTTGACAAATCTGGCAACACTGTCCGAGCTTGTATATATTTTATCATAGAAATTTCAGATAAAGTACATTATAAAGGGAAATGTATAAAACAAAAAGTTCTTAATTAGCGATTGAAAGCTGTTGCAACAATGGCCGAAGCGAAAAAACGTCAAAAAAATTACTAAAGTTAACCCACTTTTTAGGTTAAATAAATGCATCTCTGAGGCAAAAAAATCATTCGATCAGAGGATAGCTGACCGTCCCATCCTGCCCCAATGGAAAACGGGCCTTTTTCTCTTTACACAAGGCAATAAATAGAAATTTCGCATCTCCCTCACTTCCGCCCCTCTTTCACCCAAATGGTTCAGTAGCCACGACCCCCACTGAAAAAGCTGAATCACTAGCCTCCTATTTCGCAACTAACTCCACTTTAGATGACAAAGGGCTTAACCCGCCCACTTATACCCCCCAAACCAACCTCATGGGCAAAATAATTTTCAGGCCCCAAATAATCATAAAAGCCATTAATAAATTAAATTCCAACTCCGCCGCTGGCCCGGATGACATCCCACCAATTCTCATTAAAAAATGCGCCCCTGAACTTGCCCCTATTTTATCCAAGCTATTCCAACTCTCTTACGAATCGGGCATATTCCCCAAAAGCTGGAAAATAGCCAGAGTCACACCTATACCTAAAAAAGGAGACTCTTCACAAATCTCTAATTACAGACCTATCTCGATCACCTCTGTTCTTTCCAAAATAATGGAATTGGTTATAAACCAACACGTCTTTCATCACTTAGAAAACAATAAATTAATTCACGATAGGCAATATGGATTCAGACAAAATCGTTCCACAGGCGACATCTTAACCTATGTCACCCACACCTGGAACAAAACTCTAGAGGCCGGAAAAGAAACCCTCGCTGTAGCACTTGATATCACCAAAGCTTTTGACCAGGTTTGGCACAAAAATCTTCTATCCAAACTGCCAGCCTTTGGATTCACACCAACACTTCGCAATTGGATAGAAAGCTTTCTGACAAACCGAAGTATAAAAGTTGTGGTGGATCGAATATCATCTGAATCGTTCTCCACAAACGTTGGTGTTCCCCAAGGCTCTGTAATCTCCTCCACACTCTTCCTAATTTATATAAACGACCTTATCGATCAAACATCATACCCCACTCATTGTTATGCCGACGATAGCAGTCTGCACGGCAAACCCTCACTCCCGAATAATCGAATCAATGTAGCCTCCTCAATTACTCTCGACCTAGTCAAATTGAATAAATGGGGCTCTCAAAATTTAGTTAACTTTAATACAAACAAGACTCAATGTTGTCTAATTTCTAGGCGCGAAAATAAAGATTTCCCTGATATTCACTTCGATTCGAATACCCTGAAAATGTGTGACAGCCTATCCATGTTGGGCGTCTCTGTCGCATCTGACCTGTCTTGGAATGAACACATCTCCTCTGTGGCTAAATCTGCAGCAAGGAAAATTGGCTACTTATTCAGGTCCAAACGATTTTACAAACCCCCACAACTTCTCACCATCTACAAGGCCCAAATCCGCCCCTGTCTCGAATACGGCTCTCATCTATGGAGAGGAGCCTCTAAATATTCTCTTGCTACCCTGGATGCAATTCAGAAACGAGCCGTCAAGCTAATTGACTATTCTACGCTCACCGACTCCCTCAACTCGCTTGCTCATCGAAGAAATGTCTCTGCCCTTTCCCTTTTCTATAGATACTATCACGGCAGGTGCTCTGATGAGATAAAATCAATAATTCCCCCAAAGCATGCTTTGCACGTAGCACGCGTTTTGCCGACTCCCAACACTCTTTCGCGGTCAAATTAGAAAAGTGCCGGACCACTTCATTCGCCAATACATATATCCCCATGACTTCAAGGAACTGGAACTCTCTCCCAGCCTCCATCTTTCCCAACACCTATAATCTTCAAACCTTCAAAACCGGAGTGCATAGACACCTACATCTACACCATCTCACTTAATCAACTTTCCCTTCTCTTCGGTAATGCAAGGGTCTATCGAGATCCATAGGAGCTGCATCTTTACTGGTGCACCCCTTCTTGCATTCGATTGCATTAAAAAAAAAATGCGTTGTTGCCAGCTTGTTTTTAGTGTAAATTTTTCATTATTTATTCATTATTATCTCAGAAACTGTGTTGTAACTATGAATTAAAATTTTCTTAAAAATTGTATTAGTTATTTTTTAATGTTAGTTTAGTTTTTTATAACAATGGTAAAAAGAGTTTCTTAATTATAATTAAATATGTATGTACACTTTCCGATATCCCGTATAGTGCAATGTATAAGAAAAATATCCAAGATATTTTTGAAAACCTCTATCTTTGGAATTTAATATCTCAGGAACTATATATTGTTCATAAATTTCATTTTGCCAGCAATCGATGCAGAAGTATTTAAATAATAACCTGTCTAAATTTCGAAAAAATCCTATATGATGAAACAACTACCTTAAATCAATATTATTACAAAAAAAAAAATTACTTCTAATTCTCTCCACTTATATAATTTTTCAAAAAACTCATCTCACATTTGGTTAAACTTGTACACAAAATCAAAAGATCTAAGCTTATATTATATTAGATTGAAGTTAATGAGGCAAAGCCATCCCAACTAAATTAAAAAACTTATTTTAATTAAAAATCACAATCTTTAATTTATTCCTTATAAATTAAAAACTTCTACTCTCTTAAAAAACTCTTTAAATTTTAGCCACTTTTTATTCAGTTCTAAATAATATTAATCTCTCCTTAATTTTATTTAGGTATATAAGAGTAACGGAAGAAGTCAAAGAATTCATTTACAAATGTGGGATACAGCTGGTCAAGAAAGGTATTATTATTATTATTATTTTAATTTTCATTAAATATCCAAGATAGAATGCATTCTGCCTGAATTATTTTTGCATGCTTTAGCATCCTTTCTTTATTGTTTTTTATCTTATTATAACTATAATATTATATTATTTTTAAATTCTTTTTTTATACCTCAGTGATTCTCAATTTGGGAGGCGCGCGAAATATCTTAAAGTGGGGGCATTGGAACGAACTAGTGAAAAAACTATTGATACGAAAATAAGAAAAAACATACAAGATAGGAACAAAAATTATCTTCTGCTAATCAAATCTTAAGCCTATATATGTATTTTTAAAGTAGGTTTTTAATTTTAATTTTTCTTATTTAACAGGGTGATAAAGGGAGGCGCAAATACAATATATGGTTGAGAAACACTGATATATCTAAAAATTATTTAAAAAATGTTTACATTAGGATAATTTTTAAATATCTCAATAAAAAACTTCATTAAATTAATGCTTTTGTATTTTATTGATGACCACAATTTTCGTTTTCAAGCCAAATAATGTAAATACATCAATTTACCTTTTGCTCTGCTGTTTTCTTCGTTTTTAAATTATCTTCTAATTGTATAAATGAATTTAAATTTTATTTCACTATAAATAGGAATTTATAAAACATGGCTACTTTTTACTATTTATTTAATAAAAATTATCCTTTTAAACTAAAGTGACATTTTTTTTACTTTATTTATTAAATAAATGGCGGGTAAGCAATTCTTTCATTCGAATCTATACTATGATCTCTCTTCCTTTAGAGCTTAGGCATTTTAAGAATGGCAAATACAAATCCAGATCTGTTTCAGACTAGTAAATATTAATTTCTTAATTTCTATTATTCTAGGAACGACAATTTGACTCTAGTTAAGAAAATATTAAATCGAAATAAATATTAGATTTAGATATTTATAATTTAATATTATTAATTCACTGAAACTTCAAACAGGGTAGCGAGTAAAAGGTTATTATTTTTGAAGTCGCAAACTTTAATTTACTTCAAGTTAATGAAAGCCTTGTTCTTTCTTGCATAGAGAATCAATCCATGGATCCTCTCTTCTCTGTTATTGTACCCATTAATGCTAATTTAGCGACTAACCCTATACCTTTAAGGATCCTTGATCTAGATGTTTAGTAATTATTATCTTCCATTGGGATTAACAAGCCACTATTATGAATATGAATCATAGATGGAACATATTTTCATTCTACAAACTAACAAGTTTAGAACTTAACTGTCAAAAACCACGATTATACCGATTACCTCATTGAGATTTCAAAAAAAAATTTCAGGTCCCAAACATGCATGAATAGAAAGTGCCATTTCGCCATTTGTCTTTTGGAAATTTAATATTATTAATAACAATTAACAAATTAGTAAAATAAATTATAATAGATTACTAATATTATTAATTAATTTAATTAAAAAATAATTTATTTATAATTATAATTTTAAAAATCATGAATTTATGGGATCTTTTTATCACTAAATCAATTTATTAATAGCTCTGTATGCATTGGTCTTGACTGTAGATTTCGTAGTCTAACAACTGCATTTTATCGAGATGCAATGGGCTTTCTGCTTCTCTTTGATTTGACTAATGAGCAATCCTTCTTGGAAATAAGGAATTGGCTTGATCAACTCAGGGTAGTGTATAGCACTTGTAGACGTATTCTTTTTAATAATTTTACTTTATATATTAATTTGTCTTATTTCTTTAATTACATTTTATTTTTATATTTTATTAGACTCATGCCAATTGCGACGATCCTGATGTAATATTGTGTGGAAACAAATGTGATATGGAAGACAAACGAGTTATAACAGAACAGCGAGCTAAAGAAATGGCTCACAAATATGGGTAAACATCTAGGAAATAAGATTGAAGTAATTTTTGGAGACGGGCTGATGAATTGAGTGGATATTGATGAGGCAGTCCAAAAAAGAATATATTTTTATTCATAAATCGACGTTTCGGAGTCTTATTCCCTCCTTCTTCAGGGTTTTGAAAAGTCAGTGAAGGAAATCCAATGCAACATTTTCCTCTGTCTTCTCTTTCAGTGGCAGTAACAATAATATATCGTATTTCATTCTCAGCAGAATTATAGTGTACTGTGAAATACGATATATTATTGTTACTGCCACTGAAAGAGGAGACAGAGGGGAATGTCACATTGGATTTCCTTCACTGAATTTTTAAAACCATGAAGAAGGAGGGAATAAGCCTCCGGAACGTCAGTTTATGAATAAAAAGATAGTCTAAATTATCTTCTTTATTAGACTGCCTCATCAATATCCACTCAATCTAAGAAATATTTTTCATTGTCCAGGGGGCTTAAAGTTCTTTAAAACAGTACTTCTTAAACTATGTGTCGCTACCATATTTTGGGTAGAGTAATTGAATTTTGGGGTTGCGAAACATAGTGCAACAATGACAATGAAAAAATTATACTGCGCAGCGGCCAAATATTATTTCAAAAAAATTAAAGTGTAGTGATTTCGTTGTGTGTATATATATAATTAAATTTTCAATAATTTGTGAAATTGCCATTTTGTATTAGATATATTTATTCATTCATGTGAAGCGACGTTCTCAGCATTGGCGATTATAAATTCAAAATACAGATCAAATTTGAAAAATGTTGCACAAGTTGAAGTCCCGTTTGAACCTATAAATAATAAGAAACAAGCAGATCCATCTCATTAATATTTAGATTTAATAATTGTAATTATGTAGTTTTAATAAATGATAAAATTATTATAATATGTAGTTATGTTTACTAAAGATTTGCTTCAAAATAAATTTATTTATTAAAAGAGGAATAGTAGGGAATTGGACAATATTGAAGGAGACAATAAAAAACGTCTTCTGCTGGAATTATAAATTTATTTATTTAATTATTTTTATTTTTATTTTATTTAATTATTTAATAATAATTCCAGCAGAAGACACACTCTTTTATTGTCTCCTTCAATATATACAAATTCTGCTACCCTCGGCACAAAAACTTTCAATTTAATTGGACAATAAATTAAAACAGAGTTTTTATTAAATGGGCCAGACGTTTCGTTGATTTATTTCGACTTCCTCAGTGGCTCATTTTATCACTCTTTGTCAGTCAGTTTCAATTTGCAAAATAATGCCATGTCTGTTTTAAAAACAACATAAAAGTTTTTTAATTTTTTGATTTTTTAATTGTTAAAAAGGGAAAAAAGTTCAATATTGTTGAGTAATTGAGGCCAAGAATGTATTGTAGAAATAATAAGAAAGATTAACGATGTTTCGTCTCATAGTGGAATTGTCTTTTGACAATGGGCCACTGAGGAAGTAGAAATAAATCGACAAAACATCTGGCCCATTTAATGAAAACTGTTTTTAATTTATTGTCCAATTCCCTACTATTCCTCTTTTAATTGTTATTTATTATGAATGCGAGTGATGCAACGTTACATTTATTTATGAATTGCTAGTAAAAATTATGGTTTATACCATATATCTATATAAAAAGGGTTGCGAAAAATGACTCAGTCAAAATGAGGCCGCGAATGAAAAAATTTTAAGAAGCGCTGTTCTACAATATAAAGATTTATAAAAAGGATAATTGAAAGACTCAGGGAGATTTCGTTTTAAATTCACTTGGCGTTGTCATGATAAAGTCGTAAACACAGAAACGTATGTTTTCAAATTTAAATTTTTTAAATTAATTAATTGATTTATTTTATCGTAAAAATCACTAAGAAATTATAATTAAAGATAATTATATATTATACATATATATTAAAATTAAGAAATTGAATTTATAAAAGTTTCGGAAGAAATATTCCTTTTATCAACGACATTTTTTAACAAATTTGAAAAAATAGCTTTAACGTAGTTGTTACGCCAAATGTGTTTTCTTAGGATTTTTTTTGAAATTTAGACAGATTATTATTTTATTACTTCTGCATCGATTGGTGGCAAAACAAAATTTATGAACAATATAGTTCCGGAGATATTAAATTTCAAAAATAGAGTTTTTCAGACTCTTATACTTGCACTTTAAGGGATATCGGAAAATTTACATACATATTTAATTATAATTAAGAAACCCTTCTTACCATTTTTTTAAAAAACTAAACCAACATTAAACATTAACCAATACATATTTAAAGATAATTTTGATTCATAGTTACAACACAGTTTTAAAGATAATAATGAATAAATAATGGAAAAGATTTACACTAAAAACAATTTGGCAACACCACATTTATTTAACCAGCGAAAGATGTATAAAGCGCGCATACGCTAGATTTTTTCAAAATTATAATTTTCATAAGGTGTAACGTATATAGGCGTTAATTACATTTGTTAAAAAATTATAAAACGATTTTTATAGACATTTTTTAACTTTTAAAATGTATTTTATCTGTCATTTTAATATAAAAATATTCAATCTCTTACAATGGTGCCAGATTTGTCAAACGAGCACTGGATTGGCTAGAATCGGTACATAAACAGCAAAAAGTTTTGGGCTTGTGAATTATGAATCTTTATTGTCTGTTCTATATACTCTAGCATTAACTTTTTGCTAGTATTGTCGCGAAACAACTACCTTAAGAAAGGAATATATACTATACATATATGGTATATACCTATATACCGGGTGAGTTTTTTATCTTGAGACAGTCTTATAACTCAAAAACAGTGCATTATATGAAAAAAAATTTCAAATAAAAGTTTATTTATATGGAGGGGAAACTAAACTACGCTATTGTTTGTTTACCTACAACAAGCTTTCAACGGTATTTCAAGGTCAAGTTCTGTTTTTTAAATAGAAACCTACATATTTGTTTACATATTCTGAATCTACAAAAAAAACTGAACAACTTTCATTAGAACTATTTTTTATTCGACATCAAATAAACAAAATATTAAATCAATTAGATCTCAGAAAAAAACCCTAATAATTATTTTTAACAATTATTCAGCTTAATTATCAAATAGTAATGATTAAATAATTAATTATTAAATAAATAATTATTAAATCGAAAAGTCAAAACAATGAAAATAAGTGTTTATAATGATCTTAAAACTTCATTATACACAGATTTAAGAGATTATTTTCTACTTATTAGAACAACTTAAAATTCTTGAGTTTAAAAAAGTTTATTTCTCGTGTCAATCCATTAGATAGTTATATTGTATTACCATAATAAAAATGGATCATTTTTTGTTGAAGACAGAATTAAAATGGTCATAATTTATGGTGAATATGGAAGAAGTGTTATGGGGCTGCTATTGAAATGGATGCCGAGCATTTCCTGACAGGGATAACCCTCACGAGCTTCATATTATCGTGTTGTAAATCTGTTAAAAAAACATCAGGAAATGTAAAGGGTACGAAGAAACTGAAACATGCCAAAATAACGAAATTGAAACTGGAATTCATCCAGAAAACTTGCGATAACACTTTGGAATAGTGTGGAAAATTTATTAGATTATTTAGTTTCCCCCTCCATATAAATAAACTTTTATTTGAAACTTTTTTTCATATAATGCACTGTTTTTGAGTTATAAGACTGTCTCAAGATAAAAACTCACCCGATATATATATTTTCCAATTTATTACTAAGGTTGCTCTAACCCTAGTATCCTGAGAGCAGTGGCAGATTTAGGGGTGGGGGGGGGGCTTAAGGGACTGCAGTCCAGGGCGGCAGATTTGAGGGGGCGGCAAATTTTTCCTTTTTCTTTCATTTTCTATTAAGGGTTTTTCTATCAGTGCGTTACACTGTTCATCTGAATAAGAGACAACTTGATGAGTAAGTCATGAGAAAATAATTCTAATGAGGCATTACATTTTTTCGGATTTTTAAACCAATTCGACGAAAAGGAACGACCAAAAACCCTTCGCTCATCGTATTGAGGTCTTGCGTGAAAACAACCTCCAGGTCGTGAACCCTTACATAGACATTACATTATTTTTTACTAATCCTGTTACTAATTGTTCAGCAGAAAGGTCATTTTCTGTTCTGAAACGGATAAAAGATTACTCCCGTTCTACAATGGGCGAAAAACGTATTCGAAATGTAGCAGTCCTAAACATCGAACATTAAATAACTAAGAATGTGGACTTTGAAAATGTTATTGATTCTTTTTCAAACTCCAGATCTCGAAGAAAACAATTGTAATCTCCCTTTTGTCATTTGAATTCGTCAGCAAAAATATAATTTTATGTTTACTAGTATTGTACTTTAAATGTGTCAATCGATTTTTAAAATACATTTTTGTTGTTTGGATAAAGTATACATTAGGTCTTATTACTTTTTATCTAAATGTTATTATATATAAAAATTAATATTTGTGTGTATTGAAATGTCTTTGGTTTTACTCTCTCCTGTCATTTATGAATTTTAAAAAATTTAGTTGGATATCGCTAGTGTTTCAAATGGTGATAATAACAAAAAGAAATAAATTAAATAACGAAATGAAGGGAGTGAACTATTTTGTTAAGAATTGATTAAAATACATTAAGGTAGTTGTTTCACCATATGGGTTTTCTTAGGATTTTTTTTTAAATTTAGACAGATTATTATTTAAATACTTCTGCATCGATTGGTGGCAAAACGAAATTTATGAACAATATACTTCCGGAGATATTAAATTCCAAAGATAGAGTTTTTCACTCTTATACATTCCACTATACCGGATTTCAGAAAGTTTACATACATATGTAATTATAATTAAGAAACTCTTCTTACGATTGTTATAAAAAACGAAACCAACATTAAACAATAACTAATACATTTTTAAGAAAATTTTAATTCATGGGGGGGTCGGGTAGACTAGGCGTGTCAGCCAGCTAACCAAGAGGACCCGAGTTCGAATCCGGCTCGAGGCATCCGGCTAAAATCTGACCCCCGAGGTAGAGACAAATTTAAAAATAAAAATAAATAGTATCGTAAATGGCTTATGGCTACCATGGCCGAAAAGCCAAAAAAAAAAAAAAAAAAAAAATTAATTCATTGTTACAGTTTTTGAGATAATAATGAATAAATGATGAAAAATGTATAATGTAAAATTTACACTAAAAACAAGCTGGCAACAACGCATTTATTTAACCTAAAACTTTTTTGACGTTTTTTCGCTTCAGCCATTGTCACAACAGCTTTCAATTGCTTATTTAGAACCTTTTGTTTTATAAATTGACCTTTATAATGTATTTTATATGTCATTTCTATGATAAAAATATTCAAGCTCGGACAATGTTGCCAGATTTGTCAAACGAGCACGAGATTGGCTAGTAGTGGTACATAAACAGCAAAAAGTTTTGGGCTTATGAATTATGAATCCTTATTGTCTGTTTTATATACTCTAGCATTATCTTTTTGCTAGTATTGTCGCGAAACAACTGCCTTAAGCATAGAAGAAAAACTTAAGACACTAATAACCTTGTTGTCAATCAAGGAAACAAAATGAGAGGGGGAAGGAGCTGAGGGTAAACCGGAAAGTGCCAGATAGGTCGAAAAAGAGTCAGGATTTGTCTCAGAATAATTTCCGACAAAAGAAGGACCTCATTGGCGTTTTCCCGTGCGTTTTGGGGGCTATATTTGACAGTGGCGCTATCCCGGTGAACCGGGATCTGAGGGTTAGAATGTACATATTAATGAGGGGGGGGGGGTGCGGCAATGCGCAATCAGCCCCTAATATCCAAATCCGCCTCTGCCTAGCATCTGCAAAATTTGCGGAGACCGTAGCTAATAATGAATAAGTTCGAATTTACATATTTACGTGAATTCTCTTTTTTATTTATATCATCAAATGTTTGATACAATTTTTTAAATAAATGTCATACTTATTTTCAATTTATTTTTGTTTCAGATTGTCTTACATTGAGACAAGCGCAGCTACAGGCCATAATGTATCTCAAGCTGTTGAAATATTGCTTGATCAAGTAATGGGAAGAATGGAAAGAGCGGTTGATTTGGCAATGAATTTGCCTCCTGGAAAAAGACCAATGGGTAATGAAGCTATAAATATCGATATAGATGAAAATGATAATACGCCAAGTCGATCCAATTGTAATTGTTAGTTTTTAAATTTTAATTTAATTATTAATTAGGCAAATTAGTAAATGTTTTTTAAGTTTTTTTTTCTTTATAATTAATTATATCAATCTTCTTACCTTTTTATCAAGATCTCATTCATGTTTCACTCATCTAAAAATTAATATTAAACCAATGTATTACACTTAACACATTGCTGGCCGTTGACGTAATATGTTTTGTTGATTTTTTTCTCAAATTTGACATCCAACGTCAAATCACATAGGTATTACTAAAGGGAATTTGTGCCTGTGTCTGTACCTATATATATGTAATATCTACCTATGTCCCCCCCAGTGTCTGTATGTCTGTCCCCCTAGGAGCTATTTGATTATAACTCCTAAACTGTTTACTCTACGGAAAATTTCATTAGAAGCAAAGTTGTAGAAGATGTAATTTTTGACATTTTCTTAAATTTTTTTTTAAAATGACTACCCAAAATGGGGGGGGGGGTACTTTATATTAAAAGCTGTGCAGGTCCTAAATTAATTTACTTTTAACCCTAAATCTTACAATGGATGCAGAAATTGAGTTCATAATGGTGAAATATGTGCCGATAGTTTGTTTGAAGCCGAAAATTGTGCAGATATTTTAGACACTGATAGTGACATCGATTATTCCGATTTTCCTTCCATAAAAACAAGAAAAGTGTTGCCACTTTTAAGCGAATCGGGTACGAGTGATATAGAATGTATCAAAATAGAAAATAAAGGAATTATTTCAAGAAGTCATTGGTCTCAGAATGATATGAATATAATAATACCAGAGTTGTTTTTAGGAGATGTAGGCATTAAAGTTTTTCCGAAAGACCTCGAAGATATTTCACAAATTGTAAATTTGTTTGTCCATGATAACTTTTTTGTCTTATTGAAGGCTGAAACAAACAGATGTCGCGATCAAAATGCACATAAGTATAAAATTATAAAACACGTTAAACGGTGGTCGGGCACAACGGTATCCGAACTGAAAAAATTCTTGGGACCCCCCTTAATCTTTCCAGCGGCTCAATAGCCACTGACGCCCTCTCTAAAGCTGAAGCATTCGCTTCATTCTTCGCGACCAATGCCACCCTAGACGACAAGGGACTTGACCCCCCTCCCTATACCCCTAGCACCAATATTATGTCGGATATTAAATTCAGAATACCAAAAATATTAAAAGTAATAAAAAACCTAAATGTTAATTCAGCCGCTGGCCCAGACAACATTCCCACCAGTATAATCAAAAATTGCGCGCCTAAACTTGCTCCTATTCTCTCAAAATTTTTCAAACTTTCATATACCACTGGCTCATTTCCGGAGAGCTGGAAAACAGCAAGAATTCAACCAATTAAAAAAAAGGAGATCCTTCAAATGTAGCCAATTATCGTCCGATCGCCATAACTTCGGTTCTTTCTAAAATCATGGAAAAAATCATTAATGAGCAAGTTCTTCACCATTTAGAATCTAATAAACTAATCCATGATAGTCAATACGGCTTTAGACAATTTCGGTCCACCGGCGATATTTTAGCATATATAACTCATATTTGGAATAAAGCACTAGAGACTGGTAAAGAGACTTTCGTAATAGGCTTAGACATTTCAAAGGCCTTCGATCATGTCTGACACAAAAATCTTCTTGCCAAATTACCTGCATTTGGCCTTCCCCCGAGCCTCTGCAAGTTGCTTGAGAGCTTTCTCTCAAACTGCTCTATTAAAGTCGAGGTTGACGGAATATCATCCTCGTCCTTTAATACTAATGCTGGAGTTCCTCAGGGCTCAGTCATCTCTCCCACGCTCTTTATTATCTATATTAATGACCTATTAAATCTGCCCTCCAATCCAATACATTGTTACGCTGACGTCACCCTCCACAACGCTCAATCCTTACTAGACAATCGCGCAAACATAGCCTCCTCAATAAATTCAGATTTAAGCATGCTTAAAAAATGGGGATCTCACAATTTGGTAAACTTTAATGCTAGCAAAACACAATGCTGCCTAATTTCTAGGCGCGCAGATAGGAACCTTCCGGACATTTCCTTTGATTCGAGCTCATTGGAATTCCGTAATAAAATATCAATGTTAGGTGTCACCTTAGGTTCTGACCTCTCTTGGAATGACCATATTATCGCAGTAGCAAAAGCTGCAGCATGTAAGCTTGGCTTTCTTTTCCGAACCAAACGATTTTTCACCCCCACTCAACTCCTTATATTATACAAGGCTCAAATTCGCCCCTGTCTTGAATATTGCTCGCATTTGTGGAGAGGAGCCTCCAAGTATTCTCTTAATACCTTAGATGCAATTCAGAGGCGAGCTATCAGACTGATAGGCGATCCTACATTAACTGACACTCTCGACTCCCTAGCCCATCGTAGATCTGTCTCCGCCCTTTCCCTTTTTTATAGATATTACCATGGCTTTTGTTCTGACGAAATAAAATCGATAATCCCACCAAAGGCTTCATTTGCGCGAAATACACGATTTTCTAAAATTCAACACCCCTACGCACTTAAACTAGATACTAATCGAACAAACGCATTCGCCAATTCATTTATCCCTATGACATCTAGAGACTGGAACTCTCTTCCCCCGACCGTCTTTCCAGCTACTTATAACCTTCAATCTTTCAAGACCAGCATCCACAGATACCTTCGACTGCTACCCAATCCCTAAATCTCCCCTTATCTTCACGTTACAAGGGTCCACCACGGACTTCAGAGGTTGTACCTTCTTGGTGCAACTTCTTCTTGTATCAGTATCATTATAAAAAAAAAAAACATACTAATGGGACAGGTTAGGAAGAATAGTATAAATGACTACTGGTCCACAGATCCTTATATGGAAACATCCTTCTTTGGCAAAATAATTCCAACTGCCGTGTGTCTAGATTTTAATTTTGAGTCATAACTCATAACTAGGCAGTTAGAATTTAGCTTTTATTTAGCATTTTGAATTTAAAACACTTCAATCTTACAGCCTTTGATTCTTTGTTAAGCGTGCATGACGTTTTGTGGAGCCAAAATGAATGTCATGAACTATTCATAATGAAAATAATTATAGTCAAAATGTAAAAAAATCCTTTGTTATTAATATTTTTTCACGGAGCACTTGCTACCTTTCCGCTAGGCACTAGTGCTCCGCGGGCCACAGTTTGGGAAACCCTGCCTTAGAACAAAAATATTGTTTTAAAAACAAAAAATGACAAAATAAGCTTGTCTAAATTTAATTATAAATACATAAAGAAATACTAACTTGGAAAAAATATACCGGCCTTCAGCAATAGGTCTAATCAAAATCTGAGCGGATACATCACAAATAACTGGGCTATGATATACGGCAAATAACTTATGTATTATTACTATGGTAACGGCCAGCAAGGTGTTAATATGTGAGGAAACTTATGTTTTAGAAAAATCATATTTTCTTTAACTATTGTGGTTTTAACTTTGGACAAATATTTATTTATATTCAAAACTGTTATTATTTTTCTTAAATTATCATAAAACTTAAAAACTTAGAAAAGTGTAGTAGTTATCATATTTCTATTAAATTTACAATTTTTTAAAATATTTAATAGAATGTAGATAATACCAATATGAAATTGAAATAAGGTAAAAATTCAATTTCTGAATTTTATGTTAACCAGAAAAGCTTAAAATTATTTTCCAAAATCTTATAATTTTACCAATCGTCGCTGATCTTACAAAACCTCGAAAGTCCTAAATTCAAAGTTACCCAGGAAACAAGAAATACCATTTTAAACACGAATACATACAAATACAATGCAATATTTATTATTTGTCCGTAGCGCGAAATTAAATTGGAATAGAATAATAAGGTTTCAAAAGACAGACGCGCCGTGAAAAGTTGGTCGGTATAAACGTATAATACCTATTTGACCAAAATTCGGACTTACGAGGTTTTGTAAGATCAGCGACGAAATATTAATTTTATATTTCAAAAGTGAATTTCAATTATAAAATTTTTTATATAATGTTTCATCTAAAACAATCTTTTTAGCTATTTATGACGATTCTGAGATGTTTTTAATTAAACCAAAGTTCGCCACAAATAGACATAAAATCGATAATAAACATGAATTAAGGTAGTTGTTTCGCGACAATACTAGCAAAAAGTTAATGCTACAGTATATAGAACAGACAATAAGGATTCATAATTCATAAGCCCAAAACTTTTCGCTGTTTATGTACTAATTCTAGCCAATCCCGTGCTCGTTTGACAAATCTGGCACCATTGTAAGAGATTGAATATTTTTATATTAAAATTACAGATAAAATACATTTTAAAGGTCGATTTATTCCTATAAAAATCGTTTTGTTATTTTTTGCTGTTGCCAAATTGTTTTTAGTGTAAATTTTTCATTATAGATTTTTTATTATTTATTAATTATTATCTCAGAAACTGTGTTGTAACTATGAATCAAAATTATCTTAAAATATGTAATGGTTATTGTTTAATGTTGGTTTAGTTTTTTATAAAAAAATCATCGAAATCGGTTCATAATTGGCGAAGAAATCAGGTAACATAGACACAAAAAATTAAGTCGAATTGACAACCTCCTCCTTTTTTGAAGTCGGTTAAAAAATGGTAAGAAGGGTTTCTTAATTATAATTAAATATGTATGTAAATTTTCCGATATCCCGTATAGTTCAATGTTAAAGAGCCTGAAAAACTCGATTTTTCAAAAAAATCCTAAGAAAACGCATTTGGCGGAACAACTACCTTAAAAGGATAGATCTGTTTCTCTCATTCTATTTAAATTGATTTTTGGTTAATTATTATTCTTCTATAATGTGATTCGTGTCCACCCTTTTGAAATTTTAAATATGGATTCTTATGTACTTAGAATTTAAGGAAAAATCAAAACAATAATTAGCTTAACTGCCACAATTGAATTCTATTTTACTTTTTCAAGCTCTTAAATATATTGTTTCACGCCTGAGCTTAAAAAAGTCGCAAATTAAGAAATTTTACCTGAAATCCAAGAACGTAAGAATACATATTTAAAATAATTAACGAGACTTGATCGAACTCTATATATTTTATTCCTTTTGTTTGTTTAATCTAGTCTAATTTAATGAATTCAAGTTTTAAAAGGAGATAGAATCTCAAAAATAATTCTTAATTTTGATAATACTTAATTTTAAAAACCAATATCGAATTCCCAGTAAATTTATATTAAGTAGTAGTAAATTTGTTTCTCAAGTTCAATTTCATATTTACAATGAATTGACATTTTTCCAGAGGGGGTGGAGTGGCAAATTTCGTTAAGAGTGCAGAATCCCCCCTATAAATTTCGGAAGCCACCTTACTATCCGGAAGGAAGGCGAATATATTATAATCGTTATGTTTCCAATTTTTTGGAAAAAATTTCGAAAATAAATAAATAATTTTGGATCTAAAATTCTATTCTTCGAAAAGTCAAGAGGAAGGGGGATGGAAAAGCCCACCCCCTGCATTCGCCCATGTCTAGTCAGTCACTTGTTATTAATATACAAAGCTGGATTCTTAAGAATATCCCTAAGCCTGTAGATTAAAATACTTTTTTTAATATCTGGAAAATTGTTCGTCTTATTTTGAAGAAAATACTAGGTACCTAATTTTTTTTTTTATTTCATTGTGCATTTTTATTTCAGTAGTTTCCAGCTTCCCCGCTCCAAATAACTAGCTCGATAGTATTAAATAAACATATAAAAAATTTAGTTCTTCAATGCTTGGGGGAGGGGGGAGCGACCCCTCCCCCTGGATCCATGCATGTATTTGATCCTGATTTATACAAAAAACGCTTTTCGTATAAATAGGGTTAAACTATATTAATTGTAATATATTTAAGTTCTTGATTTCGCCTTATTAAATAAATAATATGTTCTTTTTAATAAACTTTCAAAAGATTAGTTTCGTTCCTTTTTTCAATGAATCTTGTGAAAAAGTAATGTTTATTTCAAAATATTCAATGAAAAATAAAATATTTCCCTAAATGTTTAAAATATTTCAATTTATTGTAATTTTATATTTTCTATATGGGTGTATTTCAATTTGTGTTTTTATTGTTCTTTAATATTTATGTTTCAATTTTGCAAAATATCTGCCGTCTTCCAAATAAGAATAAGTAGTATATTATTTTTAAAATAGCGAAAATTCATGTTTCCTCAGTATTAAATTATTAACGATAGTATTAAATATTTAATAATGTTAACAAAAAATATATATACAAATATGTAGTAAATTTAATAAATATTAAAAAAAAATAACTTTTAACTTCTTTATAGAATATTTTTATAAAATTAATTTGTATTTTCCAAACGATTAATTAAAAAATTTAATACAAAAGTGAGAAAATAATTTTTATTTCCCTCAAATAATTTAGATTTTTAGATTATAAAAAAATAAATAAATTCGACTTCAAAAAAATTAAATGGAACAAATAAAATAATAAGAACTCGTAAATCAAAAAAAATGCACTAAAAGGTATGAAATAATTATCTAATTTAGTTACAACTAAACGACGAAATATTTACATGAAATCAATTTTTGAAGTCGGTGCCAAACAAACTATATAAGCGAGCTTACTCGATGTTGTCTTCATTACACACCAAACGTACTAAGTACGATCCGTCGAGTGTGATTAATAAAATGTATATGTTTGGCACCGACTTCAAAAAGTGAAATCATGTAACAATTTCATCGTTTAGTTGTAACTAAATTATATTATTATTTCATACCTTTTAGTGCATTTTATTTTATTTTTGAGTTCTTATTATTTTATTTGTTGCATTTAATTTTTTTAAAGTCGGTTTTATTTTTGTAAAGAAGAAATAACTTTTGTATTTTTCAACTTATTACAAAAATTGTCCAATTCATTCAATTGAGAAGTAGTAATTAGAATATCTTCAAAAGAGTCGATATTATTAATTTTATTTTGAGTTAAATTTTCACCATTTTTATCAATATACTCTCTCATATCAGGTGATTTGCTTGTTTTTACTTTACCATACAGGGTATGGTCAAGTATTGTAATCGTGCATGAAAAAAGTTGTTTTTTTCCTTCTTTTTTTCGAAATATCTCAAAAACGATTGAAACTATTTAGATTAAAAAAATTGAGCGAAACCATTGCATTTCGGTCTACGAAAAAGGCCTAATAAGTGAACATCGAAAAAATTATATTTTTCGAGATAATAATTGTTTTGTCAAAATGTCTGTTAGTCTGTCTGGTTGGTTGTCTGTTAGTTAGTTAGTCTGTGCGTTACCAAATTTTTGTGGACGAGCTAGCTCAAAAACTAGTTTTAATATCAAAACCAAATTTCACACGTAGTTTTGGTCCATTGAGATTAAGAGCTGATTAGATTTTGGTGCATATCGACCAAAAATTAAGGGGGGGTAGAGGGGGTTAAAAATTAAAAATCTAGGCCGTTTGAGCAAACTCAACCAAATTTTGTATACATAATCAGTGGGACCCCAAAAGTCTAAAAATGCAAAAAATATCCGCCCAAAATGGGGGGGGGGGGGTGGAATAGGGTCAAAAAATAAAAATCTTGACCATTTACCAAACTCAATCAAATTTTGTATACATAATCAGTGGGACCCCGGAAGACTAAAAATGCAAAAACTAAACGCCCAAAATGGGAGTATAGGGTCAAAATAAAATTCGGCTGACATCAAACTCAAATCAAATTTTTGTATTACATCATGGGACCAGAAGTTCAAAAATGCTAAAACTAACCGCCCAAAATGGGGGGGTGGGACAAAATGAAAATCATGCCCATTTAGCAAACTCAACCAAATTTTGTATACATAATCAGTGGGACAACCCAGAAGTATAAAAATGCAAAAACTAACTCCCCCTACATGATTATAAATAATTTTAGGGGCCAGGTTGTATGGTAAAGTCAAGTGTATGGCCACATCAGAACACGTCAGCTTATTTCATCAGTTAATGATAGAAATAGTTTTGATTCATTTAATGTACCAGTTTTATTTTCATTCAAATTATTATTTATTATATCATGATGATTTGAATTAACATTTTCTTTCTCTTCTGAAGAATTGCTTTCCTTCTGAGAGTTTCAAAACCATGAATTATCAATTATTATATGCTTTTTCAGTACTTCTCTCTTCTAATGGTATCGAATTATTTGGAGTACACGGCGATATTATACTCTCTTCACATGGCGGGGTTTCTTTTTTTTCTTCATCACTGAAATCTCTCTCTTCATTTATATTTGGAGAATCATTTTCATCCTCGCTGGAATCATTTTTTGAAGCAGAACTTGAAGAATCGTCTTGGTTAAACAATTGATTCATATTATATATATCGTTCGATGTAATCGGTTCATTAATAAATTATCAATTATTTGAAATTCTGATATATTATTCTTTTAACTCGAACAATGTGTATTAATCACCATTTGTGGAGATTGCGTAGATTATTTTTGCTGACTTAGAATTTCTTTTTCGTTATCTAGAAATATTAATAAGGAATATAAAATGACACGACGAAATTTTTACATGAAATCGGTTTTTGAAGTCGGTGCCAAACATATACATTTTATGAATTTCACTCGACGGATCTTTTACTTAGTACCTTTGGCGGGTAAGCTCGCTTATATAGTTTGTTTAGCATCGACTTCAAAAAGTGATTTCATTTAAAAATTTCGTCGTGTAGTTGTAACTAAATTACATAATTATTTTATACCTTTAAGTGTATTTGATTTGATTTTGAAGTTCTTATTATTTTATTTGTTGCATTTAATTTTTTTGAAGTCGGCTTCATTTTTTTTTATAAAAATTATTTTTATTTTTCTCTTTTTAGTGATGTTATTTATTAATAGTGACTTAATATAACATTTTGTATGCATCTCGTAAGAGAAAGCGTCGGGCGAATGAATCAGAAAATGATAATAAAATTAAATTCATAAATATAGAAATTCTCTCGAAACGTTTGCATGGCTTTAAATGAACGTTTTAAGATTGATTTTTTTATAAAAGATTTTATTTATTATAATTTCGATTATTTGCTCATAAGAATTGGAGATTTACCTTATTTCGTCATTGATCATATCATCAGAACTTGACCAAATTAATATGGGACCACCCCTAAGGTACCCTCTTTATAAAAAGAATCATCGAAATCGGTCAAGTGGCAAAAATTTATCGCTGAACATACATAAAATAAATAAATAAATAAATAGTTAGGTATCTTGACTATCTTGGAGCTATACTGATCCAAACGCAGAAAGAATCATTAAAATCGGTTCCAAACATAACAAAAAAGGTCCAATACCAATGAAATTTATATTTTTACCAATCGGATAGTAGACTGAACCCAAAAAAATCATCAAAATCGGTTCACAATTGGTGAAGATATTATCAGGTAACATAGACACAAAAAAAAAATTCAATCGAATTGAGAACCTCATTCTTTTTTGAAGTCTGTTAAAAATATTTCTAAAATCATCTATCTTTAAAAAAAAAATTTTTGAAACTATGTAGGTATATGATAAAATATGAAAAAATTATCTATTAAAAATATACCTTAGTAGTTTTTTTCACATTGTGAATTCTCCATAATTAACCCTTCTCCGTAATATATTATTCTTATTTATAATATATTTATTTATTATATAGATATTTTGTTTTTCTGAAAAGAAAAAGATCCAATAGACTACTGTCGTTACAATATTAAAATCCAATAGTAGATTAAATAAAATATTTCACTGTAAGTATTATTATTATTGATAATTAATTTAAATGAAAAAATATAATAGTCCTTGACGAATTAATTCGTAATAATAGAATTGATTTTAAAATTGAATAAATTTGAATATTTAAATAATTTTAATGACTAATAGGTAATACGGCAATGACTGATTTCAGTGGCGTATTGCGTATTTTTGCTATAAAAATTCCACTATTGGTTCATTCTCTCCTTATCAATTAAGTAAAATAGACATTTTTAAAGTTGAACTTTCCAAGAATTGATATAGAAATTCAAGAGATGGTCAACTACAAGATTCGAGATGTTATGGATTATTTTTATTGTGCCAGAAAGGTTGTTTCACCCCTTCGGGAAATGAAACCGAGTGCCAAAAGAGTGCAATCCGGGAACTTGGCTTGATCTCCGAGGTCGGCCACATCTGACATATAGCACGCGGTAAAATTTTTTTACTCAAAGAATCAAGCTAAATAAATGCCCGGATTGCACTCGGTTGGCATTTTGGTTGGTTCGCTTCCCGAAGGGGTGAATCAACTCTTTTGACATAATAAAAATAATCCATAACTTCACAGATCAAGTAGTAGACCATCTCTCTTGATTTCTATAGGAATTTTTTAAAGTTAATAATATTTTCATTATTGTCATTATATGCTTTAAAATCGGATAATTAATTAAAAAAGTGATAAGTAAAAATAGTCTGACATACTATTCTAAGCCGATTAAGATTATCTCGGAAAATTAGCTAAGGATAGCTTGGACTAATTGCTCTCGAGGGCTATATAAGGGAGATAGATAGATAGATTTTAGGGGAGAGAGATAGGGTTAGATAGGGACAGTGGAGGGTGCATAGGGGGAGATAGGGATGGTAGTGAAAAGTTTAAAAGGAGGAGAGGTAATGATAGGAACAATGTGTCTAAGGCAGTGCCGGATAAAACATCGACTGGGAATATTACAATATGGCCCCTCCACCTTCATCAACCCTCTCAGTTGACTCCACCCTTCACTAATAAAAAACACTTCATCCTGATATTATTTTTAATAGTTTGGTAACAGGTAGTAGGTGTGCACTTCATTGTTCTTATAGAGAAAAAAGTTCAGACCTACTTCAGTGCCTGGCCTACCTGCCCACGTGAACTCATGATTCTTTTATTAACCGACTTCAAAAAAGAAGGAGGTTCTCTATTCGACTGATTTTTTTTTCAAGAGAATCATGTCTTATCCCTAATCCTAATCAACTTCAATCCGTGTTTTCACAAATACTTATTCCTTCGAAAAGTTTCGCGAGTGTACGAAAGTGTGTTCCATTCCTGTGGAGCCTGATTCGTTCCGTCTCTTTGGGGTCACAGTATTCCAGGTCCAGACACGAGACTCTGGCTGTAAAGGTAACATATCTTTATAATACTCTATTTTTATAATTATATAAGTAAGAAATACTATACATTTTTCAAGTACTTTTTTGGTTAAAAAAAAATGATAAAATAAAATAAATAACTTATCAAATATAATTTTATTGCGAATATTTGTTAAAAAAAACTACTTTAAATTCACTATATTATTTTACTAATAATATTTTTTTTCTTTTTTCAGGTAGGTGCTCTTCCTACTTATACTAACATTAAAATTAAATAATTAAGTAGAAATAAATAAACAAATTAAATTTAAAAATTATCTATATGCAATTTTGTAATCTTTTCTTTTTTCTAAATTTAATTTGAGATATTGGTTTGAAACAATTTCGCCTTTGTATTTTCAGTTTAATAAAATTATTTCACATGGATAGATAATATAATATCAATTTTTATTTAAAAAATAACATTCAAGGGTAAATAATAAATAATTTATTTTTAAAAATAATACCCTTATATTTAAATATTCACCTCTAAACTTCAGTCCACTTTAGGTCCTGGCCTCCTGTCCACGTGAGATCATGATTCTTTTATCAAGAGAATCATATCCTATCCCTAATCTTAGCCAACTTCAATCCCAGTTTTCACAAATCCTTATTCAGTCCATGAATTGTCAAATTTTGTAAAAAATTTACTTTTTCACTTATAATTCTTTGCTTAAGCACGCTGGAATGATAAATTATACGAATTAATATCAATTTGGTCTAGTAAGATATTATTTCTTTCTATGGGGTTTCTTTTTTAATTATTAAAATTATATACTTAATTCAATCGAAAAACGTTTCGGGAGAAATTCTCTCTTTATCAATTGAAAAAAAAAACTGTTGCTTTATTATTCCTCTATAAAGAAACTATTATTACTATTTTTTTAAAATTATTATTAATTGATTAAGGGAAAATTTCTCCTGAAACTTTTTGAATTTTTATTAAACGTTTTTCGATTGATTTTATAAAGAATTTTATTTATATTCAAAATTTTTCTTAAATAAATTGACACGTTTTGATGTGGCCATCCACTTGACTTTACCATACACCCTGGTGGGGCCCTCTCTTATAATTAATATTTAATAAAATTATTTATATTCATGTAAGGGGATTAGTATTTGCATTTTTAAACTAATGAGGCCCACTGTATACAAAATTTGGTTAATTTTGGTACAAGGGCATAGCTTTTCATTTTTTGACCCTACGCACCCTCCCTCAATTTTGGACGGTTATTTTTTCCATTTTTAGACTTCTGGGGGCCCACTGATTATGTATACAAAATTTAGTTGAGTTTGGTACTAGGGCCAAGATTTTCACCCCCCCCCCCCCATTTTGGTCGGTTAGTTTTTTCAACCTTATTCTTCTAGCGGCCCACTGATTATGTATACAAAATTTGGTTGTGTTCGCTCAAATGTCCTGAATTTTTATTTTTTGATCCCCCCTACCCTAATTTTGGTCCCAGAAAAAAATATTTTCATTATTATAGGTTCATTTTATAGTATATTTCATTTTTCTTGTTTTTTTAGTTTAAAAATATTATAATTTACATTTTAACCCCCCACCCTACCTCCCCTTAATTTTGTATCGATATGCACCAAAATCTAATCAGCTCTTAATCTCAATGCACCAAAACTACGTGTGAAATTTGCTTTTGATATTCACATTAGTTTTTGAGCTAGCTCGTCCACAAAATTTTGTAACGCACAGACTAACTTACAGACTAACAACAGACTAACAGTCCTTTTAACAAAACAGTTATTATCTCGAAAAATATAATTTTTTCAATGTTCACTTATTAGGGCTTTTTTGTAGACCGAAAATCCATGGTTTCGCCCAATTTTTTTAATCAAAATAGTTTCAGCTGTTTTTGAGATATTTCGAAAAAAAAGAAGCAAAAAAGCCACTTTTTCATGCACGATTACAATACTTGACCATACCCTGTATGGTAAAGTAAAAAACAAATCTTTTGGTTAGTATATCAACAAATTAGTTTAATTAAGTGAGAATGGTGGAGGTTCTAGGTGAAACATGTTTGAATATAAAAAAAGAAAATTTAAAATTTAAATTACTAGGTGCTATCTTTGCTTCTTTTTCGAAGGGTGGAAAAAGTAATTTTTTTTAAAGATATTTCAATGAAATTATATCCATTCATCTCTATATGAAATACTAATTAAAATAATAGTAAAATTTTCAAGAAAATTAAATTTTATTTTTCTATCAAAATCCATAAAGTGATGATAAAGACCCTTTGCTATCTTTTCTTCTTTTTCGAAGAGTGGAAAAGTAATTTTTTTAAAGATATTTCAATGAAATTATATCCATTCATCTCTATATGAAATACTAATTAAAATAATAGTAAAATTGTCAAGAAAATTAAATTGTATTTTTCTTTCAAAATCCATAAAGTGTTGATAAGGGGAACCCTATGCTATCTTTTCTTCTCTTTGGCAGGCGGAATACATGTATAGACCGAATCAGTTTTCTCAGTAGGTTTATATATCTATAAATATTTATAAATAATTCCATTAGATAGAAAATAATTATTTTATACCTTTTAGTACATTTTATTTTATTTTTGGGGGGTGATGTAGATCGCCTGCTCGTGGTGCTCCCTTGCATAAACTAAACGATCTACTATACAACAGTTCGCCTTCTAATCGCGCTGACCAAGGATGGCTAAACAAGATTACCGACAAACCGATCCTTCTGAAGACCTCGTCAAGGACCTCCGTATCCTCTACTGGAACGCAGGAGGACTAAACGAAGCTAAATTTTTACAATTCAAACGAAACGTCTATCACGAAGACGTGGATCTATATTTTATCATAGAGGCAGGAGCGGCCACAGAAAATTCTGAATACTTCCGGACAAACGGCTACTCCAACCATCTACTCAAAAGATCCCGACAAGTAGCGTCTGGCATTATAGTGGGAATTAAGAACGGAACAGCATCCAAATTTGAGATTGTCCATGAGATGGAGGAAGGGGATAAACTCGAGACCGTCCACGTTGAGATCTGGAAGAACCGCCAACACTTCAGCGTTGTGAATTAGTACAATCCCCCCAGAAACGTGCCGACGCTTTATAATCTGGAACAGCTAATACAACCAAATAGCATCCTGATCGGAGACTTTAACAGCCCATCTCCGAGATGGGGTTATGAAAGACTTTCCCCTGCTGGAAGACGTACAGAGAGAGAGATTTTATTTTTGAGTTATTATTTTATTTGTTGCATATAATTTTTTTGAAGTCGGTATTTTTTTTCCTAAAAATTATTTTTTTGACTAAACCGTCAATACCTAAAATTTAACCTGAGTATTCATTGGTTGAGACCATGGGATTTGTAGTCTTTACCTGAGGATCCATTGAATTCCCACTTGCCTCGAGACCGATTACAATACCTTACCGCTATGGACAAAGTACAAAATTATAGTGAATATAGAATCTCAATATTTAATTTGGTGGCCACATCTCAATTATTCACTCCTTTACATCTCAATAAGTGTTAGTTTTATATTTTATTTAATAAAATGTTAAGCATGTTATTCTGAACAAAATGACACCTTAATTTTGAAAATTGGTTGAGAATTATGATGGTATTTTTATTTTCATTATTATAGGATAGTCATTCTTAATTGGTTGAGGTGAAATCGGCCATCAGAAATTCCGGTTGATTAATTTTCCACTACTACCATCTTACATCGATTTGTTCAACTTTGTTGTCTATGTCTAATTAATAATGAAAATTCAAACATTTGAATTAAGAATAACTAATCATAACTATGAAAATAAAATTTATTTGATATATTTTTTCTTTAAATACTATTATACAAATTAATATAGAAATACATATAAAACCTGTTTCACTGAATATCTTTCCGGCAACTAGAATTTACTGATGTTGGATTAGTTTGATTCAAAGGTCTAGAATCTTCATTTTTTTACCTTCCGCCTCATTTTGGGTATTTATTTTCAAAAATTTCAAAAATTACATCCTCTCCAACTTTGCTTATAATTTTGGACATTTTCGTTTAAAAAAATTTGAAAATAAACACCCAAAATGAGGCCGAAGGTCAAAAATAAAGATTTTAGACCTTTGAACCAAACTCAACCAACATCAGTAAACTCTACTTGCCATAAAGGTATTCAGTGAAACGCGTTTTATCTATCTAGTAAGAACGCGTTCTTACTAAAAACGGGGTTTTACTGCAACATAAATATATATATACCTACTTATCATTAAAAGTTATTCTATTATTATCGAAGCAAGAACAATTAAAAAAATAGTAAATACATCTTTACTTGCGTTTATAATAATAATCTTCAGATTTCAATTTTCTTGAAGATAAATAACAAGCAAGTAGATCATTTATCTGAAAAAGAAAAATACCAGTGATTTAACTAACGTCTAAATGAAAGATTATAATTTAAAAAATTTAATAATTTTAAATTTTTCTTTCAGATGGACAACAACTGAGCCGCCAATGGCTAGATCAAAAAAGAGAAATTAAATATATTTATTATTATTATGTACTCAATTAAAATACATTTGTTCTTTAAATTAATTAACATAACTTGATATGGATTTTAATAAAAAACAAAGATTATTATTTTTTGAAAATAAATATAAACATTAGTTTTTAATTTGTTTTTAATTCAAGTCAAATCTTAAATAATTTTATTTAAAGTACATAGTTCTTACACAAATGCAAAAATTCAAGAAGTCTTCGAAACTTGGAATATAACTCATTAAAAGCATAATAAACACACTGTTAAAATTTGAAGACGATTTACCACACCAAACATGAAATAATTACAATTAAAAATGAAATTTTTTACATATGGTAGATTGGGAAAGTATGAGAAAATGATCATTATTTTATTTTATTTCATTGAAGGTCTTTCACCATCTTGATGAAAAACTAATATTTGTTAGAATAATATATGCGGAGTAACTTAAAAAAAAATTGAAATTATTTACCTCGTAGTTTTGATAAAAAATAAATAAAAAAAAAAATTGAGGGATTATTTTTACTGGAGCGGATATAAAATCAATGGCTTGGAATCAATCCATTCATAAACAGGATATAATAGTGTGAGAAGTATAGTCACGTTAAAAAACATAACCTAAAATTTTAGCACCGTTCATATATATAGAGTGGTTACTAGGCTAAAACTTTTTGTGTGGATTGTCACGAAAGAACTACCTTTATAGTCTGGTAGTTAATTCTACATATCGAGAACTATATTATTATTTTTGAAAAAATTAACTATCAGACGATTAAATACTTAAAATTTCGCGATTCACTTGAGATATTATTTTTGCTGTTTTTATTTGAGTATTTATTATATTTATTTAAATCTACCTTATTTTTTTACCCTATCCCTCCCTAATTTCTTTCAATCAGATTATCTTTACTTTTTATTTGAATAATCATTTAAAAATAAAAACGAGCACCTACCTACATTATTATTTTTTTAGTCTATCGTTAATTATTTTTTTGCTTAAATCAATAATAGGGTCCCCCGCAGGCAGACTTCGTTTGGTTCTCAGGTCTACCGAATTTAATTTATTTTAAAAATTTCATTCATCATAATTTTGAATCTGATATTATAACCAAGTTATTTTAAAAATGAGCCTGGGGGTCGGGTTAGGCTAGGGGTAGCGTGTCAGCCTGGTAACCAAGTGGATCCGGGTTCGAATCCGACTCGAGGCATCTGGCTAAAATCTGACTCCGGGGTAGAGACAAATTTTAAAAAAATAATAAGTAGTATCGTAAATTGGCTTATGGCTAGAAAGGACGAAAAGCCAAAAGAAAAAAATGAGCCTGGCTGTGAGTTACATTCTGGCTGACAGGGACCATTTAAGGGGCCTGCAGAAAAAGATAACCCTTCGCCCACACCCAAAAGAAGTTTGTCATTATCTCTCTTTCGTGGTTTGGATAGACGACCGCCATGATGCTTAACATCCGCAAGCCTTTCCGTGAGCTGGCCAGTCTCCGAATCATAGGGTTTTTTAAGAGGTTGAAAATGACGTTCTAATAAATGATTTTATTTGTCTGATTCATCAAGGCATTTCAACTAATAATAAAAAACTTTTTCTATACTCGGTATCTTTTCGGATATTTTTGTGATTTGGTAATTTATCGAAAGCTAAAAATTTTAATTACTGCTGAAAAGTGCAGTTTATTAAAAAAAATATTCGAGCTTTAGCTGATTAGCAAAATCCGTTCAATATAGCAATTGAATTATTTTCAGATTTACTGAATTTTCGTTATCGACTTAATATCGAAGCCCCGAATTCAATCAGTTCTTTGTTCTAGAAATACAAAAATTTCGGCGCAGGAGCGAAGTTTCTAAGACGTTCTGTTCTTCTTTGAAGCCTTCAAAGTCTACCTGGAATACCGATTAAACAATCAGGCATCGAGCTAAGACATTTAACACTATATCATTTATCCAATTAATTAATTGTTTCATTTAATGCGTTTCCAAAGAGATAATTTCTAGAAATTGAAAGTTATAATCGGGTTGGTATTATTTACTCTATATTTTCACTAACTATACTATGTGGCGTTTACAAAACAATTATAGAACCAGTAGAGCATTCAATTAACATTAAAATAATTAAATTAAATTCTAAAAAAATCTTGATGTGTGTATATTCATTGTAGTCATGGCAGTCAATGAGTATTCTTATATCTGTTTATTACGTTTGTTTGTTATTGTTGTAAAACATCTTAATAAAAATAAACACATGTTTTAGAATCTATTTCACTTAGTGCTTATTTATTACATTTGGCGACGAGGATGGGATGACGTAGATTTAATATGTTTAACACCGTTATCAGAGATTATAGTTCTTAGTAATCCAAAATGGACAAATATATCCCTCAAAATCTTAATTGTTGATGTCGTATTTGTTGCAAACATAGGCACTACCTCAAGCCATTTGGTATATGCGTCAATCACAACTAACCAATATTTCCCAAGAAATGGACCCACATAATCAATATGTAGCCTTGACCAAGGTTCTGATGGGACTGGTCAAGAGAATAATGGTGATTCCGGTTCTCTTGGTCTATTTTGTTGACAATGTTTACAAGTTTTTACAAATTCTTCAATTGAATTTAAACAGTTTTGTGAGAAAAACAATGTTAAACATATTAAATCTACGCCATCCCATCCTCGTCGCCAAATGTAATAAATAAGCACTAAGTGAAATAGATTCTAAAACATGTGTTTGTTTTTATTAAGATGTTTTACAACAATAACAAACAAACATAAGAATAAAATAAACAAATATAAGAATATACTCATTGGTTGCCATTCTTCCATTGTTTCTTCCTTGACTTCGTGATGGTCCGGATCCCCCAGAATCTGAATGCCCGGTTGCCACTCGAAGGTGGGTGGATTGGTTACCACCTGGGGTAATGTTGTTTTTGCCTCTCACGATTCATGGTTGCTTGTTACGAAATTTTGTCCTGCGCATGCGCGAGGTTTTGTAGAACCAAAGATTGTCATTTTCTGGAGCCGAGGGGCCGGTTATTTATTATTTTCAAATAAATTCACTTTGCTTCTTGCTGGGATCGAACTGATGAAGTCTAGGTTGATGTTCTCCTAATCGGATTAGAAAAGTTGGTGATTTAACCGATTGCGCTACCGACCCCTCCTATACATATTATTATTAATCATTAAAAAATTAAATTAAAAAATGTGGGTGTCAAATTCTTTTATTTCATTTTAGAACAATTTAACTAATTTGTTTTAGAGTGTTAAGTTAAAGACGAGATGTGTCCACACCAGCTGATTTTAAAAGAAACCTATATATTTTTCGTTTGTATGCAAATAGATAATTATTATTTCAATTAATAGAGTGTTAAACGTTCTTCTGTTTCTTATTAAAGTTAACCGTCTGTAAAATATTGAATGGTAATATTTATTTAGGGAAATGAAATAAGAAAGCAGAACTCAGCTAAAAATATTGATAGAAATTTTGAAAAAAAAATTCTTTTAAATTTTTGATTAGTTAATATTTTAAACTTTGACATAGAAAATAAATAATATTTCTAATTTAATCCAAGATTAGAATTGGCCTTTTTCATTAATCTATATATAGAAAATTAAGGTTTTGTCTGTACATTGGTCCAAATCACGCCAAATTTTGGTTGCACAGTTTCAAGCAAAGTTATGAACGAAAACACCTTAAACAAAATTCAGGTATGTCTGTATGTATGTTTTTGTGGTTTCCGCGAAAAGTTGCTCAAGATTCACGTAAAAACGGTTGAAGGGATTATTATGAAATTTTATATTTGGATCAGATGTCTTTTAACTTAGGTTTTTAGCTATATAACGCTTTTGATATTTTGACCTCCAAAAGGGGATTTGTGGGGCGCACAAATGAAAATGATCAAATAACTCCTAAACTATTAACTTTACGGCAAATTTTATTATAACCAAAGTTGTAGGGGATGTGATTTCTGACAACTTGTGTTTAAAAAAATTCCCCCAAAAAACCACCCAAAAAGGGGGAGGGTCAAAATATAAAAATTCTTGCTCTTGGACCAAACTCAACCAAATTTTGTATACATAATCTGTGGGTCACATAGAAGGCTAGAAATGCAAAAACAAACCACTCAAAATTGGGGGTGTCAAAAATGAAAATTCTTATCTGTGGGGGATGCTGGGTGGGGTTCGGGGGGGAGGAGTGGGGTATGAGGGTGGAGTTCGTGGGCTGGGGGTGCAGGGGGCGTCCACCTAGCTAGCAAGAGGGCCTTGCAGCTAGTAGATTTATAAAATCAATAATGTGGCAAAATTTATACCTAGGTAAAAAGTTGACATTTTTGAAAAATTCAATCTATTTTTATTAAATTCATAAATTCTTAAACACTCAATAGCTAAAATTAATTAATATATTAAAATGACCAATATTATCTAAATAGATTATGTTAATTATTATTTATATTAGTTATTCATTTATGTTACAATCCCTTTTTGAGCTTATATTCATTAAAATTATACATATCGTCGCCTTGGAGTGTAAACCTGGTAACTCACAACAAGAAAATTTTACAGAGCAGAGAGAAAAAAAATTAATATTGTTCGCTATATCCAAACGCCCCCACCCGATCGCGAACCCAAAGGTCGAAGATAATTTTTCTTCTTCACTCCAGGGCGCAACCACAATGAGACCGTGTCGAAAGAGAATTTTTAAATTAAATTAGGGAACGAAGAAAAGATTTTTATATTATAGACAAAAAGGATCAGCCGGGATTCGAACCCGGGATCTTCGCATGTGCGCTCCGATGTTTTTATATTATATATAGCTGCGAAAAATGAACGAGGAAGAGATTAAAGGATTAAATAAAAATGAAATTCCATAATTCATATAGACATTGAGTATCAGCTTGGGTTCGGGGATCGTTGGCTAAGAGGATAAGAGCTAAACCTCTTATAAAAGCATCGCAGCGCACATGCGAAGATCCCGGGTTCGAATCCCGGCTGATCCTTTTTGTCCATAATATAAAAATCTTTTCTTCGTTCCCTAATTTAATTGTTTCCTATTTTTCACATTTTTTTTCTACAACATACGATCGTAATTTTTAGTAGCAGTTTTACATGGACGATGCTGCATCTCTTTTTCTTTCGAACGGTATTAATATGTCATTTATGATAAAAAATGGACTTGGCAGGTTTACACTCTAAAGCGACGATATTTTATTTTAGTTCATCTAAATCATTTCAATCTAAAAATGAATGAATTGATTTAAATTCAATAATATTACTATAAAAAGTATGAGGATGGGAAGTGCTGTAATCATGCATAAAATAGCGTTTTTTTTAATGTAGGTATATATTTTTTGTATATTTTTCAAAAAGTTCTTACTCGATTTCGATAAAAAATTTGGTGAATAAAGAGTATTAAGCCCTACAAAAAGGTTTTATATAATATCACTACGTAAAAGTAATATTTTTAAAGATATAAACAACTTTTAGAAAATATCTGTTTGTGGGTGAGTGTGAGTGAATCTCTGGACAAAATCTTGTGTGCGCTCTACCTCAAAAACTAGTATGAATTTCAAAACGAAATTTTATATAATAAAAATCACTTTTTTGCCGTACAAAAAAATTTGGCTTTAAATTATGTGACTTTAACAGTGACCTTGCCTTCAAAAATCAAACGATTCTTTACGTTCGACAAATTCACTCGGACGAATAGTCATTTTCAAAATTAAAATATAGTATAATATATTGTACGGATTACTTAATTGTTTAGTCCAAAATAGATTTGTGGCGTTGATGATTATGTCCTATAAAAAATATATTTTGAATCTAATAAAATATCACCAAATTGTAGACTCAATGAAGAAATATTAGTTAATTAAGAAAAAGTCTATAGTTAAACCTTATTATGTATTTACTCAAGTAAATCTTTGAGTTTATATAATTCTCTGTTTTGAATCACTCACTGTATATGTCAGAATTAAAATTTTAGTTCTAGCTTTTGTAATTTCAAACAACTGTTTTGTAATTTATCTACTTAGTTGAACGTATTGAATAGTAAACGAATACCGAAACATCGTGAATTAACTAGAAAACTTCAAGCTATTTCACCAAATAGCCATCTTGAAAAAATCTTCAGATTATCAACCTGAACATTAAGAACAGGAGTCTTTTGTAAACTCCTGATGATGGGCTAAAAACCTGAAATATACATAGAGTAAAATAAAACTCATGTGTTTAATATGTTTCACTATAAACCAATTGCATACATCTCGTAAGAGAATGCGTCGGTTGAATGAATCAGAAAATGAAATTAAACCAATTATTTTACATTAATTAATGTATACATTGTAATTTAGCTTCGATTCCGGAGATTACTTCTCCACCATCGAGAGTCCTTGATCATCTTTAGTCCTTGTTTTTAATAAGAGGAAAAAACTAATTATAGAAAAAAAACCTCTTTTCCGATAATTATTCCAATACCATATTGCGGAAATTAATCCATCCAATTAATTTCCTCCAATCCCCTCATCAGAAAATGATAATAAAATTAAATTCATAAATATAGAAATTCTCTAGAAACGTTTGCGGGTTTTGAATGAACGTTTTAAGATTGATTTTTTTATAAAATATTTTA
The DNA here is from genome assembly GCA_024734495.1 of Forficula auricularia. Classification (NCBI taxonomy): domain Eukaryota; kingdom Metazoa; phylum Arthropoda; class Insecta; order Dermaptera; family Forficulidae; genus Forficula; species Forficula auricularia. The sequence goes on along the minus strand of JALMQS010000030.1, from coordinate 30,721,740 downwards.
TTTATTATAATTTCGATTATTTGCTCATAAGAATTGGATATTTATGTTAATTCGTCATTGATAATATCATCAGAACTTGACTAAATTAATATGGGACCACCGGTAAGGTACCCTCTTTCCAATATAAAAAGAATCATCGAAATCGGTTCATAAACAATGAAGTTATGCCTAAACAAACAGCAAAAAAGGTCCAATACCAATGAAAAAAAAACGGGACCAATCGGAAACTAGACTGAACCCAATGCAAAAAAATCATCAAAATCGGTTCACAATTGGCGAAGATATCAGGTAACATAAACATAAAAAAATAAAAAATTCAGTCGAATAGAGAACCTCCTCCTTTTTTGAAGTCGGTTAAAAATGAATTCACTCGGAATAACTTCCGGTTTGTTCCAGAAATCGTCTTCAAAAGATAATTTAACTAGCTTTGGTAATTAAATTAATTTCCATCTTTCGAGCACATTCCTGTAAGAAAATAAAGATGTGGTCATCACCCTGTATAATAAGTTTGTTATGGTATTCATCAATAGTTTGCTTGACACTGCTCTTTCATTTTAATTAGAGAAATATATAATTTTTATTACTAACCTAAAAATAATACAAACTCTGAATGAGAACACTTTATAATTCATAATTTAAATTTCTGACCATCGATAAATCATTTCCTTTTTCAACTTCATATTTACATCCACTATTGTAATGCCTTTATAGGAAGATGATGAAAATGGGAAATAAGTATTATCGGAAAAGAGGTTTTTTTTTTAATTAGTTTTTTCCTCTTTATTAAAAACAAGGACTAAAAAGATGATCGAGGACAGTCGATGGTGAAGAAGTAATCTCCGGAGTCGAAGCTCAAAATCAATGTATACATTAATTCATGTAAAATAATTGGTTTAATAAAATAAAAAAAATAAAAATGCCTTTATAACTTTGTTGAAAAATTAGAGAAAGATTCAAACAGTATTTGGAAAAATATTTGTTTTTCTACGATGTATAGCTCGAAGAAATTAACACAACTGGAATTCTTTGTTGAACTTAAAAAAACTTACTCTTAGTTCCGACTTAAATGGATATTTTTTGTGAGTTTTAGAAATCCTAATTTCTTTAGGATAAAGATTATTATGCTACTCGCATTGCATTCACGTAATATTCAAGAATACATCAAAATGTTTGGATTGCGTTTCGCTTACGGTAGCTATATCTGTAACGGCAATTAGTAGAGAAGACAGTTTTGCAAAACCTAAGTTGATAAAGATGATCTATGATCAACGATTTCACATACGAGGCCTACTAACTTAGTTCTTTTTCAAATGAAAACGAAATTAAATAAAACATGCCTTTTATTAACATAATTAATAGCAGTAGTTCTCAATCTTTTTAGTTTTACCATAGAGTAGCATAGGGAAGCTCTATGGAATAAAAATATAGTTTTCGGACAGTCCCCTAGGACAACTTTAAAAAGTTTTAAACAAAAAAAAAAAAAAAAAAAAAAAATAGATCGAACCCATAGTCTTAACCAAAGTCAAATAGTGTATAGTATTCATTTGGGTCGAATTTTAGGAACTGATGATTTTTCCAAAAATAACTCTGGATCTCCGTCCATAGCTGGTTTGGGAGAAATTTACCATTTGAAAATTTAAAAAATAGTAGGTTTATAATCGAATTTTCAAATTTTCAATTGATAAAGAGAGAATTTTTTCGAAAAGTTGTGAATTTTTATTAAAGGGTTTTTTATGGATTTTATAAAGAATTTCATTTATTTTACTTAATAAAACAATTAAGAATTTATTTTAAAATATATATATTGCAGTAAAACCCCGTTTTTAGTAAGAACGCGTTCATAGAAGTTAAAATGTGTTTCAATGAATACCTTTCTGGCAACTAGAATTTACTGATGTTGGCTTAGTTTGATTCAAAGGTCTAGAATCTTCATTTTGACCTTCCGCCTCATTTTGGGTATTTATTTTCAAAAATTTTTAAACGAAAATTTCAAAAACTACATCCTCTCCAACTTTGCTTCTAATTTTTGACATTTTCGTTTAAAAATTTTGAAAATAAACACCCAAAATGAGGCGGAAGGTCACCTTTGAACCAAACTTAACCAACATCAGTAAACTCTACTTGCCATAAAGGTATTCAGTGTAACGCGTTCTTACTAAAAACGGCGTATATATATACATGCATACATATATATATATATATATACCTACTTATCATTAAAAGTTATTCTATTATTATAGAAGCAAGAACAATTAAAAAAATAGTAAATACATTCTTTACTTGCGTTTATAGTATAATAATAATCTTAAGATTTCATTTTACTTATACTCGCATGTTGAAGGTCGAATGTATACAAATTATTCTTTTATACAAATGAAGTTAATTATACGTAAAAATAAACCTACTTCCTTTTAAAAACATAGAAGGAGAAATTATTATTAATTTTTCTAGTATTACAAAAAAAAAAAAAAAAAAAGTAATAAAATTTAATAGAAAAGTGATAAATTCAGTAATATTTATTATGTGATATCGAGTGGGAATTTATTAAATAGATACGAAACACGAAAAATGATTTCTAATTTGCAAAAAATAAAATATTTGCCTAATAATGTTTTTTTTTTTTATCGTGGGGAAATGCTTTTACGCACGCACTTGGCGAGAGGGACTAACCCCCTCTAGGAGGGACTACCCAATAAAACCCCACACTTTCAACCTTCTCCCCCCCGGAAACCGCCAAAAAGCATTACCTCGGGGAGGGCGGTGTCTTGAATTTAGCTTATATTTTTTGTTTCTTCTTCTTTAATGCGCATGATGTTTCTTAGCATGTCGGCCACAGTTATCCAGTCTTGGCTTGACCTCAGCAAGAGATCAGCTACATTATATTTTGTAATGTCAGTATCGCACTTCTTACCAGCAACATATCTTATATGGGTCCATCTTGGACAGTGAAATATTGTGTGTTCAGGAGAGTCCTCTTCTTCGCAATACCAGCATTTGCTTGTAGATCTTTTCTTCATCTTATATAAATATGTGCCAAAGACGCCGTGACCAGTAATTGCTTGTGTCACATAAAAGTCTACGTTTCCCCATTTCCTGTTATTCCATGTATGGATATTTTGAATGAATATCTTGGCCCATCCTTGATAGTTTTGCCATTGCTCTTCCCAGGCTATCATCATGAGTTTCTTTGCCTCTTCTTTGTACGATTTTCCCCGGTTATATATGGCTACTCTTTCCTCAACTTTTAATTTAATCGGCGGTAATCCTGAGATTGCTAGCGCTGCCATTGTGGATACTGTTCTATATCCAGATATTACTCTTAAGGCCATTCTTCTGTTAAGGCTTTCCAATAACCTCTCATAATGCTTGAAGCGCAAAACATGCGCCCAGATTGGAGCTCCGTATAGGATAATAGAAGAAACCACGTTTGCTAAGGTGAGTCTTTTTTTTGCAGTAGGACCTCTCGTATTGGATGTAATTCTAGCTAATGCCATATATGTTTTGTTAGCTTTTTCGCAGGTTTTTCGAATGTGTGTTGTCATTTTTATGTCTTTATCAATATGTAAGCCCAAGTATTTAATTGACTTCGTGCTCTTTATACTAACACCTTCTATTTTAATATCTATCTCTTTGAGTTTTCTTCTTCCATTAAGCAGGACTAGTTCAGTTTTTTTGGAGCAAGCTTGATCCCCATCACAGACATATGGGATGCTATTTTCATGGATGCATATTGACAGAGTTCTTCTAGCATTGTTTTTGTTTTAGCAGACACTATGACTGCCAAATCATCAGCGTAAGCAACCAGAGCTACCCCTTGATGTATCTTCGTATGCAGTATTTCATCGTAAAAAATGTTCCATAGAGTTGGTCCTAGTACCGAACCCTGCGGGACGCCACAGGTGGTGCGTACGATTTTTCCATTTGGAGTTTGAATAAAACGGTCCGTCAAGTAAGATTGGATTATCCTGATTAGGTAGTTGCTAATTTTAGCCTTCTTCAGAGCATCTATAATTTTTTCCCAGGGAGCGGAATTAAAGGCATTCTCTATGTCCAGTGTAATCATAGCACAGAATTCTTGATTTTTATATGCTTTTCTTTTTATTCTTTCAGGGATTTTCATTACTTCTGTCACCGCATCTATAGTAGATTTTCCCTTTCTAAAACCATATTGGTGATTATGAAGGATGTTATTGTCTTCTAGTTCTCTTTCTAGGCGCGTTTTTATTAGTGTCTCAAGTAATTTGCCGATAATATCCAGAAGGCATATTGGTCTGTAGGCTTTTGGAGCAAGGACCTGTTTTCTTGGTTTTTCTATAAGTATAAGTTTGGATAATTTCCAAATATTCGGGAACTCACCATTAATTAGGCATTGATTAAAGACCTCGGTAATAATTAGCGGGTTTTTCACAACGAATGTCCTAATAACTTCAGGGGGGATATGATCTGGCCCGGGTGATTTCTTATTCTTAATACTCTTTGCTGCTGTTGTTATTTCTTCATGATTAAAAAGAGGTATTTCCTCGCTCCCCAGTTTGACTTTTGGCCATTTTTTTATTGGATGTCTAGGGAACAACTTGTCGATTTGCTCCGAGATTTCCTCATCACTCATCTTCAATTTTGGTCTCAGTTTTAGTTTGTTAGTAACTATTTGATAAGCCCTGCCCCAGATATCATCTTCGAGTTCATCGCAGAGTTGCCGCCATGCTGCAATTTTTTGGCTATATATAGCTTTCTTTAAATCCCGCTTTGCCTTTTTATATTCATTAAGTGCCTCTAGTTTTTGACTGGCTGTAGCTGAAGTTTTATTGATTCTTATAACATTTCTTCTCTGTCGAATAGATATCTTTCTTATTTCAGCAATTTCTGAGCTCCACCAATATACAGGGGGTCTGCGGGCAGAGTACCTTTTTTTTGGAAAGCAGTTATCACACAAAGATTTTATCTGATTTATAAGATCCCGAGGCAAGTTATTTTTATTTGTTTGGAGGCATATCGGAAGGTCCTGGCAGCTATTCTCGAAGTTTCTGCAGCCCTCCGGAGTTATTCGCCACCCGTTCTGTCTTGATCGAATATATTGATTTTTGGCCGATTTTTTTATTTCAAATCTTATTGAACGATGGTCGCTCATGTTTTCGTCGTGTTCGTCAACTCGCCAATCATCCACCAGAGCGCACATCCCAGGAGACGCCAGCGTTATATCTATGATGGAGCTTCCGTTTGCATTAAGGAAAGTTGGTATAGTCCCCCTGTTTAAAGCTGCTAGATTATTTATGTCCACCCATTCTTCTAAACTTTGTCCTTTTTGGTTTACGACGCTAGATCTAAAGATCATTGATTTGGCGTTTAGGTCTCCGCCAATGATAAATTCTTTGTTCATCCCTCTTATATGGTTTCCCAGGTTATATAAGTAATGATCGAACTCTTCAATTGACCTATTGGGAGAAAAGTAGCATGAATAAATTGCAATCTCCATTATTTCCACGCAGACGAAGCCCTTTCCGCTACTAAAGTTTAGGACTTCTATATTTTTATCAACTCTGACAAAGGTATCGCGATCACTGTCGCAAAATTCGTTTGCTGCTCTATTTTTGTTTGGTTCTTGTCCAATCACTACATCTATCTTTTCTTCATAGATTTTTTGTGTTAATAGATCATGAGCGGCTTTACAGCGATTGAGATTAATTTGTATCACCTTAAGGTCTTTGGTGTATTTGTTTTTATTGTTCGTCTTATTCATTACGATAATGTTGTTTCGTGGAAGATTTAAGACCCGGCGTGGTTCCAGAAAATTAAAGCTGCTTTTTGATCAATGATAATTTTTTCTTTTTTTTTTTTTTTTTTTTCCTTTTTTTTATATATGTATATAAAATGAAATTTAAAAATTATAGAGGTCAACTAAAGTATTATTTTTTAGTATTCTTCTTTTTTATTCTATGTGTCGATGTTTTTTTTTGTTTATTTTTTGTATGATTCTTTGACTCTTTAAGTGGCGTTTCTGAGTAAATATCACTTGTGCAGGGGATGTTTTGTTCAGTGTCGAATTTTTCGACACATACTAGATTTAGTTTTAATGGTTCGGAGAGCTGAGAGGGAGTTATTGTTTGCAATTCATCAATTTGCATTTTTTCTTGCTTATTTGTTTCAGTATTTTTATTTTCTTTATTTAATAAGGTTTTGATTTGCGCTGTTAAGGTAGTGAGTTGTTCAGTTAAAATTTTTACTTGATTTTTTAGGTCTTCGCAGGAAGAGCAGGGTCTGGGAGTATTTTGGATTTTTGATGCATAAGTTGATAGTGGATTGTTTATTTTTTTCTGGAGTTGAGCCTTAGCGGCGGAGTAGCTGATATTTTGGTCTGATGCTGATTTCAGGATTTCTTTTTCTTTTAGAAAAATAGGACAAGATCGGGAAAAGGCAGGGTGGGGACCCTGACAATTGTGACATTTTTTTTCGTTAAGACATTCATTTGATTCACTTTTCTGGCAGTTTTGTTGTGCGCAGAAAGCACAAATTTCATGTTTGGATTGACAAAATTTCTGAGAATGACCATATGACATGCACCTACGGCAAAGAAGAGGATTTGGAATATATTTCCTGACAGAGAGACTATAGAAACCTGCTCTAATCTTAAGTGGAAGGGTTGGAGTGCCAAAAGTTAGAATTATTAATGGTGTAGTTTTTAATTGGTTATTCTCTTTGCGCGTTATTTTATAAAGATCTATTACGTGTTGGTCTTTAAGCTCGTCCAGTAATGTTTCTTTGGGTAAGTCAATTAGGTCGTTACAGTATATAACGCCTTTACAGGTGTTTAGTTTATGGTGGGGGTCTACGTTGATCGGAGTATCGGGCATAAGACATTTTAGTTTCATTAAAGCCGTACTTTGCTTATCACTAAATGTTTCCACCAAGATTGAACCATTGCGTAGCTTCCTAATTGTTTTTACTTCTCCTGCATGGTAAGTAATAGTTTTGTTTATGATAAAAGGAGAGACTTTATTTAGTCTCTGATTTTTATCGACGTGACTCAGAACCAAGAAACGTGGCAATGGTTTTTGAGAATTTTTTCCTCCAATCTGGATAGAATCAAGGCTATCATTCGATTCAATTTGTTGATTGAAGTCGGGTTTAAGCCTCTTGTGGCCTAACGGAGGAAGATTTGATTCCCCCATCATGCCTCGAGTAATTGGGCATTAGCGACCCGCAAGGCCCAAAAATAATAAATAAATTCTATTGTAATAATATGTAAATTGAGTAAAAAAAAAAAAAAAAAAAAATATAAAATTGGAAGCTCTTATCTGATTAGAAGAATAAATATGAGATGTTGAATATTTATCGCAGGCTCAATCAATGTTTATTGAAAAATAAATACAATGTCACAGCACAAATAAAGAGATTAGCTTATTCCATCAGAGCGATTAAATTACACGTCTTTACTCGGTGAAGGCTGAGCTGGAACTCTGCCTAATAATGTTACGAAAAGCTCTTCGTACGAGGTTGAAGGCCTGGCCGGAAATCACCTTGAAGCTTCCTACCGGGGCGATAAGATCAAATAATGTCATCACAATAAATGATGATTTTTGAACTGAAATTTAATATTAATACAATCTTGTTTCATCGATTTTTATTTTATCATTCCATGAAAGATAAAACATTTCACTGGTTAACTTTCAATTGAAAAAGTGAACAAAATGATATCAATTCTATATAGAAAATGTTCCATGATGGTTCCATGTGGGTCAGAATCTTAATTTTGTACTCGTTTGATTAAGCCCGTGTGAAGGGTGCCCTGTGATTTGTAATCTTCGTTTTTTTACTATGATATAAAAATATCATTAAAAAAATAATATTTTCTCTTTTTAGAGATGTTGATATAAATTTTCTAAAACATAAATAAACATTAACATCATTTTCTTGAAATGACCATACCGATTCTAAATTCGGCCACACTGACAATAAAATAATATTAAAAAATACAAATCTTTAACAAAACAATCAAGAACACGCTTATTCTGAACAAAACGTTTCGGGAGATTTTCTCTCTTTTTCATTGGTCAATTTTTTTAAAAATAAAATGAAAAAAAGTTGCTTCCTCTAAAATTTTATTTAAAAATTGTGTTGCTTTCTAAATTTTAGAGTAAACAACTTTTTTTTCTTTTTTTGAAAATTATCATTGAAAAAGGAGAAATTCTCCTGAAACGTTTGGTTGAGAATAAACGAGTTCTTGATTGTTTTGTTAAAGATTTGTATTTTATAATATTTTTTATATACAATCAATAAATAATGTTTTCAATAAAATAATACCTATTAATACATAAGTGGAATAATTTTTAAAAGCAAATTAAAAGCAGCTTGGTAAATTCGAAAGCGAGATTCCCAACTTTTTTTGAAAAATTAAAATAAAAAAATAAATAAAACCGACTTCAAAAAAATGAAATGCAACAAATAAAATAATAAGAACTTAAAAATAAAATAAAATACCCTAAAAGGTATAAAATAATTATCTTATTTAGTTATAACTAAACGACGAAATATTAACATGAAATTACTTTTTGAAGTCAGGCCAAACAAACTATACCTATAAGCGAGCGTACCCACCAAACGTACTAAGTAAGATCCGTCGAGTGCGATTCATAAAATGTATATGTTTGGCACCGACTTCAAAAAGTAATTTCATGTTAATATTTCGTCGTTTACTTGTAACTAAATAAGATAATTATTTTATAACTTTAAGTGTATTTTATTTTATTTTTAAGTTCTTATTATTTTATTTGTTGCATTTAATTTTTTGAAGTCGGTTTTATTTTTTTTTATAAAATGTTATTAATAGTGACTTAATATAATACCTTGCATGCATCTCGTAAGTGAAAGCGTCGGGCGAATGAATCAGAAAATGATGAAAAAATTCAATTCATAAATATAGAAATTCTCTCGAAACGTTTGGGGGTTTTAAATGAATGTTTTAAGATTTTTTTTATAAAAGATTTTATTTATTATAATTTCGATTATTTGGTCATAAGAATTGGAGATTTACGTTATTTCGTCATTGATCATATCTTCAGAACTTGACCAAATTAATATGGTACTACCTCTAAGGTATCCTCTTTCCAATAAAAAAGAATCATTAAAATCGGTTCATAAACAAAGAAGTTATGCGTGAACAAACATATCAAAAAAGGTCCAATATCAATGAAAAAAACGAGACCAATCGGAAACTAGACTGAATCCAATGCAAAAAAATCATCAAAATCGGCCCAAAATTGGCGAAAATATGAGGTAACATAGACTAAAAAAAAAATCATTCGAATTGAGAACCTTCTCCTTTTTTGAAGTCGGTTAATAAAAACTTAAGAAAATTTAAAATGAAATATAAAATTTTCTCACAAAATCAAAAGTCTCGAATAAGCAGACCATACTCTATATGGAGGTCCAAGAGTACCGTACTTTATAACTCCTAAAATACTCGAGATATCAAATTTGTAGTTATCTATTTGTAGTTGATCAAAAGGGAAAGAGTGAATTTTCATGGCATTTTTTCATAAATTTAAGTTAAGCCGTTTCTAATCGCTGACAGGTACCAAAATCCTCTAAAAACTGCTAATTTGAAGTTCTCTCACACCGTTATTTTAATTCCAAATAAGTTTTAAAAATTAAATCTAATTCTTCTACAGAAATAATTAATACTCTACGATAAAAAAAATATTTGATCCTCCTCAAAATAATCAATGGATTCAAATTTTAATGCGATTTTTGATTTGCTTGAAAATGAAAATATATAACTACATTTTAAGTTTTTATCCTATTTAGTTTACGAGCTACACTCTCTGACGGACATTGTAGCTACACTAATATAGCCCCATTTTACTTTTAAAACAGTACCTACCCTAAAAATGGAACTCTCAAAATTTAGTTAACCTTAGTGCAGGCCAGACTTAATATTATGTATCATTTTTAGGCACCAAGATAAAATTTTTCCCAATTTGGATCGAACTCCTTGAAAACATGTGATAGGCCATTTGTCCATGATATGGGCTTCTCGTTGATCTCTCTTTGGAATGAAACAATTTCTTCATTAGCGAAATCAGTCTCAAGCAAGCTCGTCTTCCTATTCGGGATCAAAGGTTATATTATATCCCCCCAACTTCTCACCTTCTAAATACAAGTCCAAAATTCATTGCTATGTACACTATTTTGTTCTAAGAAATAAATACTATCTCTCTATCTAGAGCCCCCCAAGAAGCTAGTTCCGCCCTTGAATACACCAAAATCCAAATTAGTCGTTAATGATGTTTATAAACAAAGAATTACAGGCAGTGGCGTAACTATAAGGTCGCCTGTGTCTCCTAACCACTGCGAACAGATTAGGTTGGACCCCCTTTCCCCAAACGCCTATATTTTAAAATATTATTCATTTATGTAAATTAGTAATTTTTTCCTTTGGGCTATGAGTAATTTTTAAAAAGATACAAAAATATAATATAGTTAAATCTAGAAAAAATCTTTCAAATTTCACCTTGCATTAGAAAGAAAGATTTTCAAATGGTCCACCTTCATGAAATTTTTTTCGATTTTAATTTAAAAATATATTATAATCATTTCCGCGAAAATGATTATTTTATTTAAATGAGTGGTCAAATTCAAAATGATTCATTGTTTGTTAGTTATGGCTAGAAAAAATAATTTGACCTACATTAATTAGATGAAATTGTGTTTACCCAGAGTATCAGAGTTCATGAAGAGAAGTAATGAGTTTTTCCCCTGCTTGATGCAAATAAACATATACATTTATTTGGGTACTCCATATTTTGGATATTTTCGAATATTTACGCGGACAGGGGCTCATATGGTTCTAAATAAATAAAAAAGTAATCCCCAAGTTTCTATCTCAATTTTAACTTAGTGCTAGCCAGTGATTAATTACCCATCTAAATAACATGGGGTTTTTGGCATTCAACAATCAATTTTTTATTCCGGTTAAAGTAATGGTTCAAAAAATTTGAAACTCTGTAGAATTTATCCTTATAATAATAGCTATCTTTCAGAATCTTTACAGATTTTTAGCTATTATAATTTTGGAGTTCATAACTTACTAATACTAAGAAATAGCAGTATTTTATATAGATGTAACTCCAAAATTCTAATAGCTAAAAATATGTAAAAATTCTGAAGGATAGATACTATTATAAGGATAAAGTCTACAGAGTTTCAAATTTTTTGAACAATCACTTTGGCCGGAATAAAAAATTGATCGTTCAAAGCTAAAAACCCCATGTTATTTAGATGGGGAACTTAATCGTTGTGTAGCACTAGGTTAAAATTGAGATAGAGACTTGAAACATGGGGATATTATTTTATTTATTTATTTATTTAGAACCATATGAGCCCCTGTCCGCGCAAATATTCGAAAATATCCAAAATAAGGAGCACCTTAACATTTATATTCTTTATATAATTATATTTGGATCAATCAGATACAACCCCATTGATTTCTCTTCATGGAACAATAAATAATCAAATTATTATAAAAAACAATTTTTATTTTTACCTTTCTTTGTCTAATTTTCCACATTTTCATTTTTCCCAACCATTTAATGTTTGTAATGTGCGAAACAATTCTTATTAAAAAGCGGAGGGGAGGAAAATGGGGAAAATAATTGACCCTCGCCCTTTAAAGTTTTCCTCACCTGGATTAAAACGTTCCTAGGCGTATGGATATGTTAAATTAAAACAAACAAATAACAAAAAAATTAAAAGTTAAATGTTTATTACTTATGCTATTATTCTTTATACATAATAGACTAGAAATTAATAGAATTTGACATAGTTAACAAGGCAAACTTTCACGTTCACTCCTTGAGCATATAAGCGTATAATATGCAGCTTAACTTAATGAAGTTTATAAGTAAATTATGAAAGAAAATTTCTCCTAATTAATTAAAATATAATTTTTTAGATCAAATATTTATGAAACTATTTACAAAGTGAAAATAAAATCATGGATTGTTTAAAATACCAATTATCAATGCTTAGTTTTTCTTTAAAAATATTCAATAAGGGTTAAGAATTCTGACAAAAAACATGCTAATCCCCCAACAAGGGACAAATTTCCATTTATATCTTTATTTTTTTTCTTATGGAATTCATTATTTTATATAATCTGTAATGCAAGCTTATTCTATACCACATTTTTTAGTATACTTTATTACAGTAGGTACTTTTGTTTTTTAAATTTCTAAAAAACGAAATAAATTTTAAAAATATAATAAGTACTTATCTATTACACTGCTGTCTGCATAAGAAACAAGCAAAATAAACAAACATTTATTGGATATGAAAAAAAATTTAAGCCCGTCGAAGATACCTACTGGAATACTTTTTTAATAATGATAATTAAAAAAATTATATGTGATTAAGTTGTAATAAATAGTGCAATTAATTATCTGAGTGCATTGGCGTAGTTAGGGAGTTTTTAATAGAAATGACAGATTTTGGATGTAACGAAATAATTTAATGAAAAATACATAAATGCCTCGTAATAATGGAGTTTCGATTTTTCTAGGGGGCAATGAGTTTTGTAGGTTTACTCTAGTCATGGGCGTATTTAGGGGGTTAAGCGGAGCAGTGACTTCCCTACAAAACTCATTGCCCCCCCCCCCCCTAGAAAAATCAACCAACTTTTTAGTAGAATTGACAAATTTTGGAAGTAACGAAATAATTTAATGTGAAATACATAATTGATGCCTCGTAATAATTGATTTTCGATTTTTTTAGGGGGCGGGGGTATGAGTTTTATTTAGGAGGGAACTGCCCCCTTAACTATGCCCATGATGGCATAAAATAAAAGTTGGAAGATAAATAAAAACAATAATAATAAAAAGTAAGTAAGTGTCATAAAACAGGGATTTTCTTAACTCTGTAAACTTACTATCTCAAGATTAACCGGGTACAGAGGTTACATGATCATCGCACACAAGTGTTTAAGCTTCCTTGGATGCATCTTGAAGTAAGCGTATCATCCGAATATTTCGATTTTGTATAATGAATATAATTTATGGCACAAATTTTCAGAGACATTAGACGAATTAGCCGTTACATTATTAAAAAATATAAGCGGAATGGAAAACCGGGCATGCATCAGTGTCAAAATCTGTTATCATCAATTAATTGATTCAAACATCAGAAAAGAGAAGTTATTTAAATTAAAAAAAAAAAAAAAAAAGAAGAATTTGACGGTCTGACTATATCTTTATTTTTAACCGACTTCAAAAAGCACGTTCTGTATTCGACTGATTTTTTTTTGTCTTGTTACCTGATATCTTCGCCAATTGTGAACCCATTTTGATGATTTTTTTTGCATTGGGTTCAGTCTAGCTTCCGATTGGTCCCGTTTTTTTTATTGGTATTGGACCTTTTTTGATATGTTTGTTCAGACATAGCTTCTTTGTTTATGAAGCGATTTCAATGATTCTTTTTTTATTGGAAAGAGGTTATCTTAAGGGTGGTACCATATTAATTTGGTCAAGTTCTGAAGATATGATCAATGACGAAATAACGTAAATCTCCAATTCTTATGAATAAATAAAATCTTTTAAAAAAATCTTAAAAAATTCATTTAAAACCCGCAATCGTTTCTATATCTATACTTATGAATTGAATTTTATTATCCTTTTCTGATTCATTCGGCCGACGCTTTCTCTTACGAGATGCATGCAAGACACTATTAATAACATCACTAAAAAGAGATAAATAAAAATAATTTTTATAAAAAAAAATAAAACGGACTTCAAAAAAATTAAATGTAACAAATATAAAATAATAATAACTTAAAAATAAAATAAAATACACTAAAAGGTATAAAATAATTATCTTATTTAGTTACAACTAAACGATGAAATTACTTTATGAAGTCGGTGCCAAACATATACATTTTATGAATAGCACTCGACGGATCTTACTTAGTACGTTTGGCGGGTACGCTCGCTTATAGGTATAGTTTGTTTGGCACCGACTTCAAAAAGTGATTTCATGTTAATATTTCGTCGTTTAGTTGTAACTAAATAAGATTATTATTTTATACCTTTTAGTGTATTTTATTTTATTTTTAAGTTATTATTATTTTATTTGTTGCATTTAATTTTTCTGAAGTCGGTTTTATTATTATAAAAATTATTTTTATAGTAATTCATTTTCTAAGTCAAAATAAATGCAGTTTTTGGGATTAATTCTAAGTTATTTTCTTCGTAAAATAAAATTTTGGGATTATATTTTCCAATTCTACCAGTTTGTGAAGTTACATTTAAAAAATATTTTTGCTTTAGAAAAATTTTCTTGTCTAACGGTATATCACTCGCATCCATAATAAATATTAAATAAAACAGGAAAGACAAAACCAATGAAAAATCCAATCTTCTCGATCTTTTCATCACTTCCCACCCTTCGTCCTATGAAGCAAAAATTTCGGCCCCTTTAGGTAAATCTGACCACAATCTGATAAAAATTAAAACCTCCGCTAATTTACCAAAACCCCACTCCAACCCCAGAAAAATATGGCTAGTCGATAACGATAACATTAATTGGAATGACATGCGTAACTTTTTTGCCGCTTACCAGTGGAATGAACTCTGCATCAGAGATAAAAACGCTTCAGAATTCGCAGACGCCCTTAACGAGGCAATTCAAATAGGCTTAGAAACCTATATCCCCTCAAAATTGATTAAAGGGAACAAGGATTCTAAGCCTTGGTTTGGTAGACAATGCGCAGATTCCGTCCGTAAAAACAAATCTTTTCAGAAATGGCAACTTTCACAGCTAGAATGTGACCGAGTTGCATTTATTTATTTTAAGACTCAATGTTGTCTAATTTCTAGGCGCGAAAATAGAGATTTCCCTGATATTCACTTCGATTCGAATACCCTGAAAATGTGTGACAGCCTATCCATGTTGGGCGTCTCTGTCGCATCTGACCTGTCTTGGAATGAACACATCTCCTCTGTGGCGAAATCTGCAGCAAGGAAGATTGGCTTCTTATTCAGGTCCAAGCGATTTTACAAACCCCCACAACTTCTCACCATCTACAAGGCCCAAATCCGCCCCTGTCTCGAATACGGCTCTCATCTGTGGAGAGGAGCCTCAAAATATTCTCTTGCTACCCTTGATGCAATTCAGAAACGAGCCGTCAGGCTAATTGACGATTCTACCCTCACCAACTGCTCTCGACTCGCTGGCTCATCGAAGAGATGTCTCTGCCCTTTCCCTTTTCTATAGATACTATCACGGCAGGTGCTCTGATGAGATAAAATCAATAATTCCCCCAAAGCATGCTTTGCACGCAGCACACGTTTTGCCGACTCCCAACACTCTTTTGCGGTCAAATTGGAAAAGTGCCGGACCACTTCATTCGCGAATACATATATCCCCATGACTTCAAGGAACTGGAACTCTCTCCCAGCCTCTATCTTTCCCAGCACCTATGATTTTCAAACCTTCAAAACCAGGGTGCATAGACACCTACGTCTACACCCTCTCACTTAAACAACGTTCCCTTCTCTTCGGTAATGCAAGGGTCTTTCGAGATCCATAGGGGCTACATCTTTACCGGTGCACCCCTTCTTGCATTCGATTGCATTAAAAAAAAAAAAAAAAAGAATAGGAGGGAATCGGACAATAAATAAAAAACAGAGTTTTTATTAAATGGCCCAGACGTTTTGTCGATTTATTTCGACTTCCTCAGAGGCCCATTTTATCACTCTATGTCAAAAAACAATTCCACTATGCGACGAAACATCTTTTATCTTTTTTATTATAACTACAATACATTTTTGGCCTCAATTATTCAATAATTTTGAACCTTTCTCCTTTCAACAATTAAAAAATAAAAATTCTTATAAAAATCTTTTTGTTTTTATAAGAATTTTGATTTTTTTAATTGTTGAAAGGAGAAAAAAGGTTCAAGATTATTGATTAATTGAGGCCAAGAATGTATTGTAGTTATAATAAAAAAGATTAAAGATGTTTCGTCGCATAGTGGAATTGTTTTTTGATAAAGAGTGATAAAATGGGCCACTGAGGAAGTCGAAATAAATCGACAAAACATCTTGCCCATTTAATAAAAACTCTGTTTTTTATTTATTGTCCAATTCATTGCTATTCCTGTTTTAATTTTCTTGTCTATTTTTTAGTTTTTTGTTATTCAAATTCCAATAAAATATGTGTTACTTTCATTATTCTTAAATTTTTACCAAATTTCTTCATGTTTAAAAGCAGATCCGAATATCTTTAAAAAAGTTGTAAATGATTTTTTTAAGATTACCACAAAAAATCCGAAAAAAAGATTGTTCAATAGTATTGCATATTAGTGTTCTATTATAGATCACACCACTGCAATATAATTAGAGACCGGATTCCTATCCAATTGCATATTTTATTTGCCGCCTCGTACGACCCAGGGGATCAATTATCTATCAGAATCATCCATCTAGGATACTGTGGGTTAAATTTTATACTCCATATTTTTGCATATTTAAGTAATATTGCATAAAATTGCATATTTGAAGGATATTGCATAAAATTGCATATTTGAAGGATATTGCATAAAATTGCATATTTCGTGCAAATACAGAGGTATTAAAAGTAATTTTTCTGGAGAAAGAATAAAAAAAAACTGAAATAAGCCTGAACGACACGAAGTGTAGTGTTAAATCAATTTTAAGTGAGCATAGACATAATAACCTGAAGATAATTTAGAAAAATAGTTGTAAACATAAATTATTAACAATTACAATCAAATTTTAATTATTTTTGAGATCTTAGGCTAATTATTTAATTATTATTATTATTTTATTTTTAATGGCCTTCGGGAACTATAGCCCATTTTGGCCATTGAGTATTTGTGTGTGTGTGTATGTGTGTGTGGAAGTGTGCGTAAATTATTGTAGGGATCAGATTATAGCCGGTCAAATATTTGCACTATTTTATTAGTTTATTATTTGTACATCAATAAGAAAAACTTATTAATATATGGTAAAAAAATATAAGCAATACAATACAATCGTGTCTGTGAAATAAAACAACCCCCCCCCCCTCTCCGTATTTTTTCGATCACATTTTTGAAACATTATTAAATTTATTATGTTGATTTTATTCAAGTGCACCTAATATTTCTTTGAGTTTAAAGATTTTTTAATATATTAAATGAGAATTTTATCCAATGTTTTACGAAATAAAAGTACATATTTGACATTTGGTGTCTATAGCTTACTTTATCATTTTATTCTTTTTATAGCACTCCTTCATAATCTTTTTGTGTTCAATTTTAATTTTTTAGTGCATAAAAAAAATTATTTTGCCATCTTTTGCTGCATATATTTGCATATTTAAACTTATTCTGCATATTACTTGCATATTTTATGGCATATTTTGGCAGTTTTACTGCATAAAAATCCCGTCTCTAATCATAATATTTTGAGATAAATATGTTATAAAGCAAGTTTGAAACCACAACTCTATAAAAATAATTTATTATATTCAGATTTATAAAAGTCATTTCACATTATTCTATTAAATTGAACAAAATAAATTAGTCGGAAAAATTCCATCGTCCAAATTAGTCGAAAAAAATTCCATCGTCCTTATAGAGAAAAATCAATCTTATATCAATAAAAAGGATTTTTTAGAAACAGTACCTACTTTAAATATAAACATTTTACTAGGCCCCAGATTTATGGAGTGGATTTCGAATTTTGAGATATGACGACCTAAATTTCTTAGTCTCTATTTCTTAGTTGAGATTAGTTTTTTTTTAATACTATGTAAACATTATTCCGTTGTATTTACAATCCCTTCCATTGGGATTTCATCATTTAGCTGTTGAAATTACGGAGACATTTCATTAATCTGTGAATTTAATAATACAAACATCAATTTATATGATGACAGTCAAGCAAATATTATAAGTATCTATTATTTATTAATAAAACCTTCATTGGTTTTATATGAATATTTAAGTACTAGAGTCAAAAATAATATTTAGAAGAGAAAGTGGCGTGAATATGAGCGTTTTGTATATTTCTCTTTTTCTAACGGTTTCATATACATTATTTGGTTTTCCTTAAATAAGCACTAGTAATAGTTTCTAATATAACACAGTAAAATTTTTATCAATATTTATAGGAATCACAAAAGTGTCTACAGCGCATTCAAGTCTATCACATAAAAAAAACTATTTATATTTAATTTTTATATAATTTATATTATATTAATATTTTTCTGTATCCTCATAAGACTAAGCATGTCGGGCGAACTCCTTTGATTTTGAATTATAATTCATTTATTTATTCTTAATTGTTTTTAGAAATAGGTACCTGAAACTCAAATAAAAATCATTTTCAAGTATTTTCTTCTGTCTTAATTTTGATATTCAGGACAATTCAAGAATGGTAGATCGAGGAAAGTTTGTTCTGATGTCAAAATATTTGTATTTTTAAAATGCAGAACTGATAGATATTGGACTATCCTTGGTTCAGAACTATTATTCAAAAATGGAGAGGGCTGTCGAATAGTTGTAGAAAATATACTAAAATCCTGTAGACATGTTTGTATTAATAAACGGCACTCGTGTGCCAAGTTACAGCTTTCTAGCACAAATTATTACCCAATCACCAAAATTTGAAGAAACCTTGCTGAGTCAAAAAAATACCTTTTTTGCAGATTTATTATAGATTTTGTAAAAATTATTTTGTTATTTTTTTGTTGCCCTTAAAGGTTTTACCTAAGAAATAATAGATTCTAATATTAATTAAATAAGTATATTTAGAGTAAAGAAAATTTTGCATTTAAATAAAGAGTGCCTGGAGCACCGAGCGATGCTAGGTAACTTTTTGCTTCTACATAGCTTAAGTTTCAAATTTCAAGGCTCTGCGACTAATCGAAGACGATATATGAATGATTAAAATATTTATTTTACGACACTCCTAATTTACACCCCCTTCCTTTATTTCAATCGAATTAAAATCTATACACGACTAAAAACTCATGATGACACTTGATAAGTCCACCAATTTTTAAAAAAATCGTTAGTGCCGTTTTTGAGAAAATAAAAAAAAAAAAAACGAAAAATCTTTCATGTAAATGTTTACTTACGTTGTTCCGATTTCAACCAAAAACTTGCTGTACCCCTTCTAGCCTATATCGAGCTTAAATTTCGAATTTCGTAGCTCTGAGTACCTAAACATCAACTTCCGGTACTTATATTTTAGCCAAAATCTTGTGGTACTTCTTGTAGTCTCTAGATAGCTTAAGTTTAAAATTGCAAGACTCTGCGACTTACTGAAGCGAGATATGAACGATTAAAATATTTATTTTACGACATGACTAATTTACACCCCTTTCCTTTATTTCAATCGAATTGAAATTTATACACGACTAATAACTCATGAGACGTACACCAATTTTTAGCGAAAATGATTCTATATATAACATTACGATGAAAGTTAATGAAGTAGTCAAATATAAGTATTTTATTTAATTAGGGATCCACTATAGGTTTAGTCAATGGTTTGAAACATGTTGATCAAAACATTTACTAAATACGTTATACCCTATGTGCTCTCGTTGCTGTTCATATTGCATAAAGAATTTGATCTCCTTCAGCATTGAGAATGGTGGTTGGAGATTGTGTGAGTGGCGTGTGGGAATGTGTTGGTGTTTAGCAGCCAGGCGGAGCAAACAAGCAAGAGAGACCAGAAAGAAAGAAGGGACATAGACCAGGCTACGTATTAGGAGAAGGGGCAAAAGGTAAAGAGAGAGAGAGAGAGAGAGAGCGAAAAAGGTAGGGCCTTCTTCAGAGTCCGATGCAGTTGCTTTGGCCACTCGCGAACGAAGCCCAACCTACGGAAATCTTTCCTGGACGTTTTCGGACAGTGGTTTTCTGTTTTTCAGTGATGAACATGTGTTGAACCTGAAAACCAAACAAATACTACATTATCATCATGTTACGCTATATGATTTGGTAAGTCACATTCCTATTCTTAATGTCAGAGAACCCCGAGAACTGTCAAAACTCATTCTTGCCTGTCTCTCCACATTGCGCTGCTCATTTTTTTTTTCTCTTCACGACAATTATATTGCAATTACATTCTATCATATTTTGAATCCAACATTCAAATTATTTTATAAATTATTTAATTTTAAAAAAGCACTTTTTTAATATATTTACCTATGTACTTATACGTATTACCATGTATTTTATAATTTAAATTACAAAATATAACAATCCGTCCAATCTCTTCAAAAAAAGGTTATTATGGTGCTATTGAACAATTTTTTATTCTTTCTAAGTGAACGTACATAATATCTTAAAAATATATGTGAAAGTAAAATATTATATATAATTCATACCATTTCTTTACATAAATTCGTTCGGAGACTTTAACGAGCGGCATCTCTTCTAAATAATTAAAATAACAATTAAATGAAGAAGCTATAAAATATACTTTTATTAAATTAAATTCGAAAAATATTCGTATCATAGGAACAATAAATAAAGTAGTTTTTAATTTTATTTAAACTTCACTTTATGTAAAAAAATAACATTCATAAGGAGATAACACTGAGGTTGTCCCGAATCATAGGAACAATAAATAAAGTAATTTTTAATTTTATTTAAACTTCACTTTATGTAAAAAAATAACATTCTTAAAGAGATAACACTGAGGTTGTCCTCTGTTTGATACAATTAAATATATACCTCTACATTTTATATTTAATTTATATGTTAGAGACTATAGTTTCGAAGGTTTGACGTTCATCATCATTTAAAATATTTTATCTGTTATTTCTCATGGGCTCACATAGCTGACTGGATGTAGATAAATTAGTTTTGTTGTAGTAAGCTGATCACTTCACAAACGATTCGTTATATTTCATATTACCTATATATGTTTTATTTTGTTATATATAGATTTATAATGTAGGTACGTATATAGTACTAGTATTTAAGTGAAAGTAAAAAGGGTAGAAGAGTAGAACGAACCTTTATTATTTTTTATTAATTCTTTATCAGATATAAGAGAGAGAGAGAGAGAGAGAGATTTAATAAACATTTCCTGCCAGTGTAAATTGTTTTTGCGCGAATTTATTCGTCGATAAAACCGTTTTGAACTGGGGGCGACACACCTTCCTTGCTGGACGGCAATCCTTGTCATCGGACGATGAGCTAACTGTTCCTAAGTAGAACTCACGCTATTCATTAGAGACAGGTAGATGAGAATCGAAAAGCGATTTTGCTATTATTATATCCATTGCCAATTAACCATTTCAACCGGACAATCATTAATGATCAGTTCTTCAAATAACTATCCTGCATTGTTTTTGGTGCAATTACTTAAATTTAAAACAAATTTCCCTCAAATATTTTGGTGAAATCATACCATAGAGGTGATACAATTTCGTTAGATTTCGTATAGGTATCTAGTAAACTAAATAAATTACTTAACAAGGTATATACTAGTACAGCGATTCTTAACAGTGGGGTTGCGGAAAGTATGTAGGGGGCCGAGAAAATATTTGAATTTTTTAAGTTTTTATATCTTTACAAATAAAAAAATGGGGAGTCGGGTAGCTCAGTCAGCTAACGTACTGGCTTCTGCTTCGGCATCGATCGATTATGACGATGTTGAAGTGGAGGTCCGGGGTTCGATCCTAACTGGCAAATAAAAATTTCTACCGGCTGAAAACTCGGCTCCCTCACTAACCCTACTAACACTCTACTTATGTGCTGTCTAAATGGGCTTTGTTCCCGGTGACATTAAATAAATAAAAAAAAATGTTTTATGATTTTAAGAGGGCCGCAACTAATAAAAGGTTAAGAACTATTGTACTAGTATATCTATATTTATTTTCCTAGAATTAAATTGTATAAAATTTTGATCAAATGATTATTTGTGAGATCGAAAAAAATAAGTCCCTTTAATGGTCTCCATATTTTCAAACATTTTACTAACTATAAAATCACGATATATGAGAGTCCCAAAGTGGCAATTTTTATATGATTTTTGTATCTATTGGCTTAACAAAAACTATAAAAAAAATTCCAAAATTTTCCTATTCTCTAGAGAAAGAATTTGATATATAAAGTATTTCGGGAGATATAAGGTACGGAAATCTCAGTGTGAGATTCAGCTCACGGATGATCGGCTAATTTTTAATTGTTTTTAAAACAAGAAATTTGAAGAATTAGCTCAAATTTTTTGAGTCGTTACGCTGTGCAAAATTTTGGAGACATTTTTTTGACAATCAACAGTTTTAGCTAAAATGTTGAAACATGAAATAGAAATACAGTTTGCTTATATAAACATGTGAGCTAAATATTAGCACATTACTTACAACCTTTGGATAACACCGAAGGGTGATCCGCGATTTGAAGTAGGTGTACACCTCTTTGGAAGTATTTTGAAAGTACTTGGAAATATTTGGAAGTACTTGGAATATTCTCTCTCTTTGGCACAATGAAAAACTTCAAGGGATTTTCAAACATTTCTAAATTCGAGTGAATTCAATCAATTTTTTTCAATGATTTGATCATCATCTTTTGCGTTGAATCTTGTTCCTCGGGAATTCACAAAGTGCTAAATTTTTCAAGGCTATAGCATTTTAAAGAAGTAATAGGACTAATTAATTTCATAATGAGATTAATTAAATTGAATTTTGAATAGCCCCTTTGAAATTGATAATTCTCATTTTGAAATTGATTAATGCCAATGTGAAGATCAACAGATAATCGAGTAGAGAGTTGTTGGGATATTACTCATAAAAGAATTTAGCTTTTGATGAGAATGGATGTGACAACAAACTACTTCATTCTTTAAGAAAGAATGTAATTTAATTGTGACCAAAATTTTATTAAATATTCATGAGAAATATTCATATTAGACTGAAGATGAGAGCCTAGATAGATATAGTCAGATGACTGAATTGTGATTATTCAGCCGCGAATAAAAAACAAAAACAATTTTTACATGTAAAAAACTTTTAGACAAAGGACAAGAAGAATAAATAAATGAGAAAATAATAATCAAAAAAGTTAATTATTTTAAAGGTCAAAGACGTTGTTTTCATTTCTTCAAGTGACTCAAGAATTTAGACATGTTGTCTTATTTTAATCAAAAGAAGTAAAACTATTTATTATTAATATGACGTGTATGAGAAATATTTAATAGAAAAGGTGAATAATCTCTTATGAAATGTATTGATGGAATTTATTCAGATTTTGATTAAGAAAAAATAAAAAAGTAATCTCGTCTAGAGAAGTTATAAAAAATTCTTTGATCTTATCTTGATTGAGATCATTTCAGGTTTATTTGATGATGATTTAAAAATAAGAGTGAGTTTTACATTAATCAAGGTTGTTATAATATTATTCGTCAATTGATAGATTTCAATTTTTGCTGTTGCAACATTCATTAGTTTTTTATGCTAATAACAAATAGCATATCTAAAATGTCATTTAGAACTTGGTAGCTGACGTGAGGACTCCATTTTCAAAAATGGCAAAGATAAAAATATGTGATAATGAATATTTGTCTCCAATTTTTGAATCATAAATCATTTCAAACTATTATGTAGGTATATCTCTCAAATATTAACACATATAAACCGGGTGAGTTTTTTTATCTTGAGACAGTCTTATAACTCAAAAACAGTATATGAAAAAAAGTTTCAAATAAAAGTTTATTTATATGGAGGGGGAAACTCAAACTACGGTATTGTTTGCCGACGTAGAACAAGCTTTTATAGGGTACTTCAAGGTCAAGTTCTGTTTTTTAAATGGAACTCTATATTCTATACGTCTCACTTAATCTACAAAAAACTTCCCTAAGAACTATTTTTTATAAGACAACAAATAAAAAAAATACATAAATCCAATAGATCTAAAAAAATCTTAATAATTATTTTTAAACAATTATTTAACTTAACTATCAAATAATAATGATTAAATAATTAATTATTAAATAATAATAATAATAATCAATAATTTTTCGACACTCTTCTGAGACATTCCAGAGTGTATTGCAAAGTCTTTTGGATGAATTCCAGTTCCAAATTCGTTATTTTGGCCTGTTCCAGTTTCTTCGTAGCCTTTACATTTCCTGTTTTTTTAAACAGATTTTACAAAACAATAAAATGAAGCTTTTGAAGGTGTATTCCTATCAGAAAAACGCTCGGCATCCATTTCAATGACATCCCCATAACACTTCTTCCACATTCATCGCATAAATTAAGACCATTTTAATTCTGTCTTCAACAAAAAATGCTCCATTTTTATTATAGTAATACAATATAACTATCCACTGGATTGACACGAGAAATAAACTTTTTTAAGCTCAAGAATTTTAAATAGTTCTATTAAGTAGAAAATAATCTCTTAAATCTGTCTATAATGAAGTTTTATGATCATTATAAACACTTATTTTCATTAATAAAGTAAAGGGTGTGTAGTTTCACAGTGAATGAAATAAAACTCAAAGAGGTTTATACAAACTCAATATATTTCGGATTATTAGTCCCTCATCAGGACTCTCACCCATTTAAAGTTTGAGAATAGGTTAGGTCGTTTCGGCCCCAAGGCCTCTAATCAATTCGCTTGAGACTCATAATAATTTTTCAATAAATGCCAGCTATCCTGAGGGAAACTTCGGAGGGAAGCCAGTTCTACGAATTAATACTGTCTATTGTAATCTGTAAACTCGCTGATGAGGGACTAATAACTCCGAAATATATTGAATTCAAAACTCAATTTTGTTTTATTTCATTCACTGTGAAACCTATCGTATCTCACTCAAGCTTTATTATTATATCAAATGTTTCACCTAAAACCTACACCACTTTCCATAAGTAAAACTTATTTTCATTGTTGTGACTTTTCGATTTAATAATTATTTATTTAATAATTAATTATTTAATCATTATTATTTGATAATTAAGTTACTTAAATAATTGTTAAAAATAATTATTAAGATTTTTTTTTTAGATCTAATTGATTCATGTATTTTGTTTATTTGATGTCGTATAAAAAAATAGTTTTGATAAAAGTTGTTCACTTTTTTTTGTAGATTCAGAATATGTACAGAAACATATAGGTTTCCATTTATAAAACAGAACTTGACCTTGAAATACCGTTGAAAGCTTGTTCTACGTCGACAAACAATACCGTAGTTTAGTTTCCCCCTTGATATAAACAAACTTTTATTTGAACTTTGTTTCATATAATGCACTGCTTTTGAATTATAAGACTGTCTCAAGATAAAAAACTCACCCGGTATATATATATATTTAGAAAAAATTATTGATAGTATTATTGAATTAAAAAAAAGAACAGTTATTTTATAAAAACAACTTAAAAAGTTTATTAAATTTTTAAACGTTTCCGAAAATTTATGAAATTGTTTCCATATATATTATTATTCATTTACTTCAAGCAGAAGACGCATTCTTGAGTTTATTCTTTTAAAACTGTTTTACACATGACAATGTTTTTACTTTACCTTACAGGGATGGTCAATTATTGTAATCGTGCATGAAAAAAGTATTTTTTGGGTGGTTTTTTCGAAATATCTCAAAATCCATTGAAACTATTTTGATTAAAAAAATTGAGCAAATCCATGTTTTGGTCTACAAAAAGTCCTAATGAGTGAAGATGGAAAAAATTATATTTTTCGAGATATTGATTTTGTGTCAAAATATCTGTTAGTACGTAGATTACCAAATTTTGTGTACGGGTCTAACTCAAAAACTAGTGTGAATATCAAAACGAAATTTTACATGTAGTTTCGGTGCATTGAGATTAAGACCGGATTAGATTTTAGTTAAAATCGAGCCCAAAATTGAAGGGGGAGGGGTAGAAATTATAATTATAAGATTTTCAAACTAAAAAAAACAAAAAAAATGAATTATACTACAATATAAAATGAACCTAGAATAAAAAAGAAAGTTATTATTTTTTGGGGGCCAAAATTGGGGGGTTTCAAAAAATAGAACTGTCATTATACAGTAATTCCTAGACCCTTCAATCGATTTGTACGAAATTTCACATATGCACCCTATGCGACCTTATGAAAATCGTTCATTATGTGAAATTGATAGTGGCAAAAAGAGGGGGGAGCTGGTTCAAAAACATTTTCCAACAAAAATCTTAGAAAGCTGATATTTCTAATAAAAACTCTCATAATTAAAATGAGATATTATTAATTGCTAATGTGCCCAAAATTAAGTGTGGGGGGAAGGGTTCTTTCATAAATAATTATAAATTATTTTATTAAATAAATTTGAGAGAGGGGCCAGGTGTATATTAAAGTCACGTGGATGGCCATATCAGCTTATTTTTTTTATAAATAAATCAACCTACTATACATAACATATCTAATCAATTTAGCCTCATTTTTCTTTCATAGAATAAAATATTCTACTAAGTTTTCTATAGCTAAAGTCAAATGTTCACGTGTATCACTTTGTTGAAATCCATAGGTTATATCTTATATGGCATAGAAAATGTCAAATGACCTGATGACTTCAAAGAAATTTTGTCTGACCGGTGACCGTCATGCTCTATTAGCCAAGCTTCCTGTTATATAATGCCATTAGAAAATATAAAAATAATAATAAATCTTAAGCAAATCTTTTGGTGAAAAATATATAATAAAAAAAATTATGAAAAATGGATAATCTATGAATTGAGTTTAATTTCCAGCTAATTTGAGAGCTTTTATCTCCAAGGGAAAAAAGTTTATTTCACTTTATGACTTCTAGGTGTAAAGCCCTTAATAGTTTGAAACCTGATTTAGAACATAAAATCAGATATTGTGATCTCCAGGGGTCAAAAAAGGGCCAAAAATTAATTGGTCCGCGTGTAAGCGTGTATGTATTAGTACATATGTACCTCACTGCGTTTCGTAACCATAAGTCTCAGTGATCCGAAATTCGAAACTTAAGCTCGATATAGTCTAGAAGGAGCACATCAAGTTATTGCTTGAAATCGGAATACCGAAAGTTGGCATTTACATAAAAGATTTTTCGTTTTTGTGATTTTCTCAAAAACAGGTCCAAAACGAGTTTTTTTTTAAATTGCTATATTTAAGAAGTGTCATAAGTTATTAGTCGTGTATAAATTTTAATCCGATTGAAATAAAGGAAGAGTGTATTAATTAGGAGTGTCATAAAATAAATATTTTAATCCTTTCATATCCTCGACTACAATAAATTGCAGAGCTTTGGGATTTGAAACTTAAGCTATCTAGAGGCTACAACAAGATTTTTTTTAATCGAAGAACCGGAAGTAAATGTTTACTTAAAGAGTTTTGGTATTTTGCAATTTCGTCTTATTTCTCAAAACGGCATGGGGAAAGTAATTTGAATAAAGAAAATTGGTATGATGATTTCAAATAAGGAAGAAACGGGTCCCGCTGATTATTTATTTATACAAAATTTGGTTGAGTTTGCTCAAATGGCCTAGATTTTTAATTTTTAACCCCCCTCCACCCCCCCTTTAATTTCGGGTCGATATGCACCAAAATCTAATCAGCTCTTAATCACAATGGACCAAAATTACGTGTGAAATTTGGTTTTGATATTCACACTAGTTTTTGAGCTAGCTCGTTCACAAAAATTTGGCAACGCACAGACTAACAGACAGAATAACAGATAGACTAACGGGCAACCTAAAGACATTTTGACAAAACAATTATTATCTCGAAAAATATAATTTTTTTCGATGTTCACTTATTAGGAGCTTTTTTGTAGAGCGAAATGTCATGGTTTCGCTCAATTTTTTTAATTAAAATAGTTTCAGCCGTTTTTGAGATATTTCGAAAAAAGAAGGAAAAAAACACTTTTTCATGCACGATTACAATACTTGACCATACCCTGTATGGTAAAGTAAAAAAATTAAGCGAAATGCTAAAAGAAAAATTTTAATAGACTTTTTAACTTAAGTTTGAGCGATTTGCATTTTTTTTTTTTTTTAGAATTTCGAAATTGACAGTCCGAAGTATGTTTTCAATATTTTAATAATTAATGACCCAATAAGTTAAATTCATTTAGATGATGTAATTTTTTAAAATTCGACCAAAAGAAAATAATTCAAGTTTTTACATCAGCAAGTTCCTTTATAAATCGAAAAATTAATATGATTAAAAAATACTCAAATTATCTACTAAGTATTATTAATTGGAAGATTAAAAAACAGGGCCAGAACGAGTGAATAAACTTTATTTCCAATTAGAAAAGTATTTGGATTTGCAAGATACCCAAATCAAGATCAAGGAAAGGAATCTTAATTTGATAACATCTTGGATGTTCCCGCTATGTCCCGACCAAATTCAATTACATTTTGCTTCGCCTTTTTGCCTATATATAAATATGAAAAAAATATTAAATTATAGCTCTGACAAAAGTTATCTTTGTGTGAGTGTATCTATTATTGGAGGAATAATAAAAATAAATATTCATAAGAATTTGCTAATTATAAACCTAAAAACAGTTATATTATTAGAATAGTTAACGAGTGGAATATACATGGTATGAAACTGAGTAACACGTTTTTCAAGTGTTGTTTCTTAAGGAATTTCTACAATTGTATATATAGATTTGGGTTTCACAAAATTAAAACCACATTAGACTGAAATGTTATGTACATATAGATAATAACGTCAAAATTATGGGAAAAATAAAATTTGAGAGTTTTTAAGTCTAAGGATAAAAATTATTAAGTGGAAATGGAAACGACTTTTGTTAAGTGATATTGATGTGAGAAGGAGGTGCAGGTTAGTGTACTAAAATGGTGAAGCACCTATAGAATTGGTTTCAATGATGAAAAGAAGAGGAATAAATTTTACGAGCGTGGTTGAACAACTGAAGAATATAGGACGCTGGAAAGACGGTGGCAAAAAGCATGTTCCAGTCTCTAGAGGTCATAGGGATAAACGATTTGGCGTAAGTTTTGTTTAGATTTCTACCAAATTTGAAATCAAATGGGCGTGGAGCGTTCGGAAATCTCGTGTATCTTAGAATAAAGCTTTAGGGGGATAATTATTTTTATGGGGAAATCGGGTAGCTCAGTCAGCTAACGCGCTGGCCTCGCTTCCGCATCTATCGATTATGACGATGTAGGAGTGGAGGTCCGGGGTTCGATCCTGGCTGGCAAATAAAAATTTCTACCGGCTGAAAACTCGGCTCCCTCACTAACCCTACTAACACTCTACTTATGTTCTGTCTAAATGGGCTTTGTTCCCAGTGACATTAAATAAATAAAAAAAAAAAAATTATTTTTATGCACATTACAACGAACCATATCTCAAAAATTTCAAGTAAATGAAATTATAAATTTAAATTACTTACCAGCTTGAACAGCTCAGTACTCAACGTGAATTCCGGATCCCCAAAATATGGGTATGAGTGTTTCGAAAAATATAAAATTATTAAATTTCCAAAACTAATAAGCTAAGAAATTTTATAGAAAAGAAATTTAATTAAATGTATAAGTGAGTCTTCTTCGAAAGCCTGAAATTGTGCTGAGGGAGGTGGCAGTTCAGAACATTAAAATTATTTTCTTCTTCTGGAAATGGCATGAACTTGATTTCGAGCGTTTTCGATTCTTATGAGGAGTTTCCTCTTGATAGTAATTTTGCTGGGAAAATTGTTTACGGGAGTGGTATCATACAGAATTGCCAAAATTTTCTATGACGCGTTCCCTTTAGTCAGAAATGAAAATTTTCCAGACAAGCGATATTCGATCCTGAGTAAATATCATTCAAAATCGAACGCTCAGCCACTGACTAACGCTTCTTAAATGTTCAAGCTCAGAAAATATAAAAAGGCTAAAATTTATAAGGGATATAGCCTTTTTTCAGCGCTGCAAAAAATGAACGAGGAAGATTAAAGATTAAATAAAAATGAAATTCCAAATTAATATAGACATTAGGTATTAGATTGAATTCGTGGATCAGTGGCTAAGAAGATATAGGAGCTCTTGTGTAAAGCATCGCAGCGTAATTTCGAAGACCCGGGCTGATCCTTGTGTCTATAATATAAAAATCTTTTCTTCGTTCCCTAATTTAATTATTATTGATAGAAAAATCCATAGAGAAGAACAGGCTGAATAGACAGTCCTTATGGCCTTCATTACAAGAGGTTCTATAGTTACACAGTGTCCAAAAATCTAATCTTTCGGGCAAAATATTAAATTTAGTTAAATAATTTAGAAAGTAAGAAAGGAAGTAAAATAACATGGGATGGGAGGAGCGAAACGAAATTAAATCAAGAATTGCCCAAGCAAAAATGGGGTTTAATTCAAAACAAAAACTACTATGCTCCTCCTCAATCAGCTTAGAAAACAGGAAGTTGCTATTGAAGACATATGTATGGAGCATAGCCATGTACGGGTGTGAAACCTGGACAATTAGAGAAGTGGAGAGAAAGAGATTAGAGGCTTTCGAAATGTGGTGCTACAGAAGAATGATGAATATCAAATGGATGGATAAAATTGCAAATGAAGAAGTTCTTGGAAGAATCGAGAAAGAAGAACCTTGTGGAAGAGTCTGAAGAAGAGAAGAGGTCAGATGATGGGGCACACACTGAGACATGGGGGACTGCTTAGGGATATCTTGGAGGGGAGGTGGGAAAGAAAAGGGAAGGGGAAGACCCAGATTAGAATATTTCAACCAAATAATTGGGGATATGGGATGCCAGACATTTAGAGAGGTCAAACAGCTGGCGGGGGACAGAGTCGAGTGGATACGGATTGTTGCATCAAACCAGTCTTAGGACTGTATAGTATACTCAATGATGATGAGAATTTAGAAAAGCTAAAACAATAACAGAACTTCTGCAAATACTCTTGGAGGAAATAAGTTTGAATTTTTAGGTAAATGCAGATATATGTAGCTTTAAGCTCTTAATTTATAATAATATTGGAGCTCAAATAGTCTTCAGAGCGCAAGCTGGCAGAGCTGGGTAATCGACATCTCAAAAGAAAGTCATATAATTCGGTTTTTTCTAGTAAAGTTAAAAAATTACTAAAAAATTAAATTAAAATTGAAGAAGGTAATGTAGAAAGTTTTTCTAGCTGTTTAGAGCCACTTAAACTAAGGGACTGCGGTGTGCATTTGTAGTGAAACATTTGTCTAGACGCTTAAAGGATTTTTTGTTATACCACAAAATTTTTTAATCCTTTTTAATTGTATAGAGACACTTTCTTAGGGCCGGTTGTATGTCTCAAAGTAAATGCTTTTTACCACTAACCAAGGGTAGATGGTAAATGGAGGGACTGGGATGGCCAATCAGATGACAGGAACTTTCAATGACAATCTGATTGGCCATCCCAGTCCCTCCATTTACCATCTACCCTTGGTTAGTGGTAAAAAGCATTTACTTTGCGACATACAACCGACCCTTAGGGCTAGAGACGAATATTTTTATGTGTGTAAGTTCAGTTGTCTATGTGTCAGGCGAGAGGTTATAATACGTGTATAAGGGATACCATATTAGTAAAATATTTACTCGAAGTTTAAAATTTGATAATTATTCATCTAGTTTAGTATGAAGTATATTAAGTTGTGAAAAATATTCCTCTGCCATGTAAATATTTGAACTAGTTTTAAATTCAGGTAATTTTTCAATTTTTATTATTACTTTATCTTAAAATGTCAATAAAAAAAAATAATAATCTCTGAGCCTCATCAACATAAGCTCACGGGGGAATTGAAACTTGAGCCGTAGATCTTATTGAAATAATTTAATTAATAATGATATATAATTTTTATTGAATCAATTATTTTACAATTGAAATAATCTAAATTTCTTAATTTTAGTAAATTTTATTTGTCATGAAATATTAGTGGGTTTTAAAATAATAATTTAAATTTCCTAATTTTAATCAATTTTATCGGTCATAAAATATTTGTGGGCTTTAAACAAATTATTTCCACTCTATTGAGTCATTTTCCTTTTATTGTAACAAAAAAAAATCAAACAGATACTTCGCCAAAGAAGTTTCACTTCAATAAAAATTTTAAAATATTTATTTACTGAAAGACTTTACCATTGATATAAAGATTAAACACAACATTTCCATTATTACTAATAAAACTACCCATTATAGTAACTTTTATATTAGGTAAAGAATTGTTAAAATAAAGAGAACATGCTGGAAAATTGTATTCTAATACAAAATGAAACCATGTCACAATTAAATATAAACATTTAAACATAAGAAATACCGAATTCTCTCTTATATGACCTTAAATACTTGATTTTCTTTGCCATTGAAAAACTCCTGCTTAGCTTACAATGAGAATACATAGAAGAGTTCATGGGAAATTCACACCGGGAATGCAAT
This sequence comes from Forficula auricularia, assembly GCA_024734495.1. NCBI lineage: Eukaryota > Metazoa > Arthropoda > Insecta > Dermaptera > Forficulidae > Forficula > Forficula auricularia. The sequence continues at coordinate 30,689,363 of JALMQS010000030.1, read as the reverse complement.
TCAAGTCTATCAAGATGAATCCTGAGAATTCTTCAATTTATTTTGAAAATTAAGTATTAAATAAATATTTTCAACGATCCACACTTGTCTCTTTCCATTTTTATCATAAGCTAAAGAAAAATCAAACAAATTAATATATCTTATAAAGCAGTGCTTTTTTCTTACCATTCACGGTCCCTTAAATAATTTAGAATATTTTTGCGATCCCTCTAGTTTTTATACATAATATTTATAATAGTACGTGGCGACCGAGCGTTTTTTGGTTTTTTTTTTGCTTTGGTTATTATTTTTAATTTTTAATACAGAAAAAAGGTCGATTTTTTCAGCCAGAATTAAATAAAATTTTCTAGATCTCAAGTGTCCTGAATTCTAGTTAATAAATGTTTCTGTGTATATTTGTGTGCACACGCCCAAATTTTTAATTTAATAACTTTTATTTCGCGTTTATATCTTCTAAAGCAGTGCTTTTTCTTACTACTCACGGTCCCTTAAATAATTTAGAATATTTTTGAGACCCCTATAGTTTTTAGCAATATACTGTTTATAATAGTACGCGGCGACCGAACGTTTTTCGGTGATTTTTTGCTTTGGTTATTATTTTTAATTTTTAATACAGAAAAAAGGTCGATTTTTTCAGCCAGAGTTTCAGCCAGAATTAAATAAAATTGAAATAAATTTTTTTAGATCTCAAGTATTCTTCTGAATTCTAGTTAATAAATGTTTCTGTGTATATTTGTGTGCACATGCCCAAATTTTTAATTGTACCTTCTTCATTCACTTTTAGTATTTTCAAAATTTCTCAAAAAGGTGGAAATTTTTTTAAATGCAAAAAATTATTTAATCTGAATAAAAAACAACTAAATATGAATTTTGTTTTGATCATAGGACACAAAGTGAGCAAGGCCAAGTTTAAATAAACATTGGCCGTACTCGCTGTACGCTATTTACACGAGCAAATTCGAGCCAATTTCTGCAGCACAGAACCCATTTGAAATCCAGAGCTGAAATTACCTATACACATGTAATTATTGTAATTTATTTTGTAGACAGTACCAAATTTAAATATTATAGATGTTCAATAAAACAAAGGCTTTTTTCTCAGCCGATTTTTAATTCAATTGATGGTTAAATTAAATCCAAATATTTCGGAAACTTTAAAGTCTTCCTTCTTCAGTGGACCTCCACTCAATATTTTATTTAATGATACGTGAGATGTTCTGCTCTGTATTCGAATAATTTTGGAGACAGAGCAAATACAGTGATAGGGTGGAAGTCCACTGAAGTTGGAAAATTATAAAGTTTCTGAAATATTCAAATATTTGGATTTAATTTAACCTCCAATTGTATTAAAAAACTGCTGAGAAAAACCCTTTGTTTGATTTACCACCTAACATAATATTATTGAAATTCAGTACTCTCTACAAGATTGATTACAACAATTACATGTATATAATTTCAGCTCTGTATTTCAAATGGGTTCTGAGCTGTAGTGGGTTCGAAAGTGGCTCGAAATTATTCGTGTAAATAGCCAAACTTGGCCTGCACACTCTGTGTGCATGATCTAAACAAAATTTCATATTCAGTTGTTTTTTATTATGATTAAATTATTTGCATTCAAAAAAAAATTTCCACTTTTTTTGAGAAATTTTGAAAATACTAAAAGTGTAGGAATGAAGTACAATTAAAAATTTGTACAGAAACATTTATTAACCAGAAGTCAGAAGAAAATTTGAGATCTAAAGTAATCTCGACATTAAATTTATTCAGTAATACTATATTTCTAATAATGCATAGATCTAGTTAGACATAGACCATATTTATTTTTGTTATCTAATGAAAATTAATTTAGGTATATCGTGAAGTGTTAAAGAGAAGCCAGAATCAAAAATAATAACAATAATTTCAGAATAAAAAGATTTAACTTTCTAAATTATTATAATATCATCTATATATTAAGTTATGCTGGCTATTTTATCATGATTAATAATTTTGCTATACTATCACCTTTAAGTGGAGATTTTCTAAGTATATATAAAAAATATGTGGCCAAAAGTTAATTTTAATAAAGCAATTCCCGGTAATACTTAGACGTTGTAATTTTAATCACTTATAAATAACAGATAATAAGGGTAATCACAATAAATTGGCGTAATATATTAGATAAAAAAGATATCAATTTGAATAAAAAATACTACAACAAAACAAACTAAATATATGGAAATCTAGTGAAATTTCAATCATATAAATATATTTTAAGATTTTTAGTGATGTTTTTTACTACGTCATGTGAAAGTAATTGTTCATGTATAAAGTTGGCTTAAAAGGATCATTGAACGTGTAGGAACGCAGAGTTTTCTGTCGGTTTTATTCTAATTAATAGAATTGTAATAAGGTTTTAGGATTATGCAAAGAAAGCAGAAGACTTTCTAGACAGTGGCGAATTTATGTTCAATACCGCCCTGGGCTATTAAAACTGTCCTCCCTGTTGGCTTCTAATACTAGAAAACCCAATATATATTTTTCGTTTTGTAATTACAATCATTTTGGCATCATATACATATAAATTATCAAAATTTAAATACTCATTAAGTAAATACCTGTTAATTTAAAGTAGAATTTATTATTAAATCTACATATTTTAAAATTATAATTATAATAAAGAATTCATTATCTAAGTTAGCTTAACATTTTTCTTCGGGACTGCTGAGAAGCGAATGAATCATTTATATCAGAATAATCTATATCTCTAATTAGTCTGCTTACTATTGAAAGTAAAGCTAATGAATTTAATCGTGTTTGCGACATAGTACTATGAAAATAAGTAAAAACTCTACCTAGTACAGAAAAAGATCTCTCTCCTGAGCAATTAGAAGCAGATATGCACAAAAATATGCGCAACGCGATGTTTACTTACGGATAAATGTCTTAGAAGACTTTCTTGTGAATTGTTTCACATAATTGTAGGGACGTGATAGGAGCTATATCTTGAGTTTCATGGAATCCTTGAAAATGTTAGCAGTCGATTATGAAATTTGTGCGATTATCAAGTTTTTTTTATTTTTTGGTGTGGCAAAAAAATTATTTTGCCGCCCCAATATTGAAGTTTCTTAAAGAAGGTTCTCTTCCAGCATCAAGAAAAATCACAAATTTTATATTTTTTATATGAGGCAAAGTTATATGGCAAGATATTTGAAAAATGTGCATAAAATAAAACAAAGAAATTTACAGATGAGTCATTTCCATTCATCTTAGGAAAAAAACAATTGATAGCGTCAAAACTTGAAAAATTAAATAATTACCTACCAACTTTTACATTATGAAGTCGAGCTATGGTGGATGGATTTCTCCATAAATAAATACCAAAAAATACATGCTCTTTTAAAAAATTCAAAATGCCAACTGTCTATTTATTCACAAAGAGAAACAAAGAGGTTGTCATCTACTTGATGCAAATAAACATACACACATATATATCGAGATGATATATCGAGTGTATATATTATTTATTTGTTTGACACTTTAGTTTCGAAGACTTGGTCTTCATCATCAGTCTTTTTTAATTATAAATGTTGTTTTTCATGGAGCCAACACGTATGGATACTGATAAAATTTGATGTTACTTCACTTCTATTCTAAACTGACCACCAGTGAAGGAACATCAAATTTTCAATCATCCATACGGTATTGACTCCATGAAAAACAACATTTATAATTAAAAAAGACGGATGATGAAGACCAAGTCTTCGAAACTATAGTCTCATACAAATAAATAATATATATATATATACAGATATATCATCTCGATATATATTTGTGTGTATGTTTATTTGCATCAAGCAGAGGACAACCTCTTTGTTTCTCTTTGTGAATCAACAACTCTGCTACTCTCGACAAAACAAAAACTTTTCAATTATGTCTATTTACTAATTATTATCTTATTTAGTTACAACTAAACGACGAAATATTAACATGAAATTACTTTTGAATTCGGTGCCAAACATTTACCTTTTATGAATCGCACTCGACGGATCTTACTTAGTACGATTGGTTGGTACGCTCACTTATAGGTATAGTTTGTTTGGCACCGACTTCAAAAAGTAATTTCATGTTAATATTTCGTAGTTTAGTTGTATAAGATAATAATTATTTTATACCTTCTAGTGTATTTTATTTGTTGCATTTAATTTTTGAAGTCGGTTTTATTTTTTCTCTTAAAAATTATTTTTATTTTTCTATTGGTATTGGACCTTTTTTGATATGTTTGTTCAGGCATAACTTCTTTGTTTATGAACCGATTTTAATGATTCTTTTTTTATTGGAAAGAGGATGCCTTAGGGGTGGTACAATATTAATTTGGTCAAGTTCTGAAGATATGATCAATGACGAAATAACGTAAATCTCCATTTTTTATGTGTAAATAATCGAAATTATAATAAATAAAATCTTTTATAAAAAATCTTAAAACATTCATTTAAAATCCGCAAAAAAATTTCTATATTTATGAATTGATTTTATTATCATTTTCTGATTCATTCGCCTGACGCTTTCTCTTACGAGATGCATACAAAATATTATATTAAGTCACTATTAATAACATCACTAAAAAGAGAAAAATAAAAATAATTTTTATAAAAAAATAAAACTCGACTTCAAAAAAATTAAATGCAACAAATAAAATAATAATAACTTAAAAATTAAATAAAATATACTAAAAGGTATAAAAATAATTATCTTATTTAATTACAACTAAACGACGAAGTATTAACATGAAATTACTTTTTGAAGTCGGTGCCAAACAAACTATATAAGCCAGCTTACGCGATGTTGTCTTCATTACCCGACAAACGTAGCTAAGTAAGATCCAGTCGAGTGCGATTCATAATAAATATGAATCGCACTCGAAGGATCTTACTTAGTACGTTTTGCGGGTACGCTCGCTTATAGGTATAGTTTGTTTGGCACCGACCTCAAAAAGTAATTTCATGTTAATATTTCGTCGTTTAGTTGTAACTAAATAAGATAATAATTTTATACCTTTTAGTGTATTTTATTTAATTTTTAAGCTATTATTATTTTATTTGTTGCATTTAATTTTTTTGAAGACCGTTTTATTTTTTATTTTTTATAAAAATTATGGACTCTTCTCTTCCGATTCTTTCTCACTGTTCTCTTTTTGATAATTTTTTCAAAACTCCCTCGTTTTTTTTTTTACATTTTTCAGTAGCACTATATTTCTAAGGCCGCAAGTCTCTTTCTCTCTGCCTCTCCAATCGCCAAGATTTCACATCCATATTTGGCGTTGTTCCATACATTTGGCAACATTTTCTAAACTATTTGATTTTCTTCATTTTTCATCAGAAAATTCTAATACCAGATAATCCAATATATATTTTTCGTTTTGTATTTACAGATTGAAATGTCTATAAATTCTGGTTCTTGAGTTATTGTGTGTATCGTAACCATGCAACAAAACACAAAAATAATGCTGAAAAATGATTTTCTTTGTTTTAGTCATTGCAAAGCACGCATAAGGAAAAAACTCGAATTAAATAAATACCGCGTGGCAGGATTTTCAAAACAGAGCTCTAAGTAATATTTTTTATGATTTTTGTGCACATCTATAATCAGGGATTTTGGCTGATGGGATTTTGGGTTGTCGGGATTTTGGGCGCCACCCCTGTAATCAAATTAGTGTGAAAGTATAATAATTGTAGTTCTACTTGTATATAATAGTTCATCTTCCTATTTATAAGATTAAATATTTAGATCATCATTTTATTATTTTCATTCAACATGAGATGAAATATCTTCTTTATCTAATTTTTTTTTAATTACGCAAATAAGTTTTATCAAATGCTATTAAAATTGCTTAAAATATTAGTGAAAAAGTTGTTAATTACGCAACGCTTATATACTTGTCTATATATATCAGTGATAAAAATTCAATTGGAGAATGTTTAATGATATTTCTTAGATAAACTTAATGATCTTTGATTCTATTTCAAGTTGTTCTATTCTAATAAATAATTTTACAAAATATATTGCATTTTCTTTTCTCCTTAAATCTTAGTGTGGTCAAATAATTTATCCAAACTAATTTTTATTTATCTAAATATGTACTATCCATCCGGATTTCGGTTAATGATACTGGACAAAAATTGTTTTTGAGTATTTCGGTTTGGAATATGTTTTTTCGAATTATTATACCTATCATTCTTATTTATTATTTATAAATTGGAAAATTGAGGAAAAAGTTAATACTTTTTCAAGATTCGGTACGGTCTCCGCAAAATTTGTCTCATTACAGGAGAGAACTATAGGGGAGGGATGAACTAGGTGTTAGAGCCTATTAATAAATTTAAATATAATATACTATTAATATTTATTTATATTTAAATAACTTGTAATAATTTGATGTTCTTAAGTTCGAAAGCTAGAGACACTAAATTCTAATAAGCTCTCATCCGCAGAGGAAATAAAAATAATTTGGCCTCATAATGAAATTCGTACAACGTTTGGTTCATAAGCTGCCGTGGGAATCAAAATCCAGTCAGACAGTCATACATACAAAAAAATATTGTCATTTATAGGTGATAAATGATAATAACACCAGTAATAATTTAAAAAAAGATCGTTTAGTCTTACCACAAATTTGAGGGATTTGACAATCTGTTGTAATAAAAAATTTGAGCTAGAAAGTAAATAAGCTGGCGTGTTCTGATGTGGCCATCCACTTGACTTTACCATACAACCTGGCCCCTCACTTATATTTAATATTTAATAAAATTATTTATAATCATGTAGGGGAGGGCGGTTAGTTTTTGCATCTTTAGACTTCTGGGTCCCACTGATTATGTATACAAAATTTGGTTGTGTTTGCTCAAATGGCCTAGATTTTAAATTTTTAGTCCCCCCCTCCACCCCCTTAATTTTGGGTCGATATGCACCAAAATCTAATCAGCTCTTAATCTCAATGGACCAAAACTACGTGTGAAATTTGGTTTAGATATTCACACTAGTTTTTGAGCTAGCTCGTCCACAAAAATTTGGTAACGCACAGACTAAGAGACAGACTAACTAACAGACATTTTGACAAAACAATTATTTTCTCGAAAAATATAATTTTTTCGATGTTCACTTATTAGGCTTTTTTGTAGAGCGAAATGCCATGGTTTCGCTCAATTTTTTAAATCAAAATAGTTGGAGCCGTTTTTGGAGATATTTCGAAAAACAGAAGGAAAAATAAAAACTTTTTTCATGTTCGATTACAATACTTGACCATACCCTGTATGGTAAAGTAAAAAGTGACATAGGAGTGCAGTATATTAATACGAATTTTGTGCCAAATTTCAGCTCACTAGCTATAGACGTTCGATATCCATTTTTGAATCAGAAGAAAGTCCAAAATCTAATCAGTTCACCCTTTTGAAAATACAAACATTTCGCATCAAAACAAACTTTCTCCGACCTTCGCCAATCTTGAGTTATCGCGAGTATCTGTATCCAAACTCATAAATAGAAAAAAAATATTCACGTTTCAGACATATCTACGAACGATATACAAAAAAATTGAAAATATTTGAGTGAATTCAATACTTTGGCCAGGCCGTTAATTAAGGAATTCATGTCTTGAGATAATGGTAGATTCACAGGCCGTGGGAAGCAACCTTTAGGAGAATAATTGATTTTAGATCGTCAAAACAAACACCACTAATATCTAAAATGAAGGGAACGGACAGACACAGTTTTAGGATAGACTAGAAAATCAAGTGAGTTAGATAATCAAGGATCTCCTACAAGTTTTATTGCTCACATCGGAATTGCGATTAGGGTGTTACGAAAATGCTACGAAGACTTGTAAACACCACTCCACAGACGCTTCAGTGTTACAAGTCAAAACATCGTGTTAATACTACAAAATTTCAATTCATTTTGTAATTTCCCCATGTGTGGTCTAATACAAAACTTCCAGATCATTTAAGGCTACAAAAAACTTCAAATTTGTACATAGCAATCTACTGTCTAAGATAAACTTAGAGATAATTAAATACTTAGATCTTCAATCGATGTTTTTGCCCATTTCTTCTTTCTCTACTGGCAATGACCTCGGTCGGTCCTTAAGGAGTGTTGTCGTTGCGTTTCTAGGTCAAAACTCCCAGTATCCTCCTTAGATTCCCAATCAATTTCAATGGGATGGATTCTGTAAGATTTTGTAAATCTAATGATTTTATCAAATATTTTTTTATTACAATATTGAAGAATTTTGTCAGTATTTTTATGAATAAATGAAATAATATTATACAAAAATCATACATATTAACTTAGAATAAAATTAAAAATATTTTATCAAGACAATTCTGGAAGATTCTCGGAGATTCCGAGATTCTCGAATTCTCTCAGATTTTCGGAAGATTCTCTTTGTTTCTCTTGAAGAAGGGCTAAGACCTTGAAACATATATAGTAAAAAATATTTAAATATATTTTCTTTTCTTTTTGTGAAGTTCACCTTGGATTTAATTAATTCAACAATTATCAAATAATTTTTCACCTTGCACCGACACCATGTTCCTTAACAATTATTTACAAACTTATTGTGAGATCCGTTTTTCAATGATTTTATATAGAATAAATACAGTTAAAATATTTATTATTATATTGTAGGTATATTACCATTTAATTGTTTAAATTTTTGATAGGATATATACAGAAACGCAATTTCTCAAAATATTATTAATAATAATTTGAAAGTTTATATTGGGAAAATAAGGACAAGTTTTTTATGTGTGACTTTTTTATTTATCCACCAACGTTTCGTCGACCTTGCCGACCTCTTCAGGGCTTCTATAATTACAAGAACATTCTTGATATTAATTTACAAAAGTACAGTCAGAATCCAAAAACATACATGTATCAATAGTTCACCCACCAAACAGTCATGTCACACATTCGTTTAAATTTTCTTATTACCCTCGTTACCATTGAAGGCCATCAGAATACAATTTTCAAAAGATATTTGGCACATTAACAAAAAACACAAATTTTTTCTCTTTTTAACAACAACCCCATCAATACAGAAGAGCAATCACTTCTTACAAAAAAATAGAATAGAATATTTTTACTTTTTATCCCTATATACAAAAATCTCAACCTCGAATAAATTAAACTTATATATTAATAAAATACATGTCAACGACACCAGTCAAATTATTATTAGATGAAAAAAATATCCATTAGAAATCTATTTTTATCTTCAACATCTAATTATATTTATTTTTGAAATTTTTTTTTATATTATTATTTATTTTTTAACTTTTTATTTTTTATCTTTATACCTGTCTAGCAGAAAACTATATATGCCACTTAAATTCTGGGCGTCTGTTCTAAAATTCACTGTATCATTTAACGAAATGTGAATCATTTCACTTACACAAACGTTGGCGGATAAATAAAAAAGTCACACATAAAAAACTTGTCCTTATTTTCCCAATATAAACTTTCAAATTATAAACTAAATTATGGACGGAAATGATAATAATTATTAATAATAATAAACACAACCCCAGCCAGTTGTCGAGAGAGAGAACATTGTTCTTTATTGGGACAGGCCTATTAGTAACTGATCAAACAATAGATTACAACCTCCAGACATACTTCAAATCAACCAAGGTGAAACAACAGCAACTCTAGTTGAAATCGCGGTCCCTCTAACACATTACTAAAAGAAAACGGAAGCCGAAAAAATGGCAAAGTACGTGAACTCGCTTTTCAACTCAAAAGTATATGGAAACTGGAATGAATTATCATTATCCCAATAGTCATCTCCGCAGAAGGAGTTGTCTCAAAGAAGACAAAAACAAAACATGGAGAAACTTGCGCTACATAAAAACATCATGAGAGAGGTCCAAAAAGCATCCTTGCTTCAGATCTGCCATATAGTGAGCAAGTTTCTCAATTAATTATTATCCACGAAGTCATGTGGGCTAGGTGAATTCGCTTTCCACATCAACCGAGCTTAATCCCAAAAAACATCTAAGGGATAGGTGAAATTTTTCCAGCGCAAGCTTAGAAAGTGGAATAACTCAAAAATAATAATAATAAATAAATAAATAAATAAAAATTGGAATACTCCATTTATTAGAAGTGGGAATAAATTTCACCATGTTTTTAAATTTCAATTGGAGGAAAAAGTTGAAACGTTTTCAAGATTGGTATCCAGTAAATATCTCTGTAAATTTAGCAGATGTTGGGGAGATGAGCTTTCACAGGCAACTAGGAAATTGAGGACCTTATCTAGTAATAAATTTAAATATATTCAATTATTCAACATGAATTTATTTATTGACTGTTTGTTTACGCCTTTTACATGCCACTTATTCTGTCCGGGCATACCGAGTAAAATAGTGGTTGAAAATGTATGAATAATTATTGTGCATCATGATGAAGATGAAATTTCACTTAATATCAAGAAATTTTTAATAAATAAAGCTATAAATTTATTTGATGCATTGGTGTTCTTAAGTTCGAAAGCTAGAGACACTAAAGTCTAATAAGCTCTCATCCGCAGAGGAAATAAAAATAATTTGTGCCTCATAATGAAATTTGTACAACGTTTGGTTCATAAGCTGTCGTGGGAATCAAAATCCAGTCAGACAGTCATACATATCGTACAGAAAAATCTTGTCATTTATAGGTGATAAATAATAATAACACCAGTAATAATTCAAATAAAAGATCGTTTAGTCTTACCAGAAATTTGAGGGATTTGACAATCTGTTGTAATAAAAAATTTTGAGCTAGAAAGTAAAAAAGTGACATAGGAGTGCCAAGTTGTTCATCAAAAGAGATATTTTTATTGAGATAAACTCATAGAATACACGATGTTTCGAAACCTAGTTCTGTAGTCTTTTTCAAGTGCTTATCAAGTCTCTAGTTAGACTAGAGTTTATCTCATTAAAAATTTGCACTCGAGGTGGTTTCAGCGGCAAGTTCTATTTTGAAAAAGAAGCTAGTTTTACTTTTTTAACCCGACTTCAAAAAAGGAGGAGGTTCTCTATTCGACTGAATTTTTTTTTTTTTTTTTTTTTTTGTGCCTATGTTACCTCATATCTCCGCCAATTGTCAACCGATTTTGAAATTTTTTTTGCATTGGGTCCAGTCTAGCTTCCGATTGGTCCCATTTTTTTTTCGTTTTTTTTTCATAGGTATTAGACCTTTTTTATTAGGTTTGTTTAGACCTAACCTCTTTGTTTATGAACCGATTTCGATGGTTCTTTTTTTATCAGAAAGGGGGTGTCTTAGGGATGGTGTCATATTAATTTGGTCAAGTTCTGATGATATGATCACTATTAATAACATCACTAAAAAGAGAAAAATAAAATAATTTTTAAGAAAAAAATAAAAACCGACTTCAAAAAATTAAATGCAACAAATATAAAATACACTAAAAGGTATAAAATAATTATTATCTTATTTAGTTACAACTAAACGACGAAATATTAACATGAAATTACTTTTTGAAGTTGGTGCCAAACATATACCTTTTATGAATCGCACTCGACGGATCTTACTTAGTACGTTTGGCGGGTACGCTCGTTTATAGGTATAGTTTGTTTGGTACCGACTTCAAAAAGTAATTTCATGTTAATATTTCGTCGTTTAGTTGTAACTAAATAAGATAATAATTATTTTATACCTTTTAGTGTATTTCATTTGTTGCATTTAATTTTTGAAGTCGGTTTTTATTTTTTTCTTAAAAAGTTATTTTTTTGTTTTTCTGGTTAATTTGGAAAATCTCACTGTTCACTTATATATTGATTGGAAAGTTTTGGATTTACAATTTTGAGAATGTTTTTTTTTTTACTTTTATTCTAAGTATTTCAATAAACTTTAGAAATTAAAAAAAAAATTAAATTTCATTATATATTTTTGTTACTTCAAAATAAATAATTACACAAAAAATCGCCGAAACATAGAGAAAAATAATAATTTGTGTATTTATTTGTACTGAAACAATTAAATCATTTTAATCCATTTTTTAACTTAATACATATACCTGGAGGCACCGAGCGATGCTCGGTAACTTCTTCCTTCAGTTAAAACCTTTATTTTAATATTATTTTTAATTTAAAATTCTGATAAAAAGGTCGATTTTTATTTGAGAGCCGTTTTCAAATTAAAAAAAAATACAACTATATATAGTATTCACCCACTGTAGCCCCCCCTGAGACTGTGACAGATCGAATTGTCACCCCAAAAACCCCCTAACCCGTGAATTTCATCAAAATTGGTAGAGTCGTTTTCAAAATATAACCAAGATACAAATATATAAACAAACAAACAAATATATAAATAAAAACAAATAAATAAATATACAATTTTTGCTCGTTTAATAAGAGTAGATTAGGTAGATTTTTACAAGATATGTTAATATGGGTTATGAAGGTTACCTAATCAAAGCTTTTTGATTGGAGCGTTCCAACATAAAAAAATTTCCCACCACTGTCCAACGGAATCTTCAATAATTCGCTATTAAATTTTTTGCAAGTTCTGAGAAATGTAAAGCCACATATTTTCCTATTGGCTATTGGTCTGCAATGATTGTAAAAAGTGCCAAGTCCGTGCTAATTTGTTAGAAGGTCGGAGTACTTCCGGCCAAGGAGGCTGGTAGAGACAGGTCAACCTAACGGTCACCGGGTCACTGACTTCATCTTCAAGTGCATTTGTTCACGCGCCTAACTGGTTGCCGGACTGACAACTTTTACCAAAATTATATCGAAATTGAAATTGAATTTGCCTAATTATTCAATGTTTTTCAATTTAAATCTAAGAACAATCGTGACTAAGATTTTGAGTTGATTGCACAAATGTATATGAATATAGCTATGAATTTAATAATAGCTATTATTCTGGACTTCGAGAAATATTAATGCAAAATAAGATTCCTAAAATGGTCAAGGAGCGGGGAGAAGGGGGGGGGTTAAAATAATCTAATCAGGCATTAAAAGAAAAACGTGTTTTTTTTTCTTTATATTTTCGAAATATCTCAAAAAAACTATTTTGATAAAAAATAAATTAAATAAACTGTAACGAATCGCTGGTAGACTTTATCCATATGGAGGTTTGAAATATTAATTTGTTTATTCGTTTATTATTAATCAGATATCACTGGCTATTTGGATTCACTGGTAATAAAAAACTAGGTACAAATGAAAATTAAAAAATAATATAAATAAAAATGACGTTGACGGCTTATTTCATCTCACTTCTTTTTCTTGCATACCAGTTATTATTATTCAAATTCGGTCTTTTTGATTTTAAGCCACTTCCTTCATATCATCAACAATAGTTACCATAAATTGTCAAAACATCAAAAAATGGAATGTAACAAGGTTATTTTTCCAGTATTAGATAAGAATCGATGACTATATTTTTAATTTTAAGTCTATACATCTATATGTCTTCAGCAATAGTTACTTATGATAATCGAAAATAAAATAGTTGATAAACTTTATCCAAAGTCATTTGAAATTTTAATATATATATATATATATATATATATATATATATATATATATATATATATATATATATATATATATTCCTTTATTATTAATCAGATATCACTTGCTATTTTCAGTCCATGTTGACTTAAATTCAAAAATAGTGATCGATTCTCATCTAATACTTGAGGAATAACCATTTTACATTGGATTTTGGACGTTTCGGTTATTATTGGTAACCATTGCATAAGACACTCGTGGAATCGACTTAAAATCAAAATTAGGGATTGATTCTCATCTATTACTTGAGAACTAACCATTCTATATTGGATTTTGACGTTTTTCGTTTTTGTGGTAACCATTGCTGAAGACATGGAGGAAACGGCTTAAAATAAAAAATAAAAATCGATTCTTATCTAATACTAGAGGAATAACCTTATTGCATTCCATTTTTGATGTTTTGACTATTAATGGCAACCTCTACTGAAAACGTCGAAGAATCGACTTAAAATCAAAAAGACTAAATTCTTTTATAGCCAAACAACCAAGCTTGAGAATCAATCGCTATTTTTGATTTTTAAGTCGATTCCACTATGTCTTAAGCAATGGTTCCCAATAAAAACCCAAATGTCAAAAATCCAATGTAGAATGGTTATTCCTCAAGTAATAGATAAGAATCAATCGCTATTTTTGAATTTAAGTCGATTACTCTATCTATGTCTTCAGCAATGGTTACCAATAAAACCTGAAATGTCAAAAATCCAATTTAGAATGGTTAGTTGGGCAGTTGCTATGGTTACTTATAAACTTTCATCCCAAATTGTTAGCATTTCACAGAGAGAAGCCTATCCATTCTTACTTAATCAAGTTTAAATGAGCTATATTTAACCGATCAAATTAATAAATTTGAATGAATTTAAAATAAAGAATTTAAAAAAGTACTATCTTACTCTTGAGTAAAGTACTTTAAAATATAATTTACTAAAAACTTTATTTAACCTTTTTCTAGTCCCCAAAGTACTTAATTAGGATATTAAATTTCATCAAAATTGGTTAAGTCGTTTTCAAGATATTTAGAAAAAACTAAAAAAGTACTAATAAGGTACTAATGTTTGTGGGCCGATATGTACCAAAAACTAATCAGCGCTTCATTTTATTAAAATAATGCTAGGTTTTCAATTTCATTTCAATCGGAGCAACGGTGTGGAAAAAATCGTTGACGAAAAAAATGATAACATACATCCATACATCCAACCATCCATCCGCACGCACTTTCTGAATAAATGACACTTTTTGGCCTCTCGACGAGACCCCATGTAATTTTTGCCAAAATCGTCACGTGCTAAAATTCAATCTAATTGAATACTACAATTTGTGATCTTAATTGAGTCCATGGGTTCCGTAGTCTTTACCTGAGGACCCTTTGAAGTCGCGCTTGCCGCGAGACCGATTACAATACTTTACCTATGCTTCGCATTGGATAAAGTAAAAAAGAAGAATGTAAAATTGCTGCACAAATCAACTATCTGAAATTAGCGTGTGGGGGCGAAAAAAGGGGCAAAATATTGATATTCTAAACTTTTTGTTGGATCAGGACCAAATTTAATACATTTACTCTTTAGAATAATCGTAAAATTGCCGTAAAAATCAACTACCTAATATTAGCATGTCTGGTTAAGAGAGGGTGTAAAATATTGAAATCTAAATTTTTTCTTTTATCTGAACCAAATTTAGTACTGTTACTCTTTAGAATAATGTGAATTTATTTATGCCAAAATAAACTCCCCAAAATGATTGCGTAGGGCCGAAAGAGAGGGCTAATTTTGAATTTCTAAACGCATAGTTCGATCTTGATCAAATTTTGCACCTTTACTTTTTAGAGTAGTGCAATACTTAATATTGATGCTAAAATTAGGTGTCCTAAGTTGAAAACGAGGTTCGGAGAGCGGGGCAATTTATATTATTCAAAACTAAGTGAAAGGGGAAAACCTAGGGAAAATGTGTTTACACAATTTTACATTGATTATGTAATTTCTATTAATAAAAGTAAGATATCTACTTGATTTGGCTTAAAAAAATTCTATAATACATACAAATGCCTAAAAATATAAATATTTAAGTATTTTTTGAAATTCCTACCCTAACTACCAAAATTCTGATTATGGGTAAATAAGCTGACGTGTTCTGATGTGGCCATCCACTTGACTTTACCATACAACCTGGCCTCTCACTTATATTTAATATTTAATAAAATTATTTATAATCATGTAGGAGGGGGGGTTAGTTTTTGCATTTTTAGATTACTGTGTGCCCACTGATTATGTATACAAAATTTTTCATTTTTTGACCTTACAGCCCCC
This sequence comes from Forficula auricularia, assembly GCA_024734495.1. Lineage (NCBI taxonomy): Eukaryota > Metazoa > Arthropoda > Insecta > Dermaptera > Forficulidae > Forficula > Forficula auricularia. The sequence goes on along the minus strand of JALMQS010000030.1, from coordinate 30,673,504 downwards.
TCCTCCCACCAATTTTGGACGGTTAGTTTTTGCATTTTAAGACTTCTGGGGTCCCACTGATTATGTATACAAAATTTGGTTGAGTTTGCCCAAATTGCCTAGATTTTTAATTTTTAACCCCCCTACACCCCCCTTAATTTTGGGTTGATATGCACTAAAATCTAATCAGCTCTTAATCTCAATGAACCAAAACTACCTGTGAAATTTGGTTTCGATATTCAGACTAGTTTTTGAGCTAGCTCGTTCACAAAAATTTGGTAACGCACAGACTAACGGACAACCAGACAGAATAAATAACTAACTAACTAACAGACATTTTGACAAAACAATTATTATCTCAAAAAATATAATTTTTTCGATGTTCACTTATTAGAGCTTTTTTTGTAAAGCGAAATGCCATGGTTTCGCTCAATTTTTTTAATCTAAACAGTTTCAGCCGTTTTTGAGATATTTCTAAAAAAAGAAGGAAAATATCCACTTTTTTCATGCACGATTACAATACTTGACCATACCCTGTATGGTAAAGTAAAAATTAAAATTCTGTGGGATCTGGTTCAAATTTTGTATAGTTACTTTTTAAGTACATGAGAAATTATTGCTGCGAAAATCATCTGTTTAAAATGAGTATGCGGAGACGAAAGAGAGGATCAAAATATTCAAATTCTAAACCCTTTGTTCCATTTGACTTAGTATATTTAGGATACTGTAAAAATTTTGGCTCACAAATCAACTACACTTACTTTTGAAACTATGTCTTTTGAGGTAGGTTTTTGAATCGTTGTTCATAAAAAAACAATTTGGTTTTAAGATATGCAAGGTAGGTACTAGATATATGTGCGTTATAACATCCCCACAGGACCTCGTGGAATACCAACTAACTAGAAGTCATGAAGAGATGGACTGAACATTATTTTTGGAATTAGATGATGTTCTAAGTAATGATCTGAGCCATGATGATAATAAAGAAAATTCGACTTCTAAAATTATTTGATAATTATTTTAAAATAGAAAAAGAGCTTAAAAAAGTAAACTCTTCGTAAAACACCTAGTTGTTTATACGTTATCTTTTAGATTAATTTGAAAGATTATGACAATATTCCAAATCTGTTATCATTATTTTCAATTGTAAAGTGTGTTGAATTGGTTGTCTATCATGTTAAATTGAAATCTTAACTCTTATAACAGCCAAGATTTGATAAGCTATCATAAGCGCACTTATCAAGAATCGAATCACATTGAATTACATGATTCAATTAATGGCTTTTTATATCTTAATTAAATGATTTTGTTTTTAAAATTTAATGCAATATGATTCATATCCGCCATGAAAATACAAAAAAATTTAAAGGCCATATGAACCTTGTTGAACATAATGACATGATTAATTTCACATCAGAAAAGAACTCGGTAGTTGAATCCAAGTGCCAAAATTGTTATCCGGGCATTTGACTGAACCCTTGAAATGTTTTAAATTTACACAGCTGAGAAAGTGAAAATTTTTAATGAATTCAATACTTCGTTTTTTTTCTTTCTTTTTTTTGAAATATCTCAAAAACGGCTGAAACTATTTTGATTAAAAAAAATTGAGCGAAACCATGGCATTTCGCTCTACAAAAAAGCTCTAATAAGTCAACATCGAAAAAAATTATATTTTTTGAGATAATAATTGTTTTGTCAAAAGGTCTGTTAGTTAGTCTGTCTGTCTGGTTGTCTGGTTGTCTGGTTGTCTGTTTGTCCGGTTGTCTGGTTGTCCGTTAGTCTGTGCGTTACCAAATTTTTGTGGAGGAGCTAGCTCAAAAACTAGTTTGAATATCGAAACCAAATTTCACACATAGTTTTGGTCCATTGAGATTAAGAGCTGATTAGATTTTGGTGCATATCGACCCAAAATTAAGGGGGTGGAAGGGGGAGTATTAAAAATGAAAAATCTAGCCCATTTGAGCAAATTCAACCAAATTTTGTATACATAATCAGTGGATCTCCAGAAGTCTAAAAATTCAAAAACCAACCTCCCAAAATGGGGGGGGGGGGTGTAGGGTCAAAAAATGAAAATCTTGGCCATTTGCCAAACTCAACCAAATTTTGTATACATAATCAATGGGACCCCAGAAGTATAAAAATGCAAAAACTAACCCCCCTACAAGATTATAAATAATTTTAGGGCCCAGGTTGTATGGTAAAGTCTAGTGGATGGCCACATCAGAACACGTCAGCTTATTTGAAATTACAGTAGGTACTAGAGTACTAGACACATGATACATATATGGTAAAAAAATGTTTTTTAAATAACTATATTAAATTTGATTTTAATTTTAATTTCAATTATTAAATTTTAATATTGGTTTGCTATTAATATGTGGTCAGTGATAATAAGTGGGAGATAAATTTAGCCGAATTTATGCGCGGAGAATTTCATGCTCGAAGCCCCTAAAACCTTAGTAAATTGGATATTGAATTGTATCTAAGTTTCTGAGATTGGCTCGTGATCCCGGCTTCTTTTCCTTCTGCTCTGTTCTTTTCACGATGAGGGGCCAGCCCATACTGGCCTTTAGGGGATCCACCTTCTGGTGTATCGCCTTCTCACATCAATATCATTAAAAAAAAAAATAAATAAATAAATAAGTAGAGACTACAGGAGTAACGGCAGAATTTTTATGTCTGGTAGTTTAATATTATTTCTTACCTCTTATATTAGAAAATTTATCAAATCAGGTGATTGTCAAAGAGCAATTTATTTATCAAAAGTAAACGAAAGATATCATCACTTGATTTTCTAGAGGCTGTTTTTATATTTTGATTAGAAATTGTATCGACTTTTAGACACGAAATAGAAAAGTCATCTTCTATGAGAGAACTTGCTGATTTATTAATTATAAAGAATCATTTTGTGTCTTCAAGCTTTCCTGGAGTGTACACAGAATTTCTGTTATTTGCAACCATCCCTGTGACTACGGCTAGTGCCGAGCGATCATTTTCAAAATTAAAATTGATAAAAACTTATTTAAGAAATTTTATGGGACAAGAAAGGTTACGCAACTTAGCTATTCTATCCATTGAACATTCCATGACCCGAAATTAGAACTTTGATATTGTCATTAACAGTTTTGCTGAACAGAAAGCCTGAAAAAAGGAATTTTAATAATTAAAATTTTGACTAAAAATAAAATTGTAATTTCAATCCAATACTCTCTTTAAATTAAAAGTTACTAAAAAATCAACGAAAAATGAACACAATAATAATACCGTTTGTAAGTAGTGATTCATTAAAAAAAAAACTACAACTTTGGTTAGCTACTTTACACTGAGGGAGGGCCCATCCGATGAATTTGCCACGGGCCTCAAACGTTATAGTTACGCCACTGGGTATATACTATGCTCCAGAATCTATGATTTCGGATGCATAGTGAACTGAGTTTCTTAAAAATTAAAAAATAAAAATAACGTCTCAAAGTTTGCCTTTAGAAGCTATACATGTAGTACAATTTTTTTTTTTTTTAATCATATTGATGTGAGAAGGAGATACACCAGAAGGTGGATCCCCTAAAGGCCTGTATGGGCTGGCCCCTCCATCGTGAAAAGAACAGAGTAGAAGGAAAAGAAGCCGGGATCACGAGCCAATCTCAGAAACTTAGATACAATTCAATATTCAATTTACTAAGGTTTTAGGGGCTTCGAGCAGTGGTAAATTCTCCGAGCGATAAATTCGGTTAAATTTATCTCCCACTTAATTTTTATTACCAGACCCTATACTTACGAAAAAATGTCTGGGTATAGCCGGGAATCGAACCCGAGACCTCCGGGTTGCCAGTCAGTTGTTCTGACCATTACACCACGGAGGCGGACAATTTGAGGTCTTTAATCCTTATAATTTCGAGGTTGGGTTGGCCGAGTAGAGTCCTTGTCCTTGTCTATGAATCAGCTACCCGGGTTCAAGCCCAGCTCACTGGAAACATTTTACTGTCTATAACAGGGGTGTTAACTAACTTTAACTTTGGGAGCCGCAAATTCATAAAACTGTTTCAAAGCGAGCCACATTGTTTGGAGATTAATTAATGGTTTATTAAAAAAAGACACATTTTTTATTTTGTAAAATATAAATGAAATAACATTTATTTTTTACTCTACTTACTTATATCATTAGTGTTCAATTACAATAAAAAAAAAGAAATAACATTTTACTTTTGAGAAGTGGTTTTACGAGTGTTCATGTTGGCTGTTAGTTTGAAATCTGGCTGATAATTGGTAAGCGCAGTTCGCACGAGTTCACTTAAATGTTCATCAGTTAGTACGGATCGATATTCAGATTTAATGAACTTAAGCGTTGAGTAAAGTGATTCACACATATAAGTAGTTCCAAATATTGAGATTAGTCTCTTAGCACATTCTTTGTTTGTGGATATTTTTCTTCTGGGACCTTCTTCCGAATGTAGTTAACAATTTTTAGAACTACCTGCTTAACCTGTGGATATTGAAAATATTTTGCTGTTAAATGTTCTCTGTGAATAATATACTTTTTGAAATCAGTATTATTCAAGAGGGTTCTAGGGCAGCACGATATTGACTGAAGAGCCGTATGCGGCTCGCGAGCCACGTTGTGGCCACCCCTGGTCTATAATGTGACTCCTACACCAATTCACTCACACTCGAACATACATATAATCAAAATCAAAATCAAAATATCCGACATAAGATCTGACCAAACGGCAGAATTGTTCTCAGGTCAAAAAAAATTCCTACAATTTCGAAATACAAATACACAAACAATTCCTGTACAGAGCACAACATCGTCTAAACGAAAAAATGTCTACTATTTCGAATTATAATTCAAAATTTCCTTAAAATTCATCCTAAGAATAAATAGTCGAGAGTGGAATCAAATTTTGGAACCGAACCCTTAAAAATTTGACTTAAATGTCCCTGATTGGTGAAAACCAGGGGTGTCCAAACTTTTGGTTTACACGGGCCACATTTGAAGAAAAACATTGTCTCGGGCCGCAGTTAAAATATACTAATTTTGCCAATTTTGTTAATCAAAAAATATAGTCAATAATATAACTACTGTTATGATATGAACCAAGACAATAGACAAAGAAGCGAAAATATCATAGGATAATAATTTTGGATTTCTATTTGTTTAGAATTTTTGTTTTAAATCATTAAGCACATAAAAAAGTTTTAATATATATTTTAGAAAATGGATATATGAAATGAAGATTGGTATTTAAAAAATAAGAACTTTTTAATTATTAACTATTTTTTTCCCATTTTTTCCTCCTTACCTACTAAAATAAAGACTCAAGAAAAAATATGTAAAATTTTTTATAAAAGGACATTCGATGGTGAGACCTTCGGGCCTCGTGGTCTAAGTATTTGAAATTGTTAAAAAAAAAATCGTAATATTTTATTGGTTAACAAAGTTATTATTTAATTTCAATTTAAAAATTTATTATTTTTTCACCTTTTAGTGTGCTTCTAATTTTACTTTTCTTCGGGCTGCATTCATTGCTGTGCTGGACCGGGAGATGAACAGCCCTAAGAACTTCAAAATCATGAATATTAAAATTCATCAAACAAGATTTAACTTATTCAAATTAACAAGAACATTTTGTTAATTAACTTTTGTTTTATTAGAAAATAATTTAAAATTCATCTGAATTTTAATTCAAAATCATCAGAGAGTGTGAATTCATGAGAAAGTGTTAAGATTATGGTGTGATTTGCAGAACAAATTATTATTATTGAACCGCCTGAAAAACTGATTTCTTTTTTCATTATTATTCTATTTGATAAAGAAAAATATATTTTTAACTATGGTCCTTCCTATTGTTGCAGTAAAAATCCGTTTTTAGTAGCGTTTCGTTGAATACCTTTTATGGCAACTAGAGTTTACTGATGTTGGTTGAGATTGGTTCAATGGTATAGAATCTTCATTTTTGACTTTCCGCCTCATTTAGTGTGTTTATTTTCAAAAATTTTTAAACGAAAATGTCAAAAATTAGAAGAAAAGTTGTAGTGAAAAGTTGTCTGAAGGTCAAAAATGAAGATTCTAGACCTTTGAACCAAACTCAACCAACATCAGTAAACTCTAGTTGCCATAAAGGTATTTAGCGAAACGCGTTTTTACTGCAACACCTATACCATTTCCCTTTCCTCATTTCAATGCTATTTCATCACGAAAAAAATTGCAGCTCAGGTTTTGTGACCAACAATGATTTAATAGTTCAAATGAAACAAAAAACTGACACCAAATTCCTTCCATAAGAAAAAAAAATGAAGTTTAAAATTGCACAAATTTCCGAAATTTTGCAGATATAGAACCGAACTTTGAAACACTTTTCTTTGCCTTATGAGTCGCTCAGAAGCCAATACGGTTAAGTCTATAAAACAAGAATCAATGTTTTTACACGCTTTATACAGGCTGCCCTCGAGTTTCGCACATTCTGCTTTGGCACAATTCGCTATTTCGCAAATTTTTATAATATATATATATATATATATATTTTTATTTTACCATACAGGGTATGGTCAAGTATTCTAATCGTGCATGAAAAAAGTGATTTTTTTCCTTCTTTTTTCGAAATATATCAAAAACTAGCTAAAACTATTTTGATTAAAAAAATTGAGCAAAACCATGGCATTTCGCTCTACAAAAAAGCTCTAATAAGTGAACATCGAAAAAATTATTTTTTTCGAGATAATAATTGTTTTGTCAAAATGTCTGTTAGTTAGTCAGTCCGGTTGTCTGTCTGTTAGTTTGTGCGTTACCAAATTTTTGTGGACGACCAAATTTCCCACGTAGTTTTGGTCCATTGAGATTAAGAGCTGTTTAGATTTTGGTGCATATCGACCCAAAATTAAGGGGGGTCGGGGGGGGGTTAAAAATTAAAAATCTAGGCTATTTGAGCAAACTCAACCAAATTTTATATACATAATCAGTGGGCCAGAAGTCTAAAAATGCAAAAACTAACCGCCCAGAATGGGGAGGGGGGCGGTGTAGGGTCAAAAAATGAAAATCTTGGCAATTTACCAAACTCAACCAAATTTTGTATACATAATCAGTGGCACCCCAGAAGTATACAAATTCAAAAACTAACCCCCCCCCTACATTATTATAAATAATATTAGGGGCCAGATTGTATGGTAAAGTCAAGTGGATGGCCACATCAGAACACGTCAGCTTATTTTTAAATATAATTTTTTTTTTACTTTTTATTCTTAATTATTTTTATAGAGAAATGTTTGCGGAATTTAACAGAACAAAAGTCACATTGATACATTCATAGATAAATAAATAAATACATAGATACATGCACACAGGTGAAGCTAATATAAAGCGTGTAATAATAAAAATAGATACATTTCATTCTGTTAAATTCCGTAAACTTTTCTCTATAAAAATAATTAAAACTAAAAAGTAACAAAATAAATTATATTTTAAAAAACTAAAAAGTACAAAATAATGTAATACTTAATCAAAAAGCGTGGGGCACTTTGTCGAAATTAATTAAAAGTACATATTTCTGCGCCCCACATTTTTTGATTAAGTGTTACATTATTTTGTTCTTCTTAGAAACGTGTTTTTTAGTATTTTTTTAAAATATTTAAACCGTATCCTCATAAGAAAATATTAGAAGAAATAAAAAATAAGCTTACACTTTAAATTTTTATCTTTTTCGAATTTTTTACAATTCCAAAAGAAAATCGGCAATAAATTAAATAAATAATTTAGATAATTTGTCTATGGAATGATCATTGAAATGATAATAATGCATTATTTATATAAAAAATATATAATATAAAATATTTCAAAATAAAATATAAAAAGATTTAAGTTTGAAGATTTGCTTTTTTTGACGTGCAGTGATATTTTGTAAGCATATAGGTATCTACGTGAATTATCTATAGAGATAAGTTTAAACGATCATAAATCATAAAAAAATAATTGGAATATCAAAATCATTTTTATTTAACGTTTATAAACAGACCAAGAATGATTTTGATATTTTTTTTCAGAGTTAAGTGGTTTCACGAAATATTAAGAACAAAAATTGTCTAAAAGTAACTAGTTTACCGCGAGCAAACTTCATCACTATAGAGATAATTAAATTAAATAACAACAACCTTATTCTACTTAATGATATCTTTTCAATAATATCTTATATCTTGCGATAATTTTATTTTATTTTTGTCGGCACAAAAAATTCGATATTGCCAAGATAATTTCTCAATAAATTTTCTAAATAAGTCTGTCTCCATATGTATATTTTCTAGTTTGCGAGCTAAATGTTCTGGCAGGCGAATATACACATACACAAGAGTCCCTTTTTACTTTTATAGGGAACCCTAAAAAATAATTCTGGCTTTGAAAAAGTCTAAAGAAATAATGAAAGAAAGGATAATATTATTCATCAAATGATAGGTATTTTTAAAGAAAGCACTGAAACATGAAACCAATTCACATCTATCATTTATTTATTCTTAAGAACAAGAACTAATTTTGATATAGATTTAGATTACTTTCCATAAATTCTCATAATATTAAAAATATGTATTATACAGGGTGACCACGAGAAACATTTGCGTTTTAGAAATAAAAAAACAATATTAATTTTTCAAGATACTATTTATTTAACTTAAGTTACATAGTTGTGGTTATACGCCATTTACTTTACGTAGAGAAAATGATGTCAGGAAGGTGACGTCCTTCTTCCCTGAGGCAATTTTCTATTCTGTCCAGGAAGCTCCTCCACAGGTCCTGACAGGTCACCTGATTTCAAGATTTGGAGATGTGCACTGGCCTCCTCGATCTCCGGACCTTAACATGTGTGATTTTTATTTGTGGGGACATTTGAAAGAGCAAGTTTATCGACATAAACCCCGTACTTTAGATGACTTGAAAGCGGCGATACGTACTGAGGTGGCGTTGATCACTGAGGATACACTGGAACGAGTGTGGAGGAGCTTCCTGGACAGAATGGAGAATTGCCTCGGGGAAGAAGGACGTCACCTTCCTGACATCATTTTCTCTACGTAAAGTAAATGGCGTATAACCACAACTATGTAACTTAAGTTAAATAAATAGTATCTTGAAAAATTAATATTGTTTTTTTATTTCTAAAACGTAAATGTTTCTCGTGGTCACCCTGTACGAGCTGTCTGCAGGCGTGCCTTCGGCACGCCCTCTACAGCTCAGCCCTCCGGGCAGGCAGGCCCTGGCGGGCAGCGTCTCGGCATGTGATTATTAGGTCTGTAATATATATTTGTAATCTTTTGCCCCCTCCTTCGCTCCCCAGGCACTCATTTTGGCTATTGATTTTTACAGCATACATTTTATATAGTCTTAAAAATTAACATTACAAAATTTGATCTATATCAGAAAGAGAGTATTAATTTTTTGCCCCCACTCACATTTTGGAAGGTTGAAATTATTTTTTAGATATTTGCAAATAAATAACTGGTAAATGTACAAAAAAGCTAAACAATTATATATTTTACCCCCCCCCCCTTTCGCCCCCATACAGTCAATTTTGATAGTTAATTTTTACAGGAATAGTTTCTTAAAGTAATAAAGAATAACTCTACAAAATTTGATCAAGATCGGAGAGAGTTTTAATTTTTGCCCCCACTCACATTTTGGATAGTTGAGGGGGGGGGGGTCGGATTACAAAAAATCTTGAAATTATTTTTTAGATATTTGCAAATAAATAATCCACGGTTTTCTAAAGAGTAAATGTACTAAAAAGCTAAAAATTTCTATAATTTGCCCCCCCCCCCCCCACCTTCGCCTCCATACAGTCAATTTTGATAGTTGATTTTTACATGAATATTTTCTTAAAGTAATAAAGAATAACTCTACAAAATTTGATCAAGATAGGAGAGAGTTTTAATTTTTGCCCCCACTCACATTTTGGATATTTGGGAGTCGAATTTCAAAAAATCCTGAAATCACTTTTTAGATATTTGTATTTAGAATTTTATTAAGTAAAAATCAAGTAGATATCTTATCGTTCTTAATTGAAAATGCATAATTAGTGTAAACACATTGCAAAGATATTTTGCCCCTTTTGACCCCTTTAGGGATCGAATTTTAAAAAATCCTGAAATTAGTTTTTAGATATTTTAATTTAGTATTTTTATAAGTAAAAAGCAAGTAGATATTTTATCGTACTTAAGAGATATCGCATAATCAGTGAAAACACACTATGCCCTCTTTGACCCCCTTAGGTGTCGAATTTGGAAAAATCCTTTCTTAGTGAGCCCCTATGTCATAGATGTATTATCCTCTCCAAATTTCATGTTTCTATGTCCAGTGGTTCTGGCTGTTTTGATGATGAGTGAGTGAGTGAGTGAGTGTATCGAGCAAAGACTTTTATATATATAGATATAAGTGAGCAAATGAGTTCTTGATAAGTGCCTGTAAGCTTTAATTTGATAGGTGTCATAACTCATAAGTAGAGACCGGATTTCTATGCAATTGCTTATATTTTGTTCGCCGACACACACGACCCAGGAGATCAATTATCTATCCGAATCATGCATCTAGGATACTGTGGGTTAAATTTTATGCTGCATATTTATGTATATTTGAGTAATATTGCATAAAATTGCATATTTGATGGATTTTTTGTCAAATATTTCATATTTCGTGCCAAAAACAGATGTTTTAAAACTAACTTTTCGGAGAAAGAATGAAAAAAGAAGAAATAAAACAGGAGCGCACTTGTAAACATAAATTATTCAGAATTGCAATTAAATTTTAATTATTTTTGAGATTATTTGTTAATTATTTCTTTATTTCTTTATTTTTTACGGCCTTCGGGAACTATATGAACATTGAGTGTTCCAGTGTGTGTGTTGAAGTGTGTGTAAATTAGTGTATGGATCAGATTATTTATTATAGCCGGTCAAATATTTGCATTATTTTATTAGTTTATTATTTATACATCAATAAGAAAATCTTATTAATATATGGTAAAAAAATAAAAGCAATACAATACAATCGTGTCTGTTAAATAAAACTACCCCCGTATTTTTATGTTCACATTTTTGAAACCTAATTATTTTATTATGTTTATTTTATTCAAATGTACCTATTATTTCTTTGAGTTTAAAGATTTTTTAATAATATTATATTAAATGTAACGAGAATTTTGTGCAATTTTTGATTTTTGATTTTAAAAGTAGATATTTGACTCTTGGTATCTATACCTTATACTTTATCATTTTATTCCTCTCATAGCACTCCTGCAAATTTATAGTAATTTTGTCTTCAATTTTAATTTTTTAGGGCATAAAAAATTTAAATTGCCATTTTTACTGCATTTATTTGCATATTTCAACGTATTCTGAATATTGCTTTCATATTTCAGCATTTTTAACAGCATATTTTATGACATATTTTGGCACTTTTTACTGCATAAAAATCCGGTCTCTACTCATAAGTTATGGATTTCTTCTTAGCTCTTAACACCATAAATGAATCAGTGAATGAGATTTTATTTATTCTCATGACAGAATCATTGAGAAAATAAGTTTTGAATCAAAGATAATCATAGTAAATTATTTTTTTAAGAAAACTAAAAAATACACTTCTAAAAAGTACAAAATAATGTAATACTTAATTAAAAAGTGTGGGGCGCAGAAACATGTACTTTTAATTAATTTCGACAAAGTGCCCCACGCTTTTTGATTAAGTATTACATTATTTTGTACTTTTTAGAAGCGTGTTTTTTAGTTTTCTTATAATATAAATAATTTTTTTACTTTTTAGTCTTAATTATTTATATAGAGAAAAGTTTGCGAAATTTAACAAAATTAAATGTATTTATTTTTATTATTTTATTTTTATAGAGAAATGTTTTTATTTGATGTAGATCGAGATGTCGGATTGTATGAGATATTCTATGAAAATTTAATTAATAAATATATTTTAAACTAGTAAGGTCGACTAAAGAAGTTTTTCTTCAAAAACAGAACTCTGCGGATGACTGAACCTCATTATATTTCATATAAAAGCCACTGTTCTATTAAGTGTACGCTTGACTGTTCGGAGAGTTCCGGTTGCATAATCGCAAGGCGCTTAGGCAAAAGTATTATTATATTTTAAAATGAGAATGTACCCCTCCATTTGAAGGTACTCATGAAACAGAAAACAAATATAATATTTATAAGAAAGGCTGAAGATGGAGTTTAAGCATATGAAAAACTATAGTATCTATAAAAAAAAATTATATATTTCTTTGTATATGAATTCATTTTTTTAAAAAGAGCGTAGTCACTAATATCACAAACAAAGCCTTTTAAAAAAATCGGATTCATATGGGTATTTGTATATTTGTATCAAGTAAAGCCACCCTCATTGAATTCCACTTGAAAATTACTGAGCTTACTTGTCAGAAATTAGTGGGTAATTTATTTAGAATATAAATAAATAATGAGTGAAATAAAAAGTTCTGAGCCTTTATCTAACGACGGCCGATGATGGTCATTCTTTTTTGCGATTTAAAGGTGACATAACGCTGTAAAAATACTGCTTTTACAGTTTTGTGTTTGGTGAAGCCAGTTGTGTGTTAGAGCTCCAAAATGGAGGTAAAAAAAGAGAAAATTCGATACAATCTTCGGTACCACTATGACCAAGGGGAAAAATCGGAGCAGGCGGCCAAAAAAATGTGTGTTGTTTATGGACCCAATACAGTATCGAATGCAACAGCAGAGCGGAGGTTCCAACGATTCCGTTTTGGTAATATGGACGTCGAAGATGAGACACACTCTGGTAGGCCAATCGTCGAAAAAGTCGATAAAATCATGGAAATTGTCAAGTCGGACTGGCATGCAAGCACTTATTCCATTGATCAGGAACTGAAGATTAACCAGAAAACCGTTTGGAACCATTTGCATAAGGCTGGTCTCAAGAAGAAGCTCGATGTATGGATGCCACACGAATTGACTCAAAAGAAACTTTTGGACCGAATTGATGCCTGCGATTTTTTGCTGAATCGATGGCGATGGCGATGGGGATGGTGACTGGCGATGAAAAATGGGTCACATATGAGAACAACAGGCAAAAAAGATCGTGGTCAAAGAGCGGTGAGCAGGCCCAAACGATCGCCAATCCCGGATTAACGCCCAAGATGGTTTTACTGTGTGTTTGGTGGGATTGGAAGGGAATCATCCACTATGAGCTGCTCCCATCGGGCTAATCACTCAATTCGGACCTATACTTTGAACAACTGACCAGATTGAAGCAGGCGATCGACGAGGAGCAGCCAGAATTGGCCAATAGAAAGGGTGTTGTGTTCCATCAAGTGGACGCCGGGCCGCACACATCGTTCACGACGCGCCAGAAGGTCCGAGAGCTTGGATGGGAGGTTATATCGCACCCGCCATTTAACCCAGACCTGACACCAAGCGATTATCACATTTTCAAGCATTTGCAAAATTTCCTTGATGGTACAAAGCTGGCCTCAAGAGAGGCTTGTGAAAATGAGCTGGTCAAGTTTTTCACCAATAGGGACGAGGACTTTTCAATCGCGGAATTATAAGATTGCCTTCAAAAAGTACAAAAGTTATCGAACAAAACGGTGCATATTTGATCTAAATCGGAAAATCCTAACTTGGTTAATTTTATCGTCGAAATAAAGAGAAAAAAGGCTCAGAACTTTTTACTTCACCTCATTAAATATCTACATAAATAAGAAATTAAATTAATACATAAAATAGAACATTATTTATTTGAAAAATTTAATCTTTTTTTATAATAATCACAGATTCTTAAACACTTACTAGTTAGAAATAATTATTTATTTCATTAATTTTGATAGAGAACTCAACTAACAAAGTATCAACTTTGTTATCATATTGTTTTTCCGAAGAAAGAAATAAAATGATTAGTTAGTGACAATAATTTTCTCTCAAATAGACAATAATTTAATTTTTAAATATAAATCTACCTCTGAATATATTTAATGAAGTTTAATTTATATTAGAAAAAAATAATAAAAAATAAATTTTCCTTAGGCAAACTGACATATTATAATTTGATATTTTCTCCTTCAAATGGAGATAATGTTCATGAAAAATTCTGTACACTTACAAAGCTTTTATCTTTTATCTACTGATAATGATTAGCGATTTAATCTTTCTAAGAAAATCAATCGTTTTGTACCTAAATTCAATACGCTAGTAAATATGCATAATTTTATTTTAAAACAGAATTCATAATCGACCTATAAACGTAATACAATGCCCTACACTACTTAGAATTAACACCGCTCTCCAAAGAGAAAATTCTTCTTAATATAATATTTATTAACACCTCTATTTTTTGTAAATCAGCATTTTCATCTTTTTAATTGGAAATAATACTGACAAATGCATTGTAGACTCACATACCGAGGGTGGCAAATGTATATATATATATTACTAACTGAATGAGCTATCCCTCAGCGGAAAAATGATTATGTCTTCCAAAATACTTGAGATATCAAATTTGTTCTTATTTGTAGTTGATAATAAAGGCTAGAGTGAATTTGTGAAATATTTATATAATTTTAATTTAATTATTTGAATACAATTGAGCTGGTACAAAAACACCTAAAATGGCCACTTTGGAGCTCTCTCATGCAGACATTTTAAATAGAAATAAATTGAAACAAATCAAACCTAATTTTACTTAAAGAGATTTTGACAGGGACACCTCAAAATATTTGATAAAAAAATATATAATAATAATAATGAGAGGACTTCAAGAGTCAACGTCTATACTCCGTAACGAATTAGGGTGTTGCCAGCATTGAAAAGAAAAATTATTAGTCATAAATACATAATAAATAATAAATAAACCTAGACGTTTATTTCTTTAAGGCTAAGGGCCAGGACTCAGTGGAGAGCGTTCAGCGGGGCTTCGGTTCTAGTTTTTTGCAAAAAATCGCAGTTTTCCTTCATAAAATGAAAACCACTCATCCTAGAAACTTGATTCCTATCTCATTGTCTAGAAAATTTTGTTGACTTGAACGTTTACTTGGACCACTTTTTTGTTAAAATTCTTAGATTTATAGAGATCTAGAATTTTCCATGACGCTTTTGAGGATTCGGATCATATCCTGTCCGGAAAATGTAGGATATCTATAAATCTACGAGTTTTATCAAAAAAGTGGTTCAAGTAAACGTTCAAGTCAATAAAATTTCCTAGAGAATAAGATAAAAATAAAGTTTCTAGGATGAGTGGTTTTCATTTTATGAAGGAAAAATTGCGATTTTTTGAAACAATGGATCATTTCCTGTAATAAATCTAAGAATT
This sequence comes from Forficula auricularia, assembly GCA_024734495.1. NCBI lineage: Eukaryota > Metazoa > Arthropoda > Insecta > Dermaptera > Forficulidae > Forficula > Forficula auricularia. The sequence continues at coordinate 30,658,206 of JALMQS010000030.1, read as the reverse complement.
TTAACAAAAAAGTGGTCCAATTAAACGTTAAAGTCAACAAACTTTCATAGAAAATGAGATAGGAATCATGTTTCTAGGATGAGTCGTTTTCATTTTATGGTGGAAAAAGTGCGATTTTTTGCAAAAAACTTCAAACTTCAACCTCATTGCTGCACGGGTTACCATTATCCAATTAAGATGAAACTTTATTTAAATTGTAGAAAATTTAATCTAGTTTAAAAATGTTTAGTGTGGGCTTTGTGGAAAACGTGCTCCTTCATGGTCAAAATGGAGAATAATCGAAAAAAGTACGAGTTTTAGTGATATTCAAACCCGGGGGCTGTTTTTTGGCAGGCGCTAGTACCGGTTCTACTTAACGTAAATAGATGAAATTAGTATAATTTTAAGCGTATTTTATAGAGCTTTAATTTATCTTATGACTATCTTTTTGATTTGATAAGCCGTTTTAGAGTTATTTAAGAAAAACTGAAAAAACTTCAAAAAATTTTCATTTTGAAGCAACACAACACAGATTTGGGGGAAAACTTAGGGTAGTAATATTGGAGTGTCAATTAAGGTATTCCAGCAATAAAATCTTTACCGGTAATTATTTCCTGTTAAAATCGTAATTTGCCTGAACTAAGCGTCTACTAGGGACACTTATATACAAGTAGTCCAAGAGCTGGTGACACATTTTTGAGTACGGATTTGACTCAACTAGAAATAATGCGTAATAGTACCGTCTATGATAGTTGTACAAGGAATGGCCAGTCTGGCTGGTCCAAACAGGTGGACCAGGTACTGCGCATGGTGTGAGTGCGGTAAAAAATGCATATGTGTTAAAAAATATTTTTGACCCAGAATGAAATTATAAAAATTATAATTTATAGTCAATTATAAACATAATATATTCACCCCAGACCATTTGAGTGGTGGGACGTGAAACCAGACCACCCTAAGTGTATTTTTACAACATGCAAAAAATAGCATCATAGCTTTTTAGTTTTAGTTATTTTGTAATAAGAGGTAAAGACACATGGCTTGCTTGGCCATAGGGTTGACAAAACTGAAAAGGTTAGAAAACAGTGGTCTAAGTGAATTCTAGCATGTTACTGAAATAGACTGTCCAAGTGTAACAATCTCTTCACATCCGATTTCAGGAATAAGTTAAATGTTTTTGTTTATTTAATCACCACAGTTGTCGTCTCAGTTTATAGCGAAATTAAAGAAGATTCACATTAACTATTTTCTAGAACAGTGTTTCTCAACCTTTTGTAGATCGAGGAACACTTCTTCTTCTTCGAGTGCCATACCCGAAACGGGTGTCGGCTCCTCTCCGCATATACCTGTGCTGAGTGTGTTTAGTTGTTTTACACAGATATACGGGACCTACTTTTTAACGCCGGTTCCGAACGGCTAATTTGGAGAGGTTACTAGGCAATTATACTCTTGGTAGGTTACCATTACTTTCCAAGAGGAGGCGACTGCAAATATCTATCTGCCGAGACTCGGTCTCGAACCAGCGATCTTCGAGTCAGCGAGCCAGCACTCTACCCGCTGACCCACAGTCGCCTAACGAGGAACACTAGAGCAGTTATATTTATTTCTGAGGAATCCCCTAGCACTAAATAAGATATTTATTTTTTGTCAAAATATCAACATCATGCTACTTTTATAGCTTCCAAATATTTATTTTATTTAATTATTTATTTGTATTTACAGACTTGAAAACTTATACAGTGCTCTGAGGCAGTTTGCCTCATATGAGCAGTAAAAAAAAGAATATTTCACATAAAATAAGACATAGCGCCGCCGATGACGACGGCGTTGCCACATTTTAAAAATTTGCGAGATTTTGGGGAAATTGGGTACAAAAAACGTGCATTTTAAATTACAATACCTAAAATATTTATTTTCATTAATAATATTATTATTACATTTTTTTGATAATGTAATTGGGATGATTCGTCCGGCTTATTCTTTCTATTGGTTCTGTGAGCGTCAGGTTTTCTTTTAGATATGCGGATTGCTAGCCCTACATAAAACCCCCAACCTGGAGGACCAGTGGTTCTCGCTTAGTCTGGCTCCATCTCATCCTCGGCCCGTCCGGCTTGGGAGGCCCTACCAGTAGCTACGCTACCGCCGGCATGGCCCGAGGAATCACATGAACACACAAGCCTCCCCACCACGACAAGGTGGAGACCCACGGGGAGGAACGGGAAGAATTTTAAAAATTATCCAAGATCTAAACACAGGTAACACGACTTACATCAAATCCAATAGCGAGAGAACAAAACCTATTAGCATCTTCAGTGGAGTAAGACAGGGAGATTCATTGAGTCCTATGCTCTTCAACGTGATAATGGACGATATTATTGAAAATCTACCCGAACACCTTGGCTACAAATTGGGGGAAATCACTTTGCCAGTGGTGTGCTATGCTGATGACGCGGTCCTGATGGCGGAGTGCGAAGAGGACCTTCAAATTCTCCTGGACAAATTCTCTGAAAATTCCGATCGGCTTAACATGCAAGTCTCTACCACCAAGACAAAATGCATGACGATTGCAAAAGCTCCCCTTAGGTGTAACTTAGTCATCAACAACAGTCCAATAGAACAAGTCCCAAGCTTTAACTATCTGGGAGTTCAGATTTCTAGCAGACGAAACCTTAAGGAAGAAGTAACTTCGCAAGTCATCAAAGGAGCAAAAATTTCGGGCTGCCTATCCAATCTAGTCTGGAAAAATAAGTTTATGTCTTCCGAAAGTAAAATTAGGATATATAAGACCTGTGTTCGCCCGATAATAACATATGGGGCTGAGTCCAGGGCAGACACAACCGTTACAAAGCAGCTTCTCCGGACAACTGAGATGAGAGTTGTAAGAGCCATCCATTCGAAGACCCTACATGACAAAATCCGGAGCGAACACCTTAGGAAAATAAGCGGTCTTCAGGACATAGTCGATTGGGTTCATGTAAGAAGAAGATGCTGGGCTGCCCATGTAGACAGAATGCAAGACGACCGTCTCCCGAAAATATTGGCAAAAAACCGTCCCGAGGGGTCAGAAGCCGTGGAAGACCAAAAAAACGATGGAAAGAGAGTTATGACCCTGATGACTGATTATAATATGTTGGAGAACAGGTGTTCACACCTATATAGAAGAATAAGAAGAAGAAGAAGAAGAATTGGGATGTCCCTTTCGGATTGGACAGTTTTTTTCACATATTCAATGTATACCTACTCATAAATAATATTCTCATTATTTCAAACTTCATTAGTAACAAAATAATAATTAAACAATTTAAATGTTTTCATTTTGTTACTTATGTAACATAATGGTTGTGTTATAAGAAAGTTAAGTTCATCGAATTCTTTTATTTATTTATTTATTTATTTAGATAATTTTACGGACTAGTAGTCCACTTACAAAAATGTCAAATACGTGTATAATATTCTTAAATATCATTGGTTTTATTTGACTATAAGGTAATACTTAAACTCTAAATTTAGTACTTTTTTCTTTACATGACAAATTTTTTGAAGGGTGATACTACTAACAACTATTTTTGTTTTCCAATTTTTACTTTATCCAATGCGAAGCATAGGAGAAAGTATTGTAATCGCTCTCGCGGCAAGCGCGACTTCAAAGGGTCCTCAGGTAAAGACTACGGAACCCATGGACTCAATTAAGGTCACAAATTGAAGTATTCAATGAGATTGAATTTTAGCACGTGACGGTTTTGCCAAAAATTACCTGGAATCTCGTCAAGAGGCCAAAAAGTGCCATTTTTTTTGGAAGTGCGTGGGGATGTATGTATGTATGTATGTATGTATGTATGTGTGTGTGTGTGTTATCGTTTTTTTCATCCACGATTTTTTCCACACCATTGCACCGATTGAAATAAAATTGAAAACCTACCATTAGTTTAACAAAATGAAGCGCTGATTAGTTTTTGGTACATATCGGTCCACAAACATTAGTACTTTATTTCAGTACTTTTTTAGTTTTTTCTAAATATCTTGAAAATGACTTAACCAATTTTGATAAAATTTAATATCCTAATTAAGTACCTTGGGGACCACAAAAAAGGTTAAATAAAGTTTTTAGTAAAATCATATTTTAAAGTACTTTATTCTAGAGTAAAATAGTACTTTTTTTCATTTTTTATTTTAAATTCTTTAAAATTTATTCATTTGATCGTTTTAAGATAGCTCATTTAACCTTACTTAAGTAAGAATGGTTAGGCTTATCGCTGTGAAATGGTAAAAATTTGGGAGGAATTTTTATAAGTAACCATAACAACCGCGTTGTTTTTTTATCCGTTACCATTGCTGAAGACATGGAGGAATCGACTTAAAATCAAAAATAGCGATTGATTCTCATCTAGTACTTGAGGAATAACCATTCTATATGGATTTTTGACGCTTCGATTATTATTGGTAACCATTGCTGAAGACATGGAGGAATCGGCTTAAAATCAAAAATAACGATCGATTCTTATCTAATACTAGAGGAATAACCTTATTGCATTCCATTTTGATGTTTTGACTATTGAATGGCAATCGTCTACGGAAAACTTGGAAGAATCGACTTAAAGATCAAAAGAATTTAGTCTTTTTGATTTTAAGTCGATTCTTCCACGTTTTCCGTAGAGGTTGCCATTAATAGTCAAAACATCAAAAATGGAATGCAATAAGGTTATTCCTCTAGTATTAGATAAGAATCGATCGTTATTTTTGATTTTAAGTCAATTCCTCCATGTCTTCAGCAATGGTTACCAATAATAATCGAAGCGTCAAAAATCTAATGTAGAATGGTCATTCCTCGACTGTTAAATGAGAATTGATAATTATTTTTGAATTAAAGTTAACATGAACTGCAAATAGCAAGCGATATCTGATTAATAATAAAAGAATAAACATATTAATATTTCAAATGAATTTGGATAAAGTTTAGCAACGATCCGTTGCAGTTTATTTTCTTCTATTGGCCCCTACGCGCGGGAACCCCAAACCTCCCTTTGTGGAACCGTGGAGTTCCGCGGAACCCGGATTGAGAAACACTGTTCTAGAATATTTTGCTATACATATCTCAGGTTTAATGGACCGGTTGTAAAAAATTGAGTAAAGTCTGATTCCGAATTGACGCAGATTACTCCAATCGTTTTCATAATTCACTAGTTTTTTTATATTTTTCCTTGATTAATCATATATAATTATAAACTTTATATGAATTATTTGCTTTATATTGAGATATACTTTTATTATTTTATCATTTTTATCTGCGTATAAGATAAAATTGATGAATCTTTTTTGCAATATAACGAACAATTTCATCAACAAATGTAATGATCAAATTGAATATTTCCCTGATAAAATATTTTACTTGTATGCTATTTTAATTTTAAATCTAAATTATTATAATTTCATGTCTTGTCATAATTTTTTTTTGGATATATTTTTTTAAAGAAACTTCTATAATATACCAAAACCGATTGCAGTCAAGGGGCTTGCATCTCACTGAAATCAAATATTTACTATTGAAGGGGATTTGAAAAGAGTTAAACTTTATTTTTTTAATGGACTTGATTCAATAGAAGACAAGAACATGTAGGACCTATAAGTCTTGACAGTCCCTTGTACCATATTATCCTAGAGAAAGGTAGATAATCATCAAGAGAAAAGTTGGAGACGAAGAGAATTTAATTTAGACAAATTCGAACAAGCCAAATAAAAAAAATTACAAAATGAAAAAAATAAGAAAATTAAAAATAAGCCGACCAAGTGCGAGTCGGACAGCATATCGAAGGCTTCCTAGATAATAACTTACAAAATAGTTGAGATATCAAATTCATTCTTATTTGACGTTGATATGGAGAGAATGAGAGAATTTTTCAATTTTTTTTTTATAATCTTAAGATAAGCTATTTCTAAACCCCGACTGATACAATTTTCACCTATAATTTTTATAAAAAAAATTTTAGACAAACAAATTTATACAATATTCACCTATAATTTTTATAAAAAAAATCATATTATCAGAACTTGACCAAATTAATATGGTACCACCCCTAAGGTACCCCTTTTCAATAAAAAGAATCATCGAAATCGTTCCATAAACAAAGAAGTTATGCGTGTACATACATAACAAAAAAAGGTCCAATACGAATGAATAAAAAAACGGGACCAATCGGAAGCTAGACTGAACCCAATGCAAAAAAACTCATCAACATCCGTTCAGAATTGGCGGAGATATGAGGTAACATAGAAAAAAAAAAAAAAAATTCGGTCGAATAGAGAACCTCCTCTTTTTTGAAGTCGGTTAAAAAATAGTCCCTCTGGGACTCGCTCACACAGCTATTTTTAAGTAAAAAAATGTTAGCCAATTTTTCCTTAAGGAGATCTTTATAGGCCTATATATAAGTTATAATATGTAAAATATAATAATTGAAGTTTAGGATTTCTTTAGTTAATTTACTAACTATTAGTGTACTTGACTTATTGAACTCGGGCCTACTGACTTGTCTGCTGAGGAATTTTAAAGTACGTATGCTTCGAGCGCCCAAGTGATAGGATTTAAATAGAGGCCATTTTTAAAGGAAAAAACAAATATATGAAATCAGAAAAAAGAAAAATTTGTATGTCCTTCGATCTTGATAAAACTAGATATCTGGAGGTTTATCGATTTATAGAATATGAATGAGATAAGAGTGTTTTGTCCAAAAAAATCTCAAATTTATGTATTGGGAAAGTACCCAAGTATAATGATTTGGAAAATATAATACTTTTATTATGAGTGTATTAAATTAAAATGGAGAAAAATTATTCGTAAATATATAAAACACCATTGTAAACTTTTGTGCATTTGATTTCCAGGGGCTTGATTTTGTATTCTTATTTTACGCAATCAAAAGCAGCACTGTGCACAAACTAATTAATTCTGATCAAAATTATAAATCCTGATAAATTTACTCTAAAATTTTCCACCAATTTTCTTTCGAACAACCGTGGATTGTCTTGATTTGTATGGCACGATAAATTAAAAAAAAAATATATTAATTTTAATGGAGCTTTCTAAACCAAATTAATTTCTGATTACCATAAACCTTATGGGAAAAAAAGGCAAAATCCAACCCCCTCCGTTGAATTTTTTTGATTTCTGTCATCTTTTCCAAAATTCTATACAACTATTAATCTTTCAAGAACTTGTTTTACTTTCACTTATTTTTTCTAAGATTAAAAACTTGGATTTTTTGATCTCAGATACTAGTGTCCATTTAGTTAGATCCTATGTGTTATGGTACTTTTCAATATATATGTTGATCTGTGGGATTCAGAGTAATTTAGTGTAATGACCAGATTATAGCCGGTTAAATTTTTCAGGGAGCTCGACTTGAATTCGAGTCTTCTGCTCCGCGAACAAGAAGGCTATGCTCTCAGCCAATATGGTCCTAAATGGACATATAGTAAGGGAATGTGGTGTGGGTTTGTAGTGAAATATTATTCAATTAAATTTATTGGATTTTTCGTGGTGTCTCACAGTACACTGTACACTGTGAGAAGCCTTTAACTTTTATTCAACCTGGTCCCCCAAACATGACTTAATATTGCTTCTTTGAAACTATATAACAAATTTTCATTAAGATTTGGAGACACTTTTTTATTATAGGTACTTTTTTAGAAACAAAAAGTCAAATATTTACCATATAATTACTAAATTAATCTTTGGCATTTTCTCAAAACTTACATATTTTAGCAAAAATATACATGAGCTTAAATATTATGTGAAATTAAACATTTTTATAAAAAATGTGAATTATTATTTATTATTAAATTAGAGAACAAAGAGATTTTTTTCTTATATACAAAAGGATTAGCCGGGGATCGAACTCGGGATCTTCCGATGTCCGGCGCGATGTTTTCATAAGATCCCTATCAGCTATATCCTCTTAGCCCCTGATCCCCGAACTCAAGCTAATACTTAATGTCTATATGAATTTAGGATTTCATTTTTATTTAATCTTTGTTCATTTTCGCAGCTCTGTAGTGGCCTGTCTCAATTTGAATATAGTTTAATTATTTATTATATTTTATCTCGTTTATACAATTGTAATTAGAGCATTTTGCTCATAATAGTATTGAGTCTAAAAATAATTAATCCAGAGCATCTTAACAACTATTCATTCATTGTGATATTATGAATGGTCTAAGCCGTAAGCCTCAGATCATCCAAGCCCTGGTATGTTAAAGCGTAATTGTCAGAATTAGTAATACAAAATAAAAACATATTTGCACAACTAAAACTAGCACTTTAATTGTTGGTGTCTTAATGATTATTTCTGCGATTTGTTGCAGGTTTTATTTATTCACAACGATTCATTGTTCATTTTCGTTACCGAATGCTGTGCCTTGTGAACAATTACATCCTGATCTTCCATCTCCTTGTCGATGTCAAGTTTTCAAAGAAGGTCTTGGCTTGGATTGTGACGGAGCTGCTTTCCGAACACTACTTCCACCGCTGCCTTCTGGAGCTCCAATTATTAAACTCTCTCATCGTTATGGTGGACTTCATACGTTACCACCTAGGGTATTCCAGCCTTCTGGAGCTTCGGAGCCTCCGATTGTAACGTTATCTTTAGCCGGAAATAATTTAAGAAGACTTACTGACAGGTACCTATATATTACATTTTGGAAATTATTGAAAGTAAACATTATATTTAATACTTATTCTATTTTAGATTACTAGCAGGACTTCGAGAAACCCTTGAAAATCTTGATTTAGCAGACAATTTATTGGGTGACAATCTGAATCCTATATTTGCAACAACAGAATTTCACGGTCTCTCCCAATTAAAACGCCTTGATCTCAGCGGAAATATGATTGCAGGCTTAGAAGAAGGCATTCTTCATGGATGTGATAATCTTCAGGTAAATCGAAAATGTAATATTCAAATGTTCGCGTTTGTTTAGATTGAGCCAATGCTTTTATGATATTGTATTTGACATCTTCATACTTCCAATTCTAAGTTTACAGGTCTTCCTTCTTAGATTCAAAAGGCAACATCTTTGTGAATCTTTATCATTAAAAAACAAACAAAGAAAGGCTAAATTTGTCGTTCACCCACTCAAGAAACGTTGACTTACTCAAATTTAGTGGTCAAACGAGACGAATGCTTTCAGCATGTCATGGTCATTAGGTTAATATATATATATATATATATATATATGTATATTTTTAATAGGTATATGCATGTTTATATACACTGAGGCTTATTGATTTATGATAAGGCTGAGCCATTAGTTTATATAAAGTGGATATAGGCATTATCGATGCAAGAGCTTTAATCGAATTATTGATTGAAACCCAATCAACTTTAGGTATTGTTTTTTCCTGAATAATATTATTCATCAGGCTTAGAATATTTAAGATTAGCATTTATATTAGTGAACCTTTTAATACACTACCAGTTCAGATAAATGAAATAAAAATAGAAGTTTTTATTTTCTGCTACGATGGTTTTGCGATTATATTTAAAAAAGGTGGAAAAGTCTGAACCATTTAAGATACAGGATGATTAATACAGACTTTAATTTATTAGTGAAAACATCTTTGAACCCTATAATTTTTAGATTAATTATTGTTATGGTTATAAAAAAATTTCATTTAAGATTTTTGCGAATCCAAAACGGAAATACTTATACTTCTAGTGAGCCAATTTGAACGAACATCTTGCTGTAGGTACTCCTAGCCGACACCCAGCTAGCTAGTTTTGGAATCCATTCTTAAGATAATCAAATTCTGAGTTTTTCTCTCTCAAAAGAAATTTATTTTATTTTCTCTTTTTCAATTCGAATTGCATGGTAGGAGAAATTAAAAGGAGCCATTAAAAGGGAGAAATTAAAATAAAAACAAAAACAAAACAAGTTTAGGTTTTATTTTTAATTTCTCCCTTTTAAGGCTATCATGCAATTTGAATTGAAAAAGAGAAAATAAAATAAAATTCGTTTGAGAGAGAAAAACTCAGAATTTGATTATCTTAAGAATTGATCACAAAACTAAGTCACATGTTATATATATAGGGTATGGTCAAGTATTGTAATCGTGCATGAAAAAAGTGTTGTTTATTTTGCTTCCCTTTTTCGAAATATCTCAAAAACGGCTGAAACTATTTTGATTAAAAAAATTGAGCGAAACCATGGCATTTCAGTCTACATAAAATCTGTAATAAGTGAACATCGAAAAAATTGTATTTTTTGAGATATTAATTGTTTTTTCAAAACGTCTGTTAGTCTGTTAGGTTGTTCGTCTGTTAGTCTGTGCGTTACCAAATTTTTGTGGGCGAGCTAGCTCAAAAACTAGTGTGAATATCAAAACCAAATTTCACACGTAGTTTGTTGCATTGAGATTAAGAGCTGATTAGATTTTGGTGCATATCGACCCAAAATTAAAAGGGAGAGGGGTTAAAATTTAAAATTATAATATTTTCAAACAACAAAACAAGAAGAATGAAATATACTATAAAAGGAACATATAATAACGAAAATATTTTGATATATAGGGATTGTTTCTAAAAGAAAAAATATGATTTTTTAAAAATAATTGTTGTTTTAGAGTCAGTGAGCCTCCCTCTAATATAGGGAAAACTTTCTTCGACGACATACTACAGAAGAATATCAAAAAGATAGACGAGGGACCAGTAGAAGATTGGAGAAACGAGAGCGAGAAACAAAAAACTCATAAGGGATAGGGTGATATGAACAGATTTTTTTATTCAATAAACAATATTCAGAGCTATTATACATAATGAACTTTCTTTTAAAAAATTAAAATATCAAAATGTGTCTTCATTATAATTTTTTAATGTGTAGAATATCTAGGCCGCCGGAGCAGTATTTATCTAACTTTTCGCATAAATTTCACCATTAGGTACTGCCTAACCCTTTGAGGTACACAAATTATTAAATAAAATCTAATTTCCAACAGAAAAGTTCATTTGAGTTGAGTCTAAAATCAATAGTTTACGAGTTAAAAGATATTCCAATATTGTAGAGTAAATGGACTTCAATAACAAATACATATTGTCTCACTGATGGGCGACACATCCTTTCGATATAACTGTCGAAAAGAATTATAAATGAGAAAGAAATCGATGTTATTTTATCGATTTAATCTCTTGAGGTTCACAGTATCATTCTAATTTAAGACAATAGCATTTTGATTAAGAATTTTGTGCTTAAAAGAAATTGTATGTAAAGATTCAATTTCTTCTCTCCCGGAGCGATTCACCTAGAAATGGGAAAAGGTTTTATTTTTTTTTCATATTAGATATTTATTCAAATCTATTGAAATCTTATATCTGTGTGTTATTTTTATTTATCTATTATATCAAATAATTATTATTAAGAAATTTGCATTTTAAAGGGTAGTTTATTTGAAGTCCAATTTGAAAAAACGCTAATAACTCCGCTGGAATTTTTAAAAAAAATATGAAATTAATGCATATTATAAAACAATTAATTATTAATAATTTAATTTAATTTTGAACGAAATCGATTCAGTAATTTTAGAGAAAATAGTCAAAAACCCCGAAAACCGTCTATGAAACGACGTTTTAGAAACATTTTAAAATTCACCTCCATGTCTCAAGTCAATATTTCGTTTCATATGACTTTTTTAACTTTTTTCAAAGGCATCTCGTGCTTTAAAAAAAACATCTTTTTTTGACCGTTCAGTTGGTTTTTGACCATTTTCTCGAAAAATACTGAATGGATTTCGATCGAAATTGAATTAAATTATTAATAATTAATTGTTTTATAATATCTATTAATTTTATATTTAAAAAAAAATCTACAGAGTTATTAGCGTTTTTTCAAATTGGACTTCAAATAATCTACCCTTTAAAAGGCAAATTTCTTAATAATAATTATTTGATATAATAGATAAATGTAAATAACACACAGATATGAGATTTCAATAGATTTGAATAAATATCTAATGAGAAAAAAAATAAAACTTTTCCCATTTCTATTTGATTCGCTCCCGAAGAGAAGAAATTGAATCTTTTTCATCCAATTTCTTTTAAACTACAAAATTCTTAATCAAAATGCTATTTTCTTATGAATGATTCTGTAACCTCAAGATAGATTAAATAGATAAAATAACATCGATTTATTTCTCATTTATAATTATTTTCGGCAGTTATATCGAAAGAATGTGTCGCCCATCAGTGAGACAATATGTATTTGTTATTGAAGTCCATTCCCTCTACAATATTGCAATATCTTTTAACTCGTAAACTATTGATTTTAGACATTTCACTCAAATGAACTTTTCTGTTGGAAAATAAATATTCTTTAATTGATAGAGATTTTCTTTAGGAGACGGACTGGTATAAATATGCAATTGGATGTTGATGAAAGCAGTCCACGGTGGTTGTAAAAAATAAGACTATAGAGGTTTTATTATTTTACATTTATTTGTTAAACCGACGTTTCGGAGATTTATTCTCTCCTTCTTCAGGGTAACAAAAGTCAATGAAAGTAGTTCAAAAAATAGTTACTTTCTGTCTCCTTTGACAATGCCAAAAAACATTATAAAAATTTTTTTCATCTCGAATAGAAAACAAAGTAAAAAGCAATTGATGATCCATATGTTCATTCTTTCGTCAATTCTTTAATAATTGCATATCTCAAAGGATCAGACAGTAATGATGAAATTTATGTGAAAAGTTCAGATACCAATACTGCTCTAGCGGCCTAGATATTCTACACATTAAAAAATTATAATGAAGACACATTTTGATATGTTTAATTTTTATAAAGAAAGTTCATTATGTATAGAGTAGCTCTAGATATTTACCATTTATCTGATATAACGAGCTGACTATTTTTTGGCGCCAAAATTAGGAAGGGGGGGTTAAAAAATAAAAATCTAGGCCATTTGAGCAAACTCAACCAAATTTTGTATACATAATCAGTGGGCCTCTAGAACGCCTAAAAATGCAAAAACAAACCGCCCAAAATGTGGGATGGGGGGAGGGTCAAAAAATGAAAATCTAGGCCATTGGACCAAACTCAACCAAACTCAACCCAATGTTGTACGCATAATCAGTCGGCTACCAGAAGACTAAAAATGCAAAAACTAACCTCTCGAAATGAAGAGGAGGGGGGGGGGTAAAAATGAAAATCTAGGCCCTTGTATCAAACTCAACCAGAAGTGTATGGTAAAGTCAAGTGGATAGCAACAACAGAACGTGTCAATTATTGATTCAACAAATCGGGAATTTGGTCGATTTTGATGAAAATTCTTCCTATTTTAGATGGAGGCTCACTAACTCTAAAACAACAAATATTTTTAAAATATCATATTTTTATCTAAGTGAAAGTAAAAAAAAAGGCTGAAAAAAAAAACTAAATCGAACTTCGGAACATACATACAAAAGTCTCTTTGAGCTTCTCTTTTTGAGAAAAATCCGCAGATATTTCTGTAGCAGGAGTATCAGAGTTTTGAGAGAAATTTTCGATTTCATTTGGAAGGGCCTAAAAAATCCCATCGGGTTCTTTCCGTTAATATGGCAGAGGAGGAAATTAAAATTATGAATATTTTGACACCATAATGAGGCTCTCTATGCAAGTTTATGTTCTCAAATTATCATACGGACGGATATAAGGAAAAATCTATGCCCAAAAATATCTCCACAATTCAGTAATTTTTAGTTATATATTTATTAATATTTTTAAAAATAATGTTTTTAAAATTTAACGAAAATCTTGCAGGGTTCTTATTTTCTTTTTATGTTAAAGTCCCTAAATCCAAATAAATAAAAACGCGCATTTCTTTAAGCTTTTTATTTTCGACATTTCGTACTCTATAGACTAAAATAAAGACTTTTTTCTCCTTATAAATTACATATTTTAAATTAATTTTTCAATGAGATTAGTGCAAAAAGCAAGAATAAAACATTTACTCGTATTATTTAAGATTGGAGGAAAATGTGAAAAATTTTCAATACTAGGTATGCTTTCAACAAATTTTGATAATGTGAAAATTTGTCTTCAAGTCAACGGCTTGGGTTTAATAATGTTTAAAGCTTGGAATGTAGCTGAATCTTATTACCTTCAAGCTTTTTGCATAGAATTTCAGCCCATTATTTTTTTCTCAAATATCAATTTGTTTTTCTTAGTTTTATTCATTTTTCATCTCTCAAAATTTAATAAATTCTTCGTTTTCTAAATACAAACCGGCAGTAGAACTCGATCTTTCTACCTTTCAGACATAAATACGAAAACAAATAAGAAAAAATACTGCCATTTGCAAATGTTTGAGAGAATATAATAATATGGTCGGACGACGAGCTAAAAGTTACCACGTTCAAAAAAAGATTTAAAGTTTATAACTAAGAGTATGCATTTATCACTTAAACCAGAGGTTCCCAAACTGTGCGCTCGCAAATCCCCCAGGGGCGCCGCGATCTCTTCAAGAGGTGCGCCGCAAATCTCAATGAGTTAATTGAAACAAGAGACAATAGGCCTAACTAGACAACAAAGTGAGAAGCTAAACATTTATTTATTATTTATTTTTATATTTTATTTACGATGCCATGGAAAAATTTTTAATTGAAAAAAAGGCGCCGCGCCGCGACTTCGAAAAAAATTTGGGAACCCCTGAGCTTAAACGATTGAAAGCTTGAGACAATTTTGGAGAGTTATAGTTATAATATAATGAGTTTGAAGTTGGAGTTGGTGGTGATTTAAAACATGTAATTTTATTTCTTGTACCCAGGAAACTTAGGTATTTTGGGTGATTAGCCCATTATTATGGACTTTTACAGAGACTAAAGATAATGTTAAATGTGATGAATTGATGTATTAACTTTATCTTTAGTCTCTGTAAAACTTCGATGATGGGCTAATCACCCGAAATATACCGAGATATAAAACTACATGTTTTAAGCTCAAATTATTATTTTATCCATTTCCGCACTGTGAGACACGCTACCAACTCCAACTTCAAATATGAGCTTTCTGAAGGATTCAAATCACATCATACAGAATAAGCGGAAAATAAAAAGTAAAAGAGCTTAATTCCTATCTCTCAATCTAAGGAGAGTTCATCATTTCATTCCTGCATAAATGTAAAAAGATGTATAAAAAAGTCTAAAACCCGAATATTCTAATTAAAAAAAAATTTCGAGAAAATAATAGGATAACAAAAACATTTTATAAAAAAATGAAGAAAAATAATATTTCTCAAAAAAATAAAATTAAAATAAGAATACCCGAGCTTATCCATTCATAAGCTTAAAAATGTTTCACTATCAACCAACGAAGTATTATTGTTATAGTGATAAACAAATTGATTAATAAGTTAATTCTATTTGTTTCTAATTGAATCTTAAAGAACAATCCGATAGGATCGGATAGACTTAGTTAACTTCAATGCAGGGAAAACTCAGTGTTGCCTTATTTCTATGCGCGTCGACAGAAACCTCCCAAACATATCATTCGACTCAAACTCACTAGAATTCAGGGATAAAATTTCAATGCTAGGCGTAACTCTAGAGTCTGACCTTTCATGGAATGACCATATCTCAACCACTGCTAAAGCTGCAGCCCGCAAGCTTGGTCTCCTATTTAGGTCTAGAAGCTGTTATACTCCCAGTCAACTTCTTATACTGTATAAGGCTCAAATTCGTCCCTGTCTCGAATATGGCTCTCATCTGTGGAGGGGTGCCTCCAAGCATTCTCTTGCTACACTGGTTGCAATTCAGAAGCGAGCAATTAAACTAATAGAAGACTCGGCTCTAACCAACTCACTCGACTCCCTAGCTCACCGAAGAACCGTTTCTGCCCTTTCCCTGTACTACAGATACTATCACGGTGTCTTTTCAGTAGAGCTGAAATCAATTACCCCCCCCCCTAATGGCCTCTTTACGAGAAACACGCGGTTTTCTAACGCTCAGCACCCCTTCGCTGTCAAATTCGATAAAAGAAGAACAAGCGCTTTCGCCACCTCTTTTATCCCTATGACCCCCAGAGACTGGAACTCGCTCCCTGCCACTATCTTTTCCGCGACTTATAACCTTCAGCTATTTAAGACCCGTATCCGCAGATACCTTCGACCCCCGCCCAACCCATAAAATTCTTTCTTCTTCTTTTCGCGATGGAAGGGCCAACCCAGGCCTTTATGGGTTGCACCTTTTTGGTGTAACTCCTTCTCTCATCATTATTATTAAAAAAAATAGTGCTATGAGAAAATCTTAGTGGCTGAAATGTGTTATTTTTCTTAATGACCCTCTTGGCCATAAAAGTAAAGCTTGTTTTTATTTAAAATGATTCATTTTTTTAATTAATAAATTTAGTTTAATTTAACTACCAACATATTTAAAATGTTATTTTATCATTTAATAAGATAATACAAGCATATTTGTGATATTAAAATACAAGCATATTTGTGATATTAATTCCAATTGCTAATTTTCATAGGATTTACGACTCGAAAGAAATGATTTAACCACCGTGCCTGCGACATCGCTCCATGGGCCTCGAGCTCTTCTAGTTTTATCTCTCTCCAAAAATCATATAGGTAATAATTTTGCTTGGTTTTTGTGAAGTTTGCGGTAAAATGTATAGAAACCATATAACCTATAACAGACAAAATATATCTTGGTATATTTGGTCTGGCACAAAAATCTTGCCATCAAATTGGCCTCCTTTGGTCTTACGCCGGAGCTCTGCAAGTGGTTTGAAAGCTTTCTCTCAAACCATAATTTTAAGGTTGTGATTGATGGATGATCCTCTTCCTTCTATACTAATACTGGAGTTCATCGGGGATCGAAATATCCCACAAGCTCGACCTAAATTTGTCCTCCAATCCTATTCATTAGATGACAGCACGCTCAATAACGTCCCTTCAATTCGCGTAGACATTGCTTCTTTAATGAATTTAGATTTATGAAGACTTAAAAATTTGGGATCTCATAACTTTGTTAATTTTAATGCAGTCAAACTCCAAAGTTGGTTAATCTCTAAGTGCTTCGATATGAGCCCTCCAGCCAAATTATTAGATT
Source organism: Forficula auricularia (assembly GCA_024734495.1). Lineage (NCBI taxonomy): Eukaryota > Metazoa > Arthropoda > Insecta > Dermaptera > Forficulidae > Forficula > Forficula auricularia. The sequence goes on along the minus strand of JALMQS010000030.1, from coordinate 30,641,158 downwards.
CTAACTCAGTGATTCTCAACCACTGTGCCGCAGAACTTTAGTGTGCCGTGAGATTCTTGAATTGTGCCGCCACTGCCAGGTAGTGGTCCCTCTCGAATTGAATTTTTTTTTTTTTACATTTCTTTATCAATTGACACTACATTTCATCCAAATATTTATTTGATCATTTGAACTGAAGAGGTAGTAACATTTTACAGGTTGCAGAATGTCCTATGATAATTTTATAGATACATCAATCAATAAACCAAATAAAATTCTATTAATTTATTTTATTGTTAGTGTGCCGTCAAATTTTTAAATTATTAATAGTGTGTCGTACCGAAAAAAAGGTTAAAAATCACTGTTCTAACTAATTGGAATTCAATTCGGAAGAGTCAGCTCAAACCAATCTTTTAGGACTGATATGACTAACTTCTAAACGAATTGAAGAAGCATTACTGAGAGTATCCAAACCAAAAATGACGGAGCCCATCACTCATCTTGAGCATGGTTATGATTCTGAATTCAATATTTTTAAAATTAATAGTAGTTACTCTTTTTATCTCAGCTTTTAGAATTTAGCTGGTTGTTCTAATTTTGAAATTAATAAGCTTTTATTCAATTTTTCACCCTTCTCCCTAATTTTCACTTTACAGAGTATAATTTTAATCCATGTAAAAAATATTGAATGATTTTTCTATGTAGGTAATAAAAAAAATTTAACTATTTCTATGTCAAGTGAGCTGGGAGTAACAATTTTTTAAAACCCCAACAATCCTTTTTAATAACCCTATATAATAGATATGTTTTAAAACATAAATTAATAAAATTATAATACAAATAATATGAAATAAGTATTTATATTTTATTTTATTTATGGTTCAAATTTGAACCAATATGAAATAAGTATATAAAAGGAAATCAATGAGGTTGTTCTTTGGTTGATGCAAATAAACATATAGGTACAAGGTACATATACAACCTCATTGATTCATAAATCAATAAATCTACTATTCTCGGCAAAACAAAATACTTTCAATGAAATAATTATATTAGGATAATAATAATGCAAATAATTTTTTTTGTTTACAGAAAATATATCATCCGAAAGTATGTCTGGATTAAGCAGTCTCCAAAGACTTGATCTTTCTTGGAATAGCCTCCGAGTAATTGAAGGAGGATCTTTATCCGGTCTAAATGCTCTACGCCACTTGAATCTGACCCGAAATCTTCTCACTCGATTTAATAGCGATGCATTTCAAGGAGCAGAAAATATTCATACTCTGGTCTTAGCGGAAAATTTCATTAGTGAATTTCCGGCATTAGCAATCAAATCATTACCGAATTTAAAATATCTTAATCTCTCATCAAATTTAATTCTTGTAAGTTGGGAGTTTGTTTTTTTCTTTTTCTTTTATTTATTTATTTATTTATATACATGAAAATCTTGTAAGTATATGTAGAATTAAAAATCCTTTCGCAAGGAGATCTTAATTTTAATTATAATCTAGGTCCTTTGTGAATTTATAAGTTTTTCAATTGAAATAACTTAGAAAATTCCTCAAAAAATAAATAAATCCAATTGATTTCCTATCTCTCTATTCAGGCTCATTTTGTAAGGGATTAAATTTCCTTCAAAATCAACTGGTGTGTTCGCTACTAGACAACTTTAGCTACAATCCCCTCTTCTTTGAAAACAACCACCAATTTGTCTCTTTCAAATAAGTTCCCTAACAGTGTTCCAATCGAGATAAAAAAAAAATAGACATCTCAGAACAAGTGATAGTTTTTAGTTTTTAAGCATAGTGATTTAAAAAAAAACCTTCAAATCGTTTTTGAGAAAAAAATCAAATCCACTCTAACCTTCAAGCAAAGGGGTACAAAGAAGGGTCGATTTAACCCAAAACCTTACCACCAGTCTCTGGATGACTTCTAGCTTAAATTTCAATTTCAGTTGCTCTATGGATTAATGATGCTGAGATATAGCAGTACGTACACACACTCACACAAACACACACCATTGAATTTTCGGCAGAGTTTTTGCTCTGATGCCCGCAAAACCAGTTTTTACTTTCACTTAGAAAGCAGAAGCATGAAAGTTAATCTATTGCATTCACTTTCTCATGGTTCAATTTTTGAAGTATTATTTCTCCAAAACAATAAAAGTTAATTTTAATCAGAAAACTCCAAGTGATAGTATTCGATGCCTTTAAGATGTAGAAACTGAGTTTAGAAAAATTAAACGGGTTGTGTGGACATCAAAGCCAAAACTAACCCGAAAATTCAAAAGTCGGTCTGGGTGTACACTGATATTTCTCAGCTAGGAAATTTGAAAATTTATACTTGAAACCAGTCAGTAAATGTATGTTAACCTTTTGGTTCAAATCGAAATACATCTTATAGACTCTTACAAGTTGTAGAGGCGCTTATTTTTATTTATGGTATTTTCTGAAAAATCATACGTACGTTTTGTTTTGATAAAATAAATCACTGTGTTTAAAACGGATCACAAGTTCTCTGATCACTTTATTTATCTCGATCTTGGGGACTAATTTGAAAGAAAGAAATTGGTGGTTGATTTCAAAGAGGGATTGTAATTGAAAGTTGTGTAGCGAACAGAAGGAAATTTAATCCTCTATCTTGAGCCTAAATGCAATATGATGAAGTGAAACGCTAATCAATGGGAGAGAAAAAAACACTGTTCCCAGATTATTTAAATGAAAAAAGTAATAAATTAATCAGCGACCACTTAATAAAATTAAGCGAGAGGATTTTTATATACCTACTACAAAATTTTCGTGAATAAATAAATAAATAACTGACTAACACTAATCTCGATGAAAAAGTCCATAAATTAGTATCAATCGACTCTCACGCTCACCATTACTGATACTGAAGGCATCATCATCATTACCGTCATCTAGACTCTAGTCACGATAGTTTTCTATTCATTTCATTAATCTTGGGTCTATCTTTGCTGAAAACCTTTAATTTACAACCCCCCCCCACTACATCCTACACCCTACACCCCTCATTCATATAGTTTCATCATGAGCCCGGGTTTTCCGTTATAAAAATTAGAATGTTAAATTGGACACTTGATCGGTCAGTGCTTTGACAGAGAAAAGTGGTGTATGTTCGTGAGTCAGTCGTTTCGTCGTTTGGGCGCCTTAACAAACGGTTATTGGCCATATTTTCTTGTAAATAAGCTGAAGTGCTCTGATGTGGCCATCCACTTGACTTTACCATACAACCTGGCCCCTCATATATTTAATATTTAATAAAATTATTTATAATCATGTAGGGGAGGGGGGCTAGTTTTTCTATTTTTAGACTTCTGTGGGCCCAGTGATTATATATACAAAATTTGGTTGAGTTTGGTACAAGGGCCTAGATTTTCATTTTTTGACCCTACACCCCCCCCCCCATTTCGGCCGGTTAGTTTTTGCATTTTTAGACTTCTCGGGTCCCACTGATTATGTATACAAAATTTGGTTGAGTTTGCTCAAATAACCTAGATTTTTAATTTTTAACCCCCTCCACCCCCCTTGTTTTTGGGTCGATATGCACCAAAATCTAATCTCAAAGCAACAAAACTACCTGTGATACTTCACCTTCGATATTCACACTAGTTTTTGAGCTAGTTCGTCCACAAAAATTTGGTAACGCACAGACTAAGTAACTAACAGAGAAACAGACATTTTGTCAAAACAATTATTATGATGTTCACTTATTAGGGCTTTTTTGTAGAGCGAAATGCCATGGTTTCGCTCAATTTTTTAAATCAAAATAGCTAAAATCACGTTAGGCCATTCAACTAAATTCTTCTGCATAATATGTTTGCCCCCCAAAGACCCCAGATACAAACAATTTTTTGACTACCTCCTTCGAGTGCCATTGCAATATCCTGAAAATTTCCATCTTCTGAAATATCTACCCACAAGGTGACTTCTGCCGATCCCCCAACAAAAATTTGAGCATAAAATTTTCTAGCCATAATTCCCCCGCAGGCTCCGACAGCTGAAATCTTCTCTACGGCGTGTGGCCTCACACTGAAAGTGTTAACGGCCCCACAAAGAGAATCCCAGACAAAAACCAAGCCAAGAAAATCCAGTCTTCTCTCCGTCTTTTCTCACTTCCCACCCTTCGTCTATGAAGCAAAAAATTTCGGCCTTTAGGTAAATCCGACCACAATCTGATAAAAATTAAAACCTCCATATTTACCAAACCCCGTCACCCCCACTCCAACCCCAGAAAAATATGGCTAGTCGATAGTAACATTAATTGGAATGACATGCGTAACTTTTTTGCCGCTTACCAGTGGAATGAACTCTGCATCAGAGATAAAAACGCTTCAGAATTCGCAGACGCCCTTAACGAGGCAATTCAAATAGACTTTCCAAAGCCTATATCCCCTCAAAATTGATTAAAGGAACAAGGATTCTAAGCCTTGCTTAGTTTTCAATGAACAATGCGCAGATTCCGTCCGTGAAAAAACGAATCTTTTCAGAAATGGCAACTTTCACAGCTAGAATGTGACCGAGTTGCATTTACCAAGAATCGCGAAGCTCATGCAAAAAAATCATCTCTGAGGCAAAGAAATCATTCGACCGAGAGGAGACCTTCGGCCGTCTCGCATCTTGCCCCAATGGAAAAGGCGGGCGCTGTTTCATCGTTACGCAAGGCAATAAATGAGGAAATTTCGCGTCCCCACTCACTTCCGCCCCTCTTTCACCCAAATTGTTCAGTAGCCACGACCCCCGCTGAAAAAGCCGAATCACTAGCATCCTATTTCGCAACTAACTCCACTTTAGATGACAGAAGGGCCCAACGCCCGCCCACTTATACCCCCAAACCAACCTCGCATGGGCAAAATAATTTCAGGCCCCAAATAATCATAAAAGCCATTAATAAATTAAAATTCCAAATCCGCCGCGAGGCCCGGATAACATCCCACCAATTCTCATTAAAGCATACGCCCCTGAACTTGCCCCTATCTTATCCAAGCTATTCCAACTCTCTTACGGAGTCGGGCATATTCCCCAAAAGCTGGAAAATAGCCAGAGTAACACCTATTCCTAAAAAAAGGAGACACATCACAAATCTCTAATTACAGGCCTATCTCGATCACCTCTGTTCTTTCCAAATTAATGGAATTAGTCATAAACCAACACGTCCTTCATCACTAGAAAACAATAAATTAATTCACGATAGGCAATATGGATTCAGACAAAATCGTTCCACAGGCGACATCTTAACCTATGTCACCCACACCTTGAACAATACTCTAGAGGCCGGAAAAGAAACCCTCGCTGTAGCCCTTGATATCTCCAAAGCTTTTGACCAGGTTTGGCACAAAAATCTTCTTGCCAAACTACCAGCCTTTGGATTCACACCAACACTTCGCAAATGGATTGAAAGCTTTCTGACAAACCGAAGTATAAAAGTTGTGGTGGATGGAACATCTTCTGAATCGTTCTCCACAAACTCTGGTGTTCCCCAAGGCTCTGTAATCTCCTCCACACTCTTCCTTATTTATATAAACGACCTTATTGATCAAACGGCAAACCCCACTCATTGTTACGCCGACGATAGCACTCTACACGGCAAACCCTCTCTCCCGAATAATCGAATCAATATTGCCTCCTCAATTACTCTCGACCTAGACAAACTGAATAAATGGGGCTCTCAAAATTTAGTTAACTTTAATTCAAATAAGACTCAATGTTGTCTAATTTCTAGGCGCGAAAATAGAGATTTCCCTGATATTCACTTCGATTCGAATACCCTGAAAATGTGTGACAGCCTATCCATGTTGGGCGTCTCTGTCGCATCTGACCTGTCTTGGAATGAACACATCTCCTCTGTGGCGAAATCTGCAGCAAGGAAGATTGGCTTCTTATTCAGGTCCAAGCGATTTTACAAACCCCCACAACTTCTCACCATCTACAAGGCCCAAATCCGCCCCTGTCTCGAATACGGCTCTCATCTGTGGAGAGGAGCCTCAAAATATTCTCTTGCTACCCTTGATGCAATTCAGAAACGAGCCGTCAGGCTAATTGACGATTCTACCCTCACCGACTCCCTCGACTCGCTGGCTCATCGAAGAGATGTCTCCGCCCTTTCCCTTTTCTATAGATACTATCACGGCAGGTGCTCTGATGAGATAAAATCAATAATTTCCCCAAAGCATGCTTTGCACGCAGCACACGTTTTGCCGACTCCCAACACTCTTTCGCGGTCAAATTGGAAAAGTGCCGGACCACTTCATTCGCGAATTCATATATCCCCATGACTTCAAGGAACTGGAACTCTCTCCCAGCCTCTATCTTTCCCAGCACCTATGATCTTCAAACCTTCAAAACCAGGGTGCATAGACACCTACGTCTACACCCTCTCACTTAAACAACTTTCCCTTCTCTTCGGTAATGCAAGGGTCTTTTCGAGATCCATAGGGGCTACATCTTTACTGGTGCACCCCTTCTTGCATTCGATTGCATTAAAAAAAAAAAAAAAAAAAAAGCTCCATCCGTTTTTTAGATATTTCGAAAAAAAAGAAGGAAAAAATCCACTTTTTCATACACGATTACAATACTAAACGATACCCTGTATTGAAGGAGACAATAAAAGAGTGTGTCTTCTGCTGGAATTATAAATTTTATTTATTTATAGCGAGACTATAGTTTCGAGGCTTTGCCACTCTTCATCAGTCTATTACAATGTATTCACAGGAATTGTCTCCTTCCAATATATAAAAATTCTGCCTACTCTCGGCAAAAACTTTCAATTTAACATACCCTGTATGGTAAAGTAAAAAAGAGAACAAACTACATAAAACAGTATATTTTGCATCAGAATGTTCTAATTCTTACCATTTGAAATTAGGTACTTCGGAATCAAACAAGTACACAAATTTTATAAGATTCTAAATTTTTTTCAAGCCGTGGAGTCCCCTTTGTCGGTCGCACAACCCACGCGACCGCCCTGATTGAGGGAAAATTACATTTTTTTATCTCTAAAATTACCATATTACTTCGCATTTATGCCTCGCTTTTTATTTTTAAGATTTAAAATTAGAGTGCTGTTTAAATTCAAAAATGAATATTTTAACATCATATTTCTTTGGTTTCCCACACAAAATCCTACTGCGGCTTAAATTACAAGTAATACTATACTACTAAATATATATATATTTTTTTATTTACTGGTTTGTTTTTTTACAAATTATATTTATGAAAAAATATTTTGAATCAACGTAGCTGGATTCCTCTTGTTTCTGTGCCATTCTTTTCATTATGCAAAAGACTATAAGTTAAATATAATAAATAATTTGTTGAAATGCTAAAACCTTTTCATCCTCTGTATCAAAAAGTACACATTATTGGATTCATTTAAAAAAGAAATTCGATTTTATTTTAAGGCTCTCAATGGAAATGAATTAGCTGCTTCAACTAAATTAGAAGTCCTGGATTTATCAAGAAACCGACTAGCCCATATATCGCATGGCACCTTCACTGGGTTGTCCCGCCTTCGGCATCTTAATTTAGGTGTCAATGCATTGAGGACCATCGACGACACCTGGGTTAATGGATTAGAATCTCTTGAAACGCTTATTCTGACTGACAATAATGTGTTGTTGGTACCGAGTGCTGCTCTTTCCCGGATCCCTCATTTAAATCTCCTTGATCTTGGATACAATAGAATAACGGCGTTGTCCGCGGAAATACTTTCTCCGTTGGCCACTGCATCGCAGGTTAAAATTTTAAAGCTAACTCGGAATGTTATCCGAGAACTACCTCCGGGATGTTTTAAAGTAAGTAATTATTACATAATAATAATATTTTTTTATCTTTAATTATGTTTTAGTATCCCTATATTGAGGGCAGCCAAAAGCTTTCTGGACCCGAAGTTGAATATTATGCCCTCCTAAATAAATGTTTGTTAAAATATAGTTTGTTTTTAATATCCGGCTCAAAAAGTGTGATTTGTATTTAACCCAATAGTTTATTACAATTTATTGTATGTCTGTGAACTTTAACTGTTCGATCTATAGAAATTTCTGCTTGTGTGTGCAACCAATGTTTCTAAATGAGGTTGTGTATACAAGGCGGAAATTTATGCTGGCGGAAAATTCCACTTAGCGGAAGATCTCAAACGGTGGAAAGTATTAGTCTACCAATTGTGGATTAATTTTTGAAAAATTAGTACTAGTTTATTTCATACAAATCGATCAATGGGTCTAGGACTTATTGATATTACATTTCATTCTGTTAAATTCCGCAAACTTTTCTCTATAAAAAGAAAAAAATAAATTATATTTTAAGTAAACTAAAAAACATGCTTCTAAAAAGTACAAAATAATGTAATTCTTAATCAAAAAGCGTGGGGCACTTTGTCGAAATTAATTAAAAGTTTCTGCGCCCCACACTTTTTGATTAAGAATTACATTATTTTATACTTTTTAGAAGCATGATTTTTAGTTTTTTTTTAATATAATATTTATTATAGGTTCATTTTACAGTAAATTTCACTTTTTTTGGTTTTTTTAATTTCAAAATTCTATAATTTTTATTTTTATTTCTTTACCCACTCTTAATTTTTTGTTCTATTTCAAGCAAAATCAAATTTGCTCTTAATCTCAATGCACCAAAAGTAAATGTGAAATTTCGTTTTGATATTTATTCTAGTTTTTGAACTAGAGCGTACTCAAAATTTGGTAACATACTAACTTAGTAACGAACATACATTTTGACAATATAATTAATATCTCGTAAAACATAATTTTTCGATTTTCAGTCCTCAGCTTTTTGAAGACTAAAGCTCCATGGTTTCAATTATCCGCATTATGCCATTAGGGTAAATTAATTAGATTTGTGACCAGCAAAGTTTTAGGAAAATAATTTAAATTAAAAATATAGAATCTATAATTCTAGATCGTCATTTAAAATGGAAAGAATGCGTAGTAATTGAAAGTACTATTGTCTTGACTTAATTATTCTTGGCGAATTTAACTTGGCTGCGCTCTAGATTCACTACTTTTTCGAACTTGGCCTGTTTTTTTACAGAAATGTTTTGGTTGGGATTTAGCTTAAGAGGAATATTTCTCAGACTAACAGACTAACTAACTGACTAACAGACATTTTGACAAAACAGTTTTTTTGATGTTTACTTATTCGAGCTTTTTTTGTAGACCGAAATGCCATGGTTTCGCCCAATTTTTTTAATCAAAATAGTTTTAGCCGTTTTTGGGATTTTTCGAAAAAAGAAGCAAAAAACACTTTTTTCATGCACGATTACAATATCCTGTATGGTAAAGTAAAAAATTAGACAAATCAATAAATTTTACTATTTATTTTTCCCTTTGTTATATATTATATAAAAACAGAGCTGTTTTGATCATGTGACCGGATCTGTTGTACGATTACAATATCCTGTATGGTAAAGTAAAAAATTAGACAAATCAATAAATTTTACTATTTATTTTTCCCTTTGTTATATATTATATAAAAACAGAGCTGTTTTGATCATGTGACCGGATCTGTTGTATGATTCTATTATCTATTTATATATAAAAATAATTGTTAATAAAAAAATAAAACCGACTTCAAAAAATTAAAATGCAACAAATAAAATACACTAAAAGGCATAAAATAATTATTATCTTATTTAGTTACAACTAAACGACGAAATATTAACATGAAATTACTTTTTGAAGTCCGTGCCAAACATATAACTATTATGAATCGCATTCGACGGATCTTACTTAGTAATTAAAGGAATCGTAGGGAGTTGGACAATATTACATACACCGAGGGGGTATTTCAATTATCTAGTAGATGAATATGGTGAAACAACTATGAATTAATCATGGACACGAATAATGAAATCTTACTTAGTACGTTTGGATGGTATGCTCGCTTACAGGTATAGTTTGTTTGGTACCGATTTCAAAAAGTAATTTCATGTTAATATTTCATCGTTTAGTTGTAACTAAATAAGATAATAATTATTTTATGCCTTTTAGTGTATTTTATTTGTTGCATTTAATTTTTTGAAGTCGGTTTTATTTTTTTCTTAAAAATTATTTCTATTTTTCTCTTTTTAGTGATGTTATTAATAGTGATCATATCATCAGAACTTGACCAAATTAATATGGCACCATCCTAAAGATACCCCCTTTCCAATAAAAAAAGAATCATCGAAATCGGTTCATAAACAAAGAAGTTAGGCCTAAACAAACCTAACAAAAAAGGTCTAATACCTATGAAAAAAAATGGGACCAATCGGAAGCTAGACTGGACCCAATGCAAAATATATTTCAAAATCAGTTCACAATTGGCAGAGATATTAGGTAACATAGGCACAAAAATAAAAAAAAAAAAAAAAATCAGTCGAATAGAGAACCTCCTCCTTCTCCTTTTTGAAGTCGGTTAAAAATTAAGGTTTTGTCTTTACATGTGGTCAAATCCGCCAAATTTTGCTATATAACTGGTCGGGTGCGGGGGTGGTGGTGGAGGGTTGGTGAAGTGGGGGGTTCGGGTGGGCGCCCAGAGGTGTAGCAAGAGGGCCGCCGAAGGTGGGCCTTGCAGCTAGTATAAATATAAATCTATCCTATAATTCTGAAATTAATAAATATTAAAATATATTTAAATAATTATAAACATACAACTCACATATACTATTAGGTTGATGCATAATTATGGAACGTTTGTATTGGCGCGTTTTTCTTTAGCCAAAAATGGCGTTTTGTTTATTTTTTTATAAAAACAATCTTCTCTATTTATAGTTAATAAAAATGCGTGTCGAAAACCATATTCATATTCGTCATATTATGCTCTACCACTACGAGAAAGGATGGAAGGCAGCACAGTCATTTCGCGATCTCAACGAACTTTTTGGCGAAGGAACAATTACTGATAGTGCAGTACGGAAGTGGTTTGCCCGTTTCAAATCAGGTGACACTAGTTTGGAGGATAAAGAAGGAAGAGGTCGGCCATCGGATTTTGATGATCAGGCACTTCTGACAGCCGTGGAAGAGGATGAAAGCCTTACAACACGAATGCTGGCTGCAGACTTCAATGTCGACCAATCAACGATCGTTCGACGCCTCAAAAAGCTTGGCAAGGTATGGAAATTGGCTGGATGGGTCCCCCACGAACTCTCCGACAACAACAAGGCTGATCGAGGCGAAAAGACCGCGCAAAAAGAACCACATCGTGTTCCATCACGATAACGCACGTCCACATGTTGAGCGCCGGGTCGTCGAATTCATCGCCAATAAGGGCTGGGATCTACTCCCACATCCGCCGTACTCACCGACCGAAGCACCGACGGACTATCACATCAACCGGTCTTTGAAAAACTGGCAAAAGACTAAGATCTACGACGATTTGGATGACTTGGTGGCCGATGTCAAAGCGTGGATTGCCTCCAAGAATCGTGACTTCTTCGCCCGTGGAATCGACCGACTGCCAAGCAAATGGGAAGCAGTTATTGAAGTAGATGGTGAATACGTTCCCGAATAATCATTTAAACATGTTTTTGTTAAATTTTATTATTGTTTTTGCTGAATAAAAATATTTTTAAAAAACGTTCCTTAATTATGAATCAACCTAATAGTATATCGTAAAAACTTTAATTATAATTTTTTTTTTAATCATTTCACAATAATACTTTTTTGTTTTTATAGGACATGAGCCATCTTAAAGAAATGGATTTGTCGGGGAATCTTTTAGTTTCAATTTCGGCTTCAGTATTTACTGGTCTGGAAGATGAATTGAGAGTCCTTCGGATCAGCCAGAATCGTATCTCAGCTCTCATTGGACGGCCTCTTAATCTTCCGCACCTTAATACTCTCGATTTAAGCAAAAATGAATTATCAGAATTACCTCGGAACACTTTTGCGCTTTTGCCAGAATTAAAATATCTGAATTTGAGCGACAATCGATTTCTTGCATCAATTCCAGGTAATTACATACCTTTAATAATTTATAAAATGAATGTTAAATTATTATTTTTTCAATATTCTGACGATTATTTCTTTAGTCAAATTTCCTAAAAGTTCAAGTTCCTGAAAGTATTTTAATTTTTCTAAATGGAAAATTCTCTATTTTTATTTGGAATATATCTCACCAAAAATATTCATAATGGCAATGAAAGGAGTATGGGAAAGTTCTGTAATCATGCAGTGTTCTCGTCCTCATAAAATTTTTCTATGAATAATTAATCATCATCATCGACATTTTGATTGATTCATTAATAAAATAATTTTACAGGAATGCTTTTGAGCAGTTTGCCTCATCTAGAAATTTTGGATATGAGTGGATCTGGACTGCGAGCACTTCCTACAGAACTATTTTCAAAAAATATTGGTCTTAAATCGTTATTACTGGCACGGACTCAATTGTCAGAAATATCAGAAATGACTTTTGATGAACTTAAAAATCTAACTGTTCTTGATCTATCATTTAATCGAATTCAGGTTATATACCTTAAATATATATTTTCTATTTTAAATCATTTTCTTTTAAGATATAATTGCTACCTTCCTTAATTTTTTAATTACCATTTAAAATGAATAAAAATTATAAATGTAAATAATAGAACTAAATAAATATACATTTTTCAGAGTTTACGTAAAGGGGTCTTTAATGGTTTAATTGCCCTTCAAGAGCTTTCTTTGCGAGGTAATCGGCTGACAGCTTTTAAAGGAGAAGCGTTTGGAGCAAACTCATTTTCAAATCTTAAACTTCTTGATTTAACTGATAATGAACTTGGATATTTATTCCCCTCATCATTCCGTGTGCATATTCATCTTTTGGAACTACATCTTGGACAAAACAAGCTTTCGGTATTCCCTGGAGAATTAATTGTTGCTCTTAAAGAATTGGAATTTCTTAATTTGACTGGAAATCAATTAAAAAATATAGACGAACTCGATTTCGCTCGGTTGCCGAAATTAAAAGAACTCCACCTGGCAAAAAATATCATTGAATCGATCAGCGAATCCGCATTCCACAATTCTACTCAACTACAGGTAATTTCTGTATATAATAAACTGATGTGGTTATCCACATAACTTTACAATACACATGCACCCTCTCTTATATTTAATATTTAATAAAATAATTAATTTTCAAATATGGAACTCTTCTAGGGTAAATAGCTTAATTTCTAGTATTTTTGTTTGAAAATTTTATTATTTTAATTATTTTTACCCCCCCCCCCCTCCTTTGGTTACTCTAACTTTCACATGGAGATTCATTTCCTTAAGTTCGTATATGGAATAAATGGTGCATATTGAAAATTTCGTACAAATCGATTAACTCCCCCTTTCGCTTTTAAATATTAGACTCTTCTATTTTGTAAATATCAGCTTTCTTCGATTTTTCTTTGAAAATTTTATTATTTCAAATCATTTTTGAATCACCTCCTTTGGATCACTATCGATTTCACAGAGACACTCATTTTCCTAAGGTCGTATACAGGGTGCTTATTAGGGTGTTCTTTATTTTGAATATTTTCTAATATTCACACGGACAGGGACTCATATGGTTCTAAATAAATTTTAAAAAAATATCCCACAAGTTTTAAGTCTCTATCTCAATTTTAACCTAGTGCTACACAGCGATTAAGTTTCCCATTTAAATAACATGGGGTTTTTGGCATTCAACGATCAATTTTTTATTCCCGCCAAAGTAATGGTTCAAAAAATTGAGATAGAGACTTGAAACTTGGGGATATTTTTTGTTTTTATTTATTTAGAACCATATGAGCCCTGTCCGCGTAAATATTCGAAATATACAAAATAAGGAGCACCTAGTGCTTAAGCGAAATTTAGTACAAATCGATCAAAGGGTTCAGGACTTATATTAATTAGATTATTTATTTGTACAGACCCCTAATAATTTTAGCTCACTTCTATGCTCCAAACTAAAATAAGATTTTTCATTTATTATTTTATACATAATGTATCAATTAATTATTTTTGAATAGTTTGTTAAATTTCTTTTAAATTATTTATATTCAAGGTATTAGATATTTCTCAAAATCAATTAGAAAGAATAGGAGAACGTGTTCTCGATGGACTTTTACGAATTGAGAGACTTGACCTTTCGGATAATCTTTTGCATGAACTACCGGATGGATTACTGGATCGTGCAAGAGTTGGAAGCATTAAAGATATTATACTCGCGGGAAATAGGTAAGTACCATAAAAAATGTTATTACTGTGAAGCTCGTGTATTTCCCTCTATTTAATTTTTTTAATAAATTATAATCCCTACACCACGGCCATTTTTCAAGATTTTGATACCTATGGACAAATTCGTATGTCAAAAACAACATATTATAGTTTAATCTGAAACATTGAATGTATTGTTAATAATAATTCATTTAAATTAATTTTTTTTATTTTCTCATTAATATATTAAAGAATAATTAACATATTAACGAGAATTGTTTTGATTGCGCTTTTAAACAAGATATATATCGCGAGACTACTGCTGGTTGAAGCTATTGGAGTCTGCTGAGTCTTAAGTCTGGACCAAGAGAGAATGAAAAATATATGATCCATTTAGCTATAATCCACCGTCATTTTGCATTTAGCCCGCATGACACTTGGATGGATCACCAAATGAATTTGAAATCTGAGATGTTATATATTCAATCTCCCAGTCCAGAGCGCCCGATCTGTTAGCACGTATGTTAGGTGTTTGCTATTAATTAATCAAGTTAGAAATATATAAGATAATAAATTTAAATTTTAGGGAACGAAGAAAAGTTTATTTTTATTACAGACAAAAGGATCAGCCGGGGCTCGAACCCGGGATCTTTGCATGTGTACTGCAATGCTTTGTCATAAGAGTTTTAACTCCTATATCCACTAAGCTACTGATCCCTGAACCCAAACTAATACCTTTTGTCTATATGAATTATGGAATTTCTTTTAATCCTCTCCTCGTTCATTTTTCGCAGCCTAAGCCTTGATTCATTAATTAAACAATTAAATATTCCAGCGCCTCCCAATCGATCGCAGACCCCAAAGATCGAAAATAATTTTCTCTTCACCCGAGCCCCGGCTGATCCTTTTGTCTGTAATAAAAATAAACTTTTCTTCGTTCCCTAAAATTTAAATTTGTTATTAATTGTCTTTACACGGCCTCGTTGTGGTCGCGCCCCGGAGTGAAGAGAAAATTATTTTCGATCTTTGGGGTCTGCGATCGATTGGGAGGCGCTGGAATATTTAATATAAGATAATATTTTCACTTAATATTTGACAAAAATCACCTGCATTCGATTCGCGATTGAATCAAATATAGGAAACATACGATCATATAAATTAAGTTTGATTTAAATTATATTTTTAAATCTCTTTCACAAATTATTATGTCTTGTTGAAGAAGACTCAGATATTTCAGGCATCAAACAGCATAATATGTTTATTAAGACGCCAAAACATTAATAACTAAATAATATGTTGTTGTTTTTTTTAGCTTTTCGGACTTTCTAGCCATATGCCAATTTACGTATACTACTTATTATTTTTTTTAATTTGTCTCTACCCCGGGGTCAGATTTCAGCCGGAGTAGGATTCGAACCTGGTTACACTTGGTTAGCAGACTGACACGCTAACCCCAAGCCTAACACGACCCCAAAATAATATGTTGTCAAAATAAAACAAATTAAAATCAACTTATCCACCAAAGGTCAAGTTAATTTTTATTTGTTTTATTTTTTAATTTAAAAAATAATTTTGTCCATCGGATATCTTTGTTTGATCATCTTTAATCTCTCTACAATTAAAAAAAATTAAATACCTAATTTTTCTGGTTTGATTAATTTTAGATCTTAATTATTTAAATAATCTTAATTATTTAATATAGGTACTTAATTTAGGTTTATTATTTTCCATTCAGATTTGAAGAAGCTCCACTAGAAGCCTTACAACGTCAATACTTCTTCTTATCACTCGTTGATCTCTCAAGAAATCAAATAGTTGATATTCCTGCAGATAAAAGTATTATGGTCAACATTAAACGTCTTGATTTATCTTCTAATCCATTAAGTATTCAAGCTATAAATAACATTCTTGGAGAGCCTAAAACTGTAAGAGAATTAAATTTAGCAAATACTGGCGTCACACAGCTACCAACAGTTTTAGAAACGCCGTTTCTAAAACATTTAAATTTATCTGGAAACAAATTGAAAGATTTTGATTCCAATTCTCTTACAAGAGCAACTTTATTACAAGATCTGGATATCTCAAATAATTCTTTATCATCATTGGAAATGCTTGCCCTAGCTTGGCCCCGGCTTCCACGACTTGAATCATTATTCCTTGCTCATAATCCAATTGAAAGAATTAGTGAAGGGCATTTGGATGGTTTGAAAGGTAACAGATTTTCCTCAAAAATTTAAATAAAAAAAAAATAAATAAAACATAGTAGGTAGCTGCATAAGTAATTGACTGGAAACATTTCCTGTAATATTTTTTATCTTCTACTTAGAAACAATTTTGATAATTTTTCAATAAAGTACAAATAGATTAATTTTTTAATAGTAAAATTTGTTTGTCTCGGAATTATTTATTGTTATGTGGTTACGAAACTGCACTTAAAAATATCCGACTCTTCCTACGGTAGTTCACTTTCCCTCACCATAAAAGAACTTTTTCTTTACTATCATTCACCAGTTTTTCAAAGCTTTCTTTCACTTAAGCTAGTATAAGAAATTTGAAAAACGTATAAATATGGGTATCGAAATAAAAATTTTTGATGGACTTCTGATTAAAACATCAAAGACTCTATTTCGAAAGTGAAGTTTACAAGAAATGGAATTTTCATTACAAAAATTATATAGAATTACATAGAGGAGGAAAAAAAAATCTTTTGAACATACCTAATTTAAACTTAACTTATATTAAGAATAATTTTTATACTTGCAATCAAAAATTTTGATTTTAAATCTCATTCAGTTAATCGGACCAAAGAGTCGCTTATAAAAATAAGAGTTTACCCTTATTTAAAAAGAAACAGTTAATCTTTTTCTAGTGAAACTGAGTGAGAAAAATAAGATTTTTAACTTTTGTTTACCATAATTAAAGAACTTCAAAAAAGAGAGTTTCAGGTTGTAGCTAGTAGTTATATTAATACTCGAAGACCAATGAAACTTACTGAGCAAGTAAAAGTAGAATGTATTTCCATTTATCCTATTTTTAAATTTACCTACATAATTTATTTAAATAACTTGTTATTTGAATTCATTATGAAATAGATCCTTAATTAATATCATTCATTAAATTTTAGATTTATTTAAAATGTTTCACCATGAACCCATTCATATCACCACCACCATTTCTCCCTTTACAAAATTAGATTTATTAAATTACATATTCTTAATTTTAGGATTAAAGGCTCTCGATATTCATAGTCTTCACTATTGTACCCGTTTGGAAAAAAAAGCGTTTCGAGAACTATCGAAATTGGCAAAACTTACAATATATGATTATCCACGACTTGGGTAAATTAGTTTTCTAATGATTTATTATAATTTCATCAAAATTATGAAAATCTATTAATAGTAATATAACTTTTTAATTTTTCAGATATTTAGATGTAAAGGGTCTTTTAGAAGTTCTACCAGCCCTTGAATATTTAGACCTTGAAGTTAAAGATCCATCCATTGGAGCAGATCAGTTGGGTTCTGCAATGAGACCAAGGCTGACATATTTTTCACTTCGAGGAGACCGTCTGAATTCTGTATCACCCGGATCACTGGCTGGCCTTCGAGCACATTCTCTGTATCTTGCTATTAGAAATTCTGCAATATCTACTTTACCTCCTTCTCTGTTTTTTCCACTTCCTCGATCTGCACGGATTGTTCTGGATCTAAGTGATTCACAAATTAAAACCCTACCAGCAGTTAGCTTAGCTGCTATTGATGAACGCCGAGGAGATTTAAGACTTGTCGGACTTAATTCGAATCCTATTCATTGTGATTGTCAAACTCATGCACTAAAGCGATGGGGCCCAGCGATTTCCATGCATTTACGTTGTCATCAGCCAAGTTTCTTAGCTGGAAAACTGTTATCAGAGCTTGGAGACGCTCAATTAACTTGTGATGAAAGTCATACCACTGAGGGCACTTCACCTAAAACAAGTACCAAACGTATGATGAGAATTTCTACAACATCAGAACCTGAGATAATATGGAATTTGCGTACAACAACAATACATTCTATACCTGCCTATTCGCAAACAGGACAATCTTCAAATAGTGGTTCCCCTTCCTCAAACCAGACAAATGATGATACATTAATTATAGGAATTGTGGGAGGAGTTGTTACATTTATAGCTATTCTTATTTTAATTATGTGTTTAGTGCGTCTTAGAGTCGGACCAAGTCAATACCAAGGTGGTCCCTTGGCTATGTCATCTGCTGGTGGCTTAGCTTCACCTTCTGTATCTTCCTGTACGTGCATCAAACCTCCAGCATTATATCTCCAACCGTCAAGAACAACATATTATTCTTCTCCAGCACCTTATTTTATTAGCTATGAAGAGAAACATTTACGATAATATTTTTGTTCAAATAATGTATATTTTTGTACAAATTTTGAATGTGCAAGCTCGTATTCACCAAAAATCGAAATACACAAAAGGTTTCCAATATTTAGGTTATTAATGGAACCATAATTCGTAAGACAGTTATAGATTTTATCAAAAAATATTATTGTGTAAATTTCAGAAATTTTAAATTTTGAAGAATTTTCTTGTAATTAATTATTTATTGTTTTTCTAACTTATTAACTATTGAAACAGTTTAGATTGATTTTCAAAAAAAGAAACATTTTTCAAGAAAACAACTTGTCTAGAATAAGTTTATAGTACTAAAAAAAAAAAATATTAACTGCCTTTAGACAAAACGCTTCAAAATGTTAACGATAGACTGAAAAAGATATAAAAATCGATCATTTACCAACACCTGGTTTAAAATGGTCATGTTAAAAAAACGTGATCGAGATTCTTATTCATACAATAATTGAGAATGGTGAAGGTGATATGCTTAGAGTCCAAACCTTTATCTTAGACATTAAACAAATTACAGATACAATTTTTATAATGGAATTATTTTTGTATTTTTTGTGTAAATATTGCTGGTCTTGACGTGTTATTAGTAACCTAACTCATAAATTTGCAAAGTTAATCAACATGAATGTGATTGCTTAGTTTTTAGTTGGGGACCGGTCAAAGAAATTTTGTAGTTCTAAGTCATCGTCGAGTTGCTTAAATTCCACTAGAATTTTCTGGTGATGTAAGTACGATTTAACAAGAAATGCAACTGTTATACTTCTTAAAGGTATATGGAAGCAAAATTGGCTAATATCATAGGCAAAATAGAAATATTTAATCCACAACTATTGTATTCTATTTATTATTTATGGGGTTCCATAATATTTTTTTTATCTTGTATCTAGGATAAAACTTGAGATAACTTCTCGTAGCAACAGTGTGGAGCTCATTCTATCTTCATTTCCTAGCAACAAAGGTGAACAGAAAATAAAAAAAAAAAAAAAATGTATAAGGATTAAAAATATGTTTCTGAAAAAAATTCATCTACATGTTTTTCATGGTATCATAGTTAATAATTCACCATCACCATGAAAAATCGCGCTAGCGTTGTTACAAATCTTTCTAGGCTATTATATATTTACCTATATATATTCTACGAGTATATTAAGGTTTAGGTGAATTTAAAAAAAAAATCTCATAATTGAGGCAGCTTCGGAACTCTTAACCAGTGGAAGTACAAAGATTGCCAAAATCTCATTTTGTAGTATTCTACGTTGTATTGTTTTTTGGGTTAAATGCTCATTTTTCATTTTTTCCATTTTGGAAACTAACCAGGATTTAACTTGATAAAATATTGTTTAAATGACTAAGGCCCGGTTGTATGTCGCAAAGTAAATGCTTTTTACCACTAACCAAGGTAGAAGTGGTAAATGGAGCCACTGGGATGGCCAATCAGATGACAGCCACTGAATGTGCCTGTCATCTGATTGGCCATCCATCTCCATTTTCTACTGGTTAGTGGTAAAAGCTACTTTGCGACATACTACCGGGCCTAAATCTGTTCGAAAATTTGAATAGATGCTAAACCAAATAATTTAAATAATAGTATACATAATAATTTAAACTGTAAATTAATTATTATTTTCCTTAGAAATATTCAAATTGTAAATTTAAAAAGGAACAATTTATCAATTGTAATTGTGCTTATCTAGACTCTCTGTATCAGAGGGTTTTTATATAATAAAATTGTGAACACATGTTATTTAATGTAAAATACATTTAATTTATAAATTAAAATAAAATAATATATTTTTAAATGATATGATTTTAAAAACCACCCAACTAATTACATATAAGGGGGTCAGAATGACCGAGTGGTTAAAGAGCATGCCTTCTAATCAAGCTAAGGAGGGTTCAAGCCTACTCGCTGCAAATATTTCACCGGCTATAATCTGATCCCTACACTAATTTACACACTTCCACAGACACACACGAAGACTCATGGCCAAAATGGGCTATAATACATGAAGGTCATTAAAAAAAAATAATAATAATAATAATTTTAGAGTTTGTTTATCTTAAAATTAAAAGTTTTTTTCTCTAAATATCTTTTAAAAGAGCAATTAATAAAATAAAGGGTGTGTAGTTTCCCTGTGAAACTACACATCCTTTACTTTATTAATTAATATCATGTTTCACCTAAAACCTACACCACTTTCCCTAAGTAAAAAAAAAGTCGATCTGTGTCGTAGGACACCGGATAGGAACGAAGTTCCTTATTATAAAAATATTAATTTTAAGTTCTATTCTAGGTATAAAGAAAAATAATTATTCGGGTATACATTTTTTATTATGATTTTTATCGATAAAAAGCAAAGAAACTACTTTATAAAATTATCTTAACACCTTTATTTTATTTACAATGATTTATAAAAATATATAATATATAATAATAATAATATACAAAAAGAAACAGGTATTTATATGAATAATAATAATTAAGCCTAATTATGTTCTATCATAGAAACTATAGCTTTATGGTAACTAAAATAAGATATATATATTTGTGATTCGATTTTTGCCAAATATCTCGAGAAAACAGCATCGATAGTAGTAAGTACTAAAATTAATTACAGTTATTAATGGTAATAATAAATTTATTAAAAATGTATATAATTTTCATACCATACCTTGGATCTTTTGTATTTTTTTCTTTTTATTCTTTGTCGATACTCTTGTTGATATTGCCTACTTGTTTTTTTTTTTTATATTTTTCTCCGATACTGAAATTGATTATAAAATCATTAATTTCTCGTCTGATGTCTACTAACTTTACAGTCGTATTTAAAATTACACTGCAAAATATTATAATATATATAATATACGGTATATAAATTATATACCGTACCTTGTTTTTTTTTTCACGCTCCCGATACCTTTTTTGGTACTCGGCTTTTTTTCGTATTTCTTTCCTTCAAAGAAAATAAAATAAAAAATGTTAAAATTAAATCCATGAGTGCTAATCGAGGGAGGGGATGGAGAGGTGGGTACTGAACAAACTTGTTTGGAAATATTTTTGAATTTGAGAAAAAACAGTATATGAATTTATACAATGTTTTACTCAGTATATTATATAAATATCTAACTAATAGATACTCTAATAATAAATAAATAAATAATCTTAGATATTTTAATAATAATTCATCAAATCCTCGTTGGAAATCAAATTCCAAGAATTTTTCTTCTTCTTTAATTTTTATTTCCTTAAATAGAATAAATAAATAATAAAATTCAATTAATTAAATAAATAAATAAATTATAGGAATTAGTTATGAAATCAATTAGGGATTCACGGGGATTTTACACATACACCCACGATTAATATATAACGCTTACCTTTAGTAGATTTTTTTAATTGATTATTTTCTTCTATTAGCTGGAAATATAATAAATAAATTAGTAGAATTATTGCAATATTCTTTTATTTATTTTCATTTCATTTTCATTTATTTATTAATTAAGTAAGCACACCTTTGTTATTTGTTGCTGAATAACGAAATGTTCTGAATGTTCTGTCTCTGAATTCGATGCCATTTTATTGAATTCTAT
Source organism: Forficula auricularia (assembly GCA_024734495.1). NCBI lineage: Eukaryota > Metazoa > Arthropoda > Insecta > Dermaptera > Forficulidae > Forficula > Forficula auricularia. The sequence continues at coordinate 30,618,998 of JALMQS010000030.1, read as the reverse complement.
TATTCTGTCTATTAAATTAATAAAATTTTTAAAGAGGATTATTTCGATAAATAGAAGCAGAGAGGTAGAGGAGGGTAATGAAATAATACCTGTTGAATCGAAAGATTCAACATCGAACAGCATCGATTCCCGACCAGAGCGCAAGCCAGAGGCCCCGCCCCCAGAGTGGCTGAGTGGATGCGCGCGCATGAGCATTGGCTCGCTTGTTTTTATTTAACGTTACGGACACTTTTCACAGACTAGGGTACCACCCCGAGGCGTCCCATAAGTTCACTTCGTTCCAAAAAAAAAAAAATTAAAAGAGCAAGTCAAAGAGGGTGTTTTTCTTCTTGATCGAAATAAATATACCTACCATATCCCATAATTTTATTTATTGGAGAGCATAGTTTCGAAGTTCTTGCCTTCATTTTCCGTTCTTTTTATGAATATTTTATTTGTTTTATATTTTTACCCACAATCGCATGTACACATAAGTATATCTTAGGTACCTGACATCTCTTCAACGTGTATTGAGGCCAGAAACGATCAAAGCTTTTCTTTATATAGCTACTTGAGACTTATTTGAATAAGCCGAAAAATTGCGAGTTTGGTTCACATATCGAGGGTTTCATAGCTATAATAAAGAACGTAATATTTTTTTAAGAGAGTAGGTATGTTAGAAAAAATGTGTCGGGTGACCAACTTTTTCCACTTCATAAAAAACACATACCTACTTATTCCATAATAAGGGGCCCGCTTCAGATTTTGGGCCGAGTCCCGAAATTTCATGTAGGGGCCATGCATGCCTGACCCTTCAAGAAAACTCCTTATATCTTTATATTTTTTTATGAATCAAAATGCATCTTTGTTTCATTTAGAAGATTTCTTGCATGTATCTCACTCAAATGACTCTCTTTATGTGTGGTACCTCGTAACCTATACCACCCGTCTTGATTGGCCCTTTTTGGGTTTCCACTAGACGAGTGAGCTCAAGAACACTCAAAGAAGCTCGACCGAAGAAGATTCCTTCTAAGAGAGAACTGGACCCACATTTCGTCTCCAGATAGTTTTGACTAATTTTTTTTAAATTTTTTATTTTCAATTATTAAATTTTATTAATAACAATGTTAACAATGTAACCCAACCCGTAATGAGGTTGAAGTTTTTGAAAAACTGGAAAAAATTGCAATTTTGTTCATAAAATGAAAACCACTCGTTTTAGAAACTTGATTCTTGTCTCATTTTCTAGGAAATTTGTTAGCTTGATGTTTTACTTGAGTCACTTTTTTGTTTAAAACTTTTAGATTTAAAGATAACTAGCATTTTCCAATACAGGACATGATCCTTCCTCATTGCTGCACGGGTTATCGTTGTCCAATTAAGATGAAACTTTGCCCATCTCATTTTTTAGCCAATTTGCAACTATTATGGGGATTAACATAAAAATTCGAAGAGTGGTTTCTTGTGACCACCTAATAAGCATAATCCACTTTTCCGCCAAGTTGGTAAAAATTGCCGATCTTTAACGATCGATTGTGGCTAAACAGCTGAACCGATTTAAAGTAAGTTGTTTGACGTGAAATTTTATGCTCTTTCATTTTGGTAAGAATGAAATTTTCTGTAGGAAGCATGGTTTTTGAAGCAGAAATCTGAAAAATGTCCAAAATTTTCGTGGTTTTTAGGCCATCAAAAATTTAGCACCATCCAGAAAAAGTCGTAAACTCATATAACTCTTATTTAGAATGCCTAAGGTCGATTAAAATTATTTCCAGCTTGTGCATATTTATTGGCCAGCATAATTTTTTTATTCAAATTTTTAAAATTTTTATTATGTCTCCAATTTATCTAGTAAGAGTTACTGAGTTAGTTTAAAAAAAATTTTATTACTCAAAGTTTCAATATACGGCTCCAACTATTGATTTTTACTTTAATTTTTATGTTTCTTTCTGGCCTTATTTAAGAGGATCCTCAATTTTTCTCTCAACAGCACCTTTGACCATTTAATTAATTTTTATTTTTTTTTTATATTTATATAGAGTCTATTTGGGTTTGGTTTGGGGAAGGGCGAACTTCATTCCGGAATCCGAAATGCGAGGCGGATAGGACAGCTCTGACCATCTTGAGTTGTTATCCCGAGGGGTGAACCGCGACCTAATATGCTGTACATCAACTTCCACTTGTACTTCCAAATATTTCCAAGATATTCCAAATATTTCCAAATATTTCCAAGTAATTCCAAATATTTCCGAGTACTTCCAAATATTTCCAAGTACTTCCAAATATTTCCAAGTACTTCCAATTATTTCCAAGCACTTCCAAATATTTCCAAGAGCTTCCAAATATTCCCACCAAATATTTCCAAGTACTTCCAAATATTTCCAAGTACTTCCAAATATTTCCAAGCACTTCCAAATAATTCCAAGAGCTTCCAAATATTCCCAAGTACGTCCAAATATCGCCATGCACTTCCAAATATTTCTAAGAGCTTTCAAATAATAAAAAGTACTTTCAAATATTTCCAAGTACTTCCAAATACTCCCAAGTACTTCCAAAATACTTCCAAAGAGGTGTACACCTACTTCCAATCGCGGATCACCCCTCGTGTTTCCCTCATCCTACTCTAAATAAAATCTTTCAGCCTGTTTCCTGTAAGGATGCAACTTCTCCATTCCCCCGACTTCAATTTACCGAACCCCGATTAGGTCGTTGGAACCATTTAGAGATGTAATGAACATTAGAGTAAATTTTAAGAAAATTATTAATTGTTTAATGTTTGTACTATTTAAAATTGATTGATTGTTTCTTCATGTTATTACATATATAGAAATATTATTGTTATTTTTGTTAAGGGAGAATGGTGTGGGTTCTTGGTGAAACATTTTAAATAAAGTAAATAAAATTTTAGAAACTTTTTAAAATTTAAAATAATAATTTTTAGAAAAAAACCGACTTCAAAAAATTAAATGCAACAAATAAAATAATAAGAGCTCAAAAATAAAATAAAATGCACTAAAAGGTATAAAATAATTATCTTATTTAGTTATAACTATACGATGAAATTGTTAGATGAAATTACTTTTTGAAGTCTGTGCTAAACATATACATTTTATGAATCGCACTCGACGGATCTTACTTAGTACGCTTGTCGGGTAATCAAGACAACATCGCGTAAGCTGGCTTATATAGTTTGTTTGGCACCGACTTCAAAAAGTAATTTTATGTAACAATTTCATCGTTTAGTTATAAATAAATAAGATAATTATTTTATACCTTTTAGTGCATTTTATTTTATTTTTGAGTTCTTATTATTTTATTTGTTTCATTTAATTTTTTGAAGTCGGTTTTTTTTCTAAAAAATATTTTTATTTTTCTCTTTTTAGTGATGTTAAGAATAGTGACTTATGATAATACCTTGATTGCATCTCATAAGAGAAAGATTCGAGTGAATGAATAAGAAATTGATAATAAAATTCAATTCATTAATAGAGAAATTATCTCGACACGTTAGTGCGTTTTAAATGAACGGTTTAAGATTGTTTTTTTTTTTATAAAAGATTGTATTTATTATAATTTCGATTATTTGCTCATAAGAATTGGAGATTTCCGTTATTATGTCATTGATCATATTATCAGAACTTGAACAAATTAATATGGGATTACCCCTAAAGTATCGCTTTTCCAATAAAAAAAGAATCATCGAAATTGGTCCTTAAACAAATAAGTTATGCGTAAACATACATAACAAAAAAAGGTCCAATACCAATGAAATTTATACGGGACCAATCGGGTACGAGACTAAACCCAATGCAAAAAAAATCATCCAAATCGGCCCACATGGTAAATGTTCAAACCCTAAAAAAAAAACAGACATCCCGATGAATTGATAACCTCCTCATTCGTCGGTTAAAAATACTAGGTAGGTTTTAGAAAAATTTTATAAAATATTATTGATTTGATTCTGCCTTTCCCTATTTAGGTTTAAAAGGCTTACATGTACCATTTTTATACATTGTTTTTTCTTCAATTTAAATTTTCAAGATTTACACCCCCCCCCCCTCCTCCTTATTTTTAAAGAATTTAATATATTGCAAATTGTTATTACTTTCACATTTATATTCATAGAATATAATGTGGAAGTATAGCGATGGCCTATCTGGTTCCTGACTCTTTGAGAGCTTGTATCTCAGAGATGAAAAAAGCTAATTTCATTTTTAACTGACTTGAAAAAAGGAGGAAGTTCTCTATTCGACTGATTTTTTTTTTTTTTTGTGTCTATGTTACCTCATATCTCCTCCAATTGCGAACCGATTTTGAAGATTTTTTGCATTGAGTTCAGTCTACGTTCCGATTGGTCCCGTTTTTTTTTATTGGTATTAGACCTTTTTTGTTAGGTTTGTTCAGGCCTAACTTCTAACCGATTTCGATGATTCTTTTTTTATTGAAACGGGGGTATCTTAGGGATAGTGCCATATTAATTTAAGTTCTGATGATATGATCAACGACGAAATAACGGAAATCTCCAATTCTTATGAGCAAAAAATCGAAATTATGATAAATAAAATCTTTTATAAAGGTAAAGGTATTTATTAATCACTATTAATAACATCACTAAAAAGAGAAAAATAAAAATAATTTTTATTAAAAAAAATAAAACCGACTTCAAAAAAATTAAATGCAACAAATAAAATAATAATAACTTAAAAATTAAATAAAATACATTAAAGGTATAAAATAATTATTATATTTAGTTACAACTATACGACGAAATAGGTATTAACATGAATTGCACTCGACGGATCTTACTTAGTACGTTTGGCGGGTACGCTCGCTTATAGGTATAGTTTGTTTGGCACCGACTTCAAAAAGTAATTTCATGTTAATATTTCCTCGTTTAGTTGTAACTAAATAAGATAATTATTTTATACCTTTTAGTGGATTTTATTTAATTTTTAAGTTATTATTATTTTAATTGTTGCCTTTAAGTCGGTTTTATTTTTACTTTACCATACAGGGTATGGTCAAGTATTGTTATCGTGCATGAAAAAAGTGGTTTTTTCCTTCTTTTTTCAAAATATCTAAAAAACGGCTTAAACTATTTCGATTAAAAAAATTGAGCGAAACCATGGCATTTCGGTCTACAAAAAATCTCTAAAAGTGAACATCGAAAAAATTATATTTTTCGAGATAATAATTGTTTTGTCAAAATGTCTGTTAGTTAGTTAGTTAGTCTGTGCGTTACCAAATTTTTGTGGACGAGCTAGCTCAAAAACTAGTTTGAATATCGAAACCAAATTTCTCAAGTAGTTTTGGCCCATTGATTTTTCGTTTATTGGGCCACGCAGGTGGGGGCCTCCACTAACAAGAAATATTTACAAAATCGGGTGAATTTAATTACAGGATTATTTACATAATTATAGGAATATTAACATAATATATTTACAAAAAAAATTCTTTTTTCTTTTTTTTCTTTTTTATATACAATTTCTATCGCATGGCGATTTCCCTATAAGTTCTCCTGTTGAAACTGTAAAAATTCATTAATGAACCCCTCATCGCCCTGAAGGTCATATCGTATAAAGTTCTCTGAGAAATTCCCAGGGCGACAAGGGGAGGCACCGCTTTATGCCACCACACTCCCTTCCACGAGAGTGTGATGGCTTCAACTCTCACAGAACCCGAGCCCACCCCAAACCTTGCCGCAATGTTGCTCACCAGACTGGAGTTGCCCTTATAATAATTGATTTTGTTTCTGTGGGCAACCCCCAGTCCGAGGAGCGCTGACACTATCTGAACATCCAGAACCCACACCGTCCCCGACCCGTCCTTCGCCACGATGTCTGGCTTCCTGTTCCCGGCCGAGCTCTGATATAAATATTCGAGCTCGACCCGCATTCCCTTTTTAATTAGTTCATCAGCCAGACGTCTCACCACCGAATCATGCCTCCTGAGCCTTCCATCGTGCGTCCTCCCACACGACTGGAGAATATGCCCTGTCGTCTCAGTTTTTCTACACCCGGCCCTACACATGGGTGGACCCTCCGGCCGCCTTCCCCTACTTGTTCTAACGGCCGAAGGAAGAGACCCCGACCTAAGTCTACATAGTTCAATAAAGATATTGTTCTTAATCGGGTCCGGGTGCATCATAAAATTATATGAGGGCTTTGCCCCCGCGCACATCTCCAGATCCCTCCCGTCGACGCTGCTATGTAAGTTCTCGCGCCAGTACTCACCAACCCCCTCCACCCCGCCGAACTTACGGAGGACCCGTTTTGCCCATGCCAATCTCCTGGTGCACGTGTGAGACTCAGCTGCCACCCTGGCAGCTGGGTAATCTGATGTTCGCATTTTGTTAAGCCTATTGTGCACCAGGAGAGGTATAAAAGAACCCAGGGATTGTAGCCCGAGCGCGCCATCCCTAATTTTGGAGTGAAAATAACCCAAAGGGGTGTCACGGGGGAGTTTTAAGATCGATCTTACAAAAGATCGAATCTTTCTGTCGGCCGCTGACAATTGACCGACTGAACTCCCTCCGAGAACGAGAGGGTGAATAGATGAGGGTATTATATGGTTTCGCAATATCTCCAGCTTCTGTGAGGCCTTTAGTGGAGCCGCCCTCACCCTCTCCAGCAGTGGTCCCACCGACCACCCCGAGGTGACAATGCCCGTGCTGTCGAGGCGGACTCCAAGATAGGGAAAGGAGTCGCCCACCCCCAAGGGAGTCAGGCGTCCACCATCCACCCTGAGCTGATTAGATTTTGGTGCATATCGACCCAAAATTAAGGGGGGTGAAGGGGGGTTAAAAATTAAAAATCTAGGTCGTTTGAGCAAACTCAACCAAATTTTGTATACATAATCAGTGGTTCTCAGGAATCTAAAAATGCAAAAACTAACCGCCCGAAATGGGGGGGGGGGGTCAAAAAATGAAAATCTTGACCAACCAAATTTTGTGTACATAATCAGTGGGTCCCAAGAAGTCTAAAAATTCAAAAACTAACCACCCAAAATGTTGGGGGAGGGGGGCGGAGGGTCAAAAAATGAAAATCTTTGCCATTTAGCAAACTCAACCAAATTTTGTATACATAATCAGTGGTCCCCCCAGGAGTCTAAAAATGCAAAAACTAACACCCCCTCCCCTCCCCTACATGATTATAAATAATTTTATTAAATATTAAATATAAGTGAGGGGCCAGCTTGTATGGTCAAGTGGATGGCCAAGTGGATGGCCACATCAGAACACGTAAGCTTATTTTTTATAAAAATTATTTTTGTAACTTCTAGTTGGAAGGAATCGATGCAATTAATAGTTGGAAACCGGATTTGGAACATAAAACCGAATATTGTACACCCAGAGGCCAAAAAGGAGCCAAAAATCCATTGGTCAGTGCGAACATAATTATGTATGTACGTATGTACATATGTAGCCCCCCTCCGTTTCGGGGTGTAAAGTAGGAGTGTCGCGGCGCAATACAATACAACATACACTATTATTTTAACAAAATGAAGCGCTGATTAGTTTTCGGTACATATCGGCCTATAAACATAAGTACTTTATTTTAGTACTTTTTTAGTTTTTTCTAAATATCTTGAAAATGACTAAACCAATTTCGATGAAATTTAATATTGTAATTAAGTATCTTAAGTACTACAAAAAAGGTCATATAAAGTTTTTTGTAAAATTATATTTTAAAGTACTTTACCCTTGAATAAGATAGTACATTGGATAAAGTTTAGCAACGATCCTTTGCAGTTTATTTCTTCTAATAAATGAAATTGTTAACTTTTTTTGGTTAGCGATATAGAATTTTCTTTTACTAGTTAACCATAGTTATTTTTTCGTATCAAATATGAAAAATGTGACAAAAAAAACTATTCAAATTATAGAAGGGTGAAATAAAACTTTATTTTTTGATAAAAATCTTTCTCTGAATGCCTTGATAAGAAATATATTGAGATTAAATAAATAATTTTTTAAATATATGATAATGTTATCAGGTATCTAGAGATAACACAAGTGTTTGTTATAAATGTAAGTGCGAGTAGAATTAATTGATTTATTATCCTTCGTAGTGCCACCAAAAGCGGTGAGTAATTCCTTTCAACCTTTACCAACACTTTACCTATACTATCAGTTGAAATAGTGATATACTAGTGAAATATAACTTGATTTTATTTATTCAAGTAATTTCAACTTCCAATTGGTAAGTAGGGTAAAAATTAACTTAGTTAATCACGGTTTTAAACTAAGGGAATGTTCTTGATATATGCATATTATAATCTGAAACGCTAGTACTAACTTGTAATTAATATTTAACAGTAGCTACTATTTATTTAGAATTAATTTAAATAAAATATATTTCAAATTTTTTAAAATCATGCGGATAGTTCAAAATACACCAAAAAATTGAAAATACATTTTTTCTTCAGTCAATAATTTTCCACATACTCATTGAGCTTATGACTAAAAATAAAAGAATACTCATGATTATATTTTTGGTCATATATGGTGTATAGATATGAAAATTGAAGGAATAATTCATTTTGTACCTTTTAGTGCAATTTGAATTAAAAGTTTGTTTTTCGAAGTTTTTTTATACTTTTTGATCTCAAATTTGCATACATAATATACGATGAAAAAAGGAACAATATTCTAAACTCTAGTTTCTAAGTAGACACTATTGCCATTGCTAAAGTTTTGGACAGAGTAAAAAATCCGGGGAGAGAAAGGGAGGGGGTGGGAATTATAAAATTGAAATTTTCTATATATTACTAATACGTTTACAAAGAAAACTCCTGGGGTTGACTAAAGATGAGAGAATTATTTATAGACTATTATATTGCCCGGAAATACGTATGTGTGGAAATTTTCCAATAAAAAAATCCCTGCGGCAGGCCGTAGAAAGAGGTAGATTTCGAAGAGGCTCTATCCCCTTCAGACTTCTCCTATCAAAAACTTTTTAGACACAAGTTGTAGAGGTTAATTAGTAGAATAATAGTCATTTGCAACCAAAGTGGTATTATTCGTATTAACGTTGTTATGAGTTTTTCAACCCCCCACCATTTCCACCCCCTAGGGGCTGAAGTCACCAAAAACTAAACAGTTCTTGTTTACACCAAGCTAAATTTTATGCCAAATTATATTGCAATCGGTTGCCTGCAGCGCATCCACAAAATTGCTATTCATACCCCCCCCCCCCCCCCATATACCCACATATATAAATGTAAAAATATAGATATGGTTTGAATTTAGAAAGCTGAAGCATTAAAATACGCAAAAACATGTTTGGGTAGTTTGTTCTATTTGCCCCAAAAAAGGAGATATAGTCATTTTAGGGTAAATTTTTGACATTTTTAAAGTGTTCCATCTCCTCGGGTTTGTAAGTTTTAGCATTCAATTTTGGTACATAGGTCTATGTTATTGTCGGGAGGGTATTTTAATTTTTTCAAAATTTGACCCCTGTACCAAAAAATGGGAAATTTTTTTATTTTGGGCTCTTAAACACAAGGCTTTGTATCTTCTATGTTTTTTAACTTATCGATGATTAAAGGGTCTTTTTCAAACTCCTTAAAACAGTTTAGAATCGTTTTTTTTAAATTATATCACGGGGTTCGGGGACGAAGCTCCTTGGCTAGCATATATATTATTCAGCTATATATATGTTAACGTTAGATGAACTCGAAAGTTAAAACTTTTATCCGGTCACTGCCCTATTTTGGTGCAATCGAGACCTGATTCGCTTTGATACTGAACCAGGAGCTGAAAAAGATAGGACCCAGCCGGGTACGATCCGACATCTTCTGCGTTAAGCCCGCAGATACCTTTTCTATTTTAGCGATGGTCATATCTTTTTTCAACTCTTGGTTCAATATCAAAACTAATCTGGTTCCAATTGCACCAAAATAGGGCAGTGACCGGATAAAAGTTTTAACTTTCACGTTCATCTAACGTTAACATATAAACATTCTAAATAAAATTTATTATTGAATATCTTACCATAATTCATCTGTTTCGATTCCCCAAAGAATCAGACAGATGAACATTGTAAGTAAATTTATATATATATATATATGACAGAACTATTTTAATTAGAATTTCGGTGAATAATATTGATAAAAAAATTTACAAAGTATCTATACATATATCATCTGTAGGGATTATTCTAGGTGGCAAAACCAGGTGAAGAAAGACACAAGTATTTTCAATAATAATGGTTTATTAAATGCTTTTTCGATAATAATAATATAACAAAATGCTTTATAAATGTAGAAATAAAACTGGAGATGTTCGTGTATCTTGAGTAGAAGAATACTTCTTGAAACTTGCTGGTTAAATCTTCGGTAAACTTATACTTGATGAACTGTTCTAAACTGAACTGAACTGATGGATGAACTGTTCGTGTCGGAGGGGAAATCGTAACTGCTGTCTTCAACTTGGAAAACGATCTTTATAGAGGCCGCGTTGATATCTGGGGCTCCTGATGATAGGTCCTTATTTCGGCCAATCAGCGCATTTGTTATTATGGCCAATCAGGGACTAGCTGGTCGTGCGGCGACGATTTTGACTTGTAGCGTGAGGGGGCGTGCGTGCGCAACTCGAGGGGAAAGCTAGCTCTTCGCTGGAGGGGGTTGAATGGGTGCAGATTGGGGTGGTGGAGCCACTGGGGGATCGCTTGGTTACTTGGGGGGTTGCGATGTGGACTGAACTCTTCGCTTGAAGAGTGCGTGTAAAACTTAACAAATCTTGACGGTGCGTTGCCTGGTAAAATCTGCCAGGCTGCTGCTCAGATTGACGGAGGCGCGAGGTGGCTGGAATCAGGGCGGTGTCATGGTGTGTAGGACCAGGGCAAGTTGGCTTGGCTGGATCCCACATTCGGCCATTCCTGCATCATATTCGACCTCGAATATGCCGTTCGGATGACTTCGAACTTCATTTTCACTTTCTTCTTTATCGGTTTTCGCAGCCTCGTCTTGTATAATTTTCTTTTTCTTGCTTCGGAATTATGTTGATTTCTTCGGGTTTTCGCTCTTCTTTATCGAGCTTTTTAGATGTCTTTTCTTTTTTCTTTTTTCTTCTGAATTAGTTTTGTATTTTTTCTGTTTAAATTTCTTTTCATTTTTCGTGGAATTTTGGTGGTCGTCAAGATTGGTGATTTTGCCATCGTTTCGTTTATTTTCTTTATCTTCGGAGTTTTCATGTGAATTTTCTTTATTTTCTGAATTATTTCTTTATTTTTCCTGGATTCTTTCTTCAACTTCTTTGATTCTTTTTGCATCTTTTGATATTCTTTTTTCATCTTGAGTAGCTCTTTCTTGATCTTCGTCTTCAAGTGGTGTTTCGGGTTTTTTGTCAATTTCAGGTGCATCTTTAGATTTTGCTTCTTCTGGTTCATTTTCATATTTCACGTCTGTCTTCGAGTCGATTTTCTTTTCTTCATTTTCGTCAAAATTTTCATTTACATCAATTGATTTTTCTTTTTCCTCAAGTTTTTCATATATGCAATTTTCATTTTCTTTTGGTCTGGAGTCGTTTACTTTTTCTTTTTCTTCTGGTCTGGACTCGTTTTCTGGGTTTTCGTTTAATCTGGGTGTGAATCTGGTGAGCTCATCTTTTTCCTTAGCGTTTGTCAGCTGGGCTTCTTCAGTTTTTCATTTGTTCGGGTTCAGCTTCTTTGATTTTTTCGTTTTCTTTCTTACTTAATAGTTTTCTTCATTATTTTCGTTAGCTGTTTTTATCTTCGTTTTGTTTAGGGTAGGTCTGTTATCTGGTTTATTTGAGTTTCTGTGGGGTCTGTTCTTGAAGAGAACATTTTCTTCATGATTTCTTTAAGCTGGTTCCAAGATTTATTAGGTGAATTTTCATAAAAAGTTTTGGCACTTCCGGTCAGGCGAATTCTTGCAAGGGTTAGCTTTTGTATTTCGGTCAGTTTTTTATTAAAAAGTGGCTTTATCTTCAATATCTCGGATCCATTTGGTAATTGAATAAGTTTTACCATCAAATAATTTAATTTCGTTTTTGAGGTCTTGGTAGCTGAAAGGAGTTGGGAAATTTTCATCCTCTTCTTGTTCGTTTTCATCATCTTCTTCTTCTAGAGATTTCTTAAGCTTTTCTAGATTGGAAAGAGCTTCAGGAATCGCTTTTATAAGTTCATCTTTTCTTCTTTGAGGTAGGCCCAATATTTTAGCAATTGGTTGTAGATCAAACATTAGGTCGATTTGGTTTAGAAACTTTTGGTATTCTTTCATGGAAGGATCAAATGCATAATTTTTAAATTTTCTTACTTGAGATCGGCTTTTGAGTGTGCTTCTTCGTTGTAAAATTTTGTATAGAATCTTTATATACGGGAAGTCTGCATTGGTAATTCTTTTGGAATTTCAGGAATGTCGTTCAGTGTAAGTGTCATCTTTGGAATTTTCATCTTTTTCTTCTTCTTAAATATTCTTTCTTCGTAAGTGTTCTTTCTTCTTTGCTTCTTTTTCTTAATATTCTTTATTCGTTTCTTTAATCTTCTTTCTTGAATCTTCTTGCGTTTGGCCAAAGTTGTTAAGAACCCTTAAATCCTGGATAAGTAGCCAAATCGTGTCTTCGTTTTCTTCAAAATTCTTCCCTTCACAATTCCGGCTTGAATCCCCAGAACTTGTGAAGTTTAAATCGTCGTGTCTTCCTTTAAAGTTCTTTGCTCCGCAATTCTGGCTTGAATCCCCCAGAGCTTGTGGAGTTTTTGGCTTCTTCTCAAACCCGGTCTTTTCTTCGCTTGTGGTTCTTCACATCTCTGACTCGAGCTTTCAAAAGTGTAGCATTTTTTCGAGCTCGCTTTCTTCACTCTGGCCTTTGGCTCTTCAAATCCACGGCTCTGAGCCCCATTAATGTAGGGATTATTCTAGGTGGCTTAAACCAGGTGAAGAAAGACACAAGTATTTTCAATAATAATGGTTTGTCGCAATGCTTTTCGATAATAATAATATAACAAAATGCTTTATAAATGTAGAAATAAAACTGGAGATGTTCGTGTATCTTGAGTAGAAGAATACTTTGTAAAACTTGCTGGATTAAAATCTTGATAAACTTATGCTTGATGAACTGTTCTAAACTGAACTGAACTGATGGATGAACTGTTCGTGTCGGAGGAAATCGTAACTGCTGTCTTCAACTTGGAAAACGATCTTTATAGAGGCCGCGTTGATATCTGGGGGCTCCTGATGATAGGTCTTATTTCGGCCAATCAGCGCATTTGTTATTATGGCCAATCGGGGACTGGCTGGTCGTGCGGCGACGATTTTGACTTGTAGCGTGAGGGGGCGTGCGTGCGCAACTCGAGGAAGCTAGCTCTTCGCTGGAGGGGTTGAATGGGTGCAGATTGGGGTGGTGGAGCCACTGGGGGATCGCTTGGTTACTTGAGGAGGTTGCGATGTGGACTGAACTCTTCGCTTGAAGAGTGCGTGTAAACTTGGCACAAATCTTGACGGTGCGTTGCTAGTAAAATCTGCCAGGCTGCTGCTCAGATTGACGGAGGCGCGAGGTGGCTGGAATCAGGGCGGTGTCATGGTGTGTAGGACCAGGGCAAGTTGGCTTGGCTAGATCCCACATATCTATAATATAATATAATAATATAAGCTAAAGTGAAGTAATAAAATGAAGGTCTGAACGGGACTCATCGTTAGCTGCCCATAATTATGAAAGTGGTCTAAGTCATTGATTGTTAGTTTCGCGATATTTAAAAGTTTTATAAAAACAACAAGATTCGAATTCTCTATAATGAGACAACTAGAAATCCACTTAACTGTTCAATTTTATGCGATTTTTCAAAACCGACATCTTATTACTGTACTTTTTAAATGGATGGAACATAAAATATGAAAAAACTATTTTTTTATTTTTTGACTTAGTCCACTTTCATATTATAGGCACATATGTCGGCTAGATGTGAAAATGATCCATTTTTGTGTCGTCGTCGGCTACTATACTATATAGTTATGATTTAAACTGCTATGAAACTTGGTACCCGTTTAGATCTCAACTCTTTTGTCGGCGAGGCCGTTTGTACTGAACTTGGCCCCTTTTTCACATTTATGTTTTTGGTCAGATATCATTAATTTTTGAAAAGTTTTATCCTTTAATTTATCTAAATAATTACAGTTAAACATTTATGTTAATAATTATTAAATATTTCTCATTAAATATCTGTTAAGAACCCAGTCGGTTTTTCATAAATTTCACCCTTTCATTTCGGGCCCCGAAGAAGGAAATTTTCTCCTTTATTAGTGTTCTAAGTTTTACCAGTATGCCAAATTTCAGCATTCTAGCTTGATTGTATTTTCAATATGTTAATTAAGCCTAGAATAAATTTCACCCCTTCATTTTAGGTCCTGTAAAAGGGAAAGTTTCACTTTTTCGATTTTTTCCTTTAATTGTAGCCCAAACTCTACCAGTATGCCAAATTTCATCATTCTAAGATCAGCGGAAGTACTTTAGGTTTTTGATATGTCAGTCAGTCTTAAAAATTGACCTTTTCAGAGCTTAATAACTCAAGAACTATACTATTATATTCATGAAATTTTGGATTCTAGGTGTTCTAGTGGGTCTTATTAGGTATGAAAGATTTCAAGTGTGTAAGTCTAATAGTTTTTGAGTTATGGGGGGGGGGGCGGTTGTAAGTACCATGAAATGGTTGGTGTAAATATACACATGGCTGGAGCGTCCACCGGTTTTCCGAACTTGGCTGACATACTTCCGTGTGTCTAGATATCTATGAATATACTTGACTTCTGCTATACAAATTGTCATTAATTTTCGTTTTAATAAAGAAGGGGGTGGGCGACATAATTACACCTTGGGGTCCACAAAAATGGGACGAATTGTGACAATAAGGGATAGGAAATGCATGTTGTAGCGAGACGTATTTTATAGACGGTCGTAAAAATGTGAAATTATAAAAAAATCGGTTCAGTAATTCAAAAATTGATTTCAAAATTTTAGCCAATTTGATTGATCCAAAATTTTATAAATATTAGGTACATTTTATATTCTGCAAAGAACATATTACGATTGGACCCGCGAATAGTTTTACTATTTTTCACTCAAATATCCAAAAATGGTTTCTAAATTGAAATAAATAATTATATAACCAGAAGAATTAGGAGAATTTATATATTAAAAAATTTCAAAGATAAATTTTTTTATCAGGGAAAAGTATGTATAATCTGAGTACTTACAATAGTTACGTATTACTGCTCAGATAAGAAGCATTGAAAATATTTAGTTTGTCGAGAATAGCCGAGTAGATAATTCATAAGGAGAAATCACTGAAGGTGTCATCTGCTTGATGCTGTCCGGTCCAGTCCTAGCGCTCGCCGCTAGATGGCACTGCGACCTCATACATAGTAGATTGTTCAAATAAGCAATACTTTAATATTAGTAATAATACTTTAAGTAAACAACAGTCAAATTGTCAAACACACTGTACACTACATAAATCAATCTGTTTATAATGAAATAATAAATCAATGAATTATTGAGAGACGAGTTGGCGCGTGTAATCCCGTAAGCGACAATATTCGTTGAATGTTATATATGCGCCAGCCCGGATCGAAATAATTTAGCTACCACCGAATAATGGTTTGCTCACATACTTTTTGTCACAGACTTCCAATACCTTGCTTTCCCTCGTGGTTGGACCAACAGTTGGGGTTAAGGGGCATTCCCCTTACCTTCCAACAACCAACCCCTATCACATCCCACAATAGCACGCACACCCCCCACCACTAACAATGCAAATAAACATATATACGAGTATGTATACATATACATATATACTAGCGACGCTTACATACAATACGAGGAAAGTCCCAGAATTGTCCGGCCTAACAAATAAAAAAACAAAAAATTTAAGAAAAAATATCTTTATTTTTCAACATAGTCTCCTTTTAGAACAATAAGTAAAAATATATTTTTCTAGGTGGGTTTCACAAATAAAACAAATATATGTTTTGAGTTTTTATCTCGATATATATTTCGGGTTATGAGCCCATCATGGAAACAAATGTATCCAATTTTATATTTATTTTTCTTTTGTAATTCCTGATGATGGGCTCATAACCCGAAATATATATCGAGATAAAAACTCAAAACATATATTTGTTTTATTTGTGAAACCCACCTAGAAAAATATATTTTTACTTATTTTCTATTAAAATGTTTCAATAGTTTTTAAGGAATTTGGTGTTGGTACTTGGTGAAACATTTTTTAAAATTATTGGATAAAAATACTTGGTAGGTTTCACATTAAGATATAAAAAAATAAAACGAATTTATTTTTGGAGAATCTTTAATCTCGACATGTATATTTCGGGTGACTAACCCATCTTCAGGAGAAACAGAAAGTAACTGACCTGGATAAGTCGAAATTGAATACAAGTCAATGGTAAAATTTATTTTTTAAGATAACAAAAGGGTAAATATTTAAAATTAGTGGAGGGAGAAAAGGTAGGAAGTCTACTTTTGTTTAATTTTGAATGGCCTTTTGAGAAATGAGGATTTCGAATTTGAATACAACTCAATGGTAAAATTTATTTTTAAGATAACAAAAGGGTAAATATTTAAAATTAGTGGAGGGAGAAAAGGTAGGAAGTCTACTTTTGTTTAATTTTGAATGGCCTTTTGAGCAATGAGGATTTCGAATTTGAATACAACTCAATGGTAAAATTTATTTTTAAGATAACAAAAGGGTAAATATTTAAAATTAGTGGAGGGAGAAGTCTATTTTGTTTAATTTTGAATGGTCTTCTGAGAAATGAGAATTTACACACACAAAACAAATTTGCAAATATTTAAAGAATGTAATCAATGATTGTACTTTTCTTAACTTCTAATTGATTATTTAGTATATTCGTTTTATTTGAGAGAGCTAATTTTATTTCCGTTGACTCTAAAAAATCTAAACGTAAGCCCTTTCTTTCGAAATGTAACGGAACTAGGTGGCTAATAGAAGAGGTGTGTTTATTCAAATGTAGATGATTGGCGAAGGTAGAAGTTGATTCCATATTAATATCATCTGATCTGCTGAGACTATTAAAGGCTCTTTCATGTTCCGAGTAGCGAGTTCTAAAACTTATCCAGGTCAGTTACTTTCTGTTTCTCCTGAAGATGGGTTAGTCACCCGAAATATATATATCGAGATTAAAGATTCTCCAAAAATAAATTCGTTTTATTTTTTTATATCTTAATGTGAAACCTACCAAGTATTTTTATCCAATAATTTTAAAATGTTTCACCTAGAACCGACACCAAATTCTTTAAAGATTATCCTTTTAGAACGATACACTTTTTACAGCGAAGTTTAATAGCTTCAATACTTTTTTTTTCAAGTTTGGAAAGAGAAAATAATCAGACGTGGCTAAATTTGGCGGATATAGTGCATGGGGAAGTGATGACGGATGTGTGTACTGGTGCATTGTCATGATGAAAAACTTTCTCTTACACTAAATGCGGCCATTTCGTTTCTCAAACGCTGCAATAAGTTGCATAATACTCGCCCTTGATTGTTTTTTCTTTTTAAAGATAATCACCTCAGACTTTTAAATTGGTAACCTATTATTTTAAACTGGATTTCTAGGTCAGCAACAGCGGTTCTTTTCTCTCAGGAGAATAAAAATTGAATTTTAAATAAAACACTGAATTTTCGAGATTTTAAAATAAATATTTCTGAAAATAGGCATACATTTGAAATTTACAAGTCATAGTACAGTCATTGCTATACATACAGAATCATGTAGACCAGCGTTTCTCTAACTATGGTCTGCGGACCACAAGTGGTTCTCGAGGTCTGCTCTTGTGGTCCTTCAAAAAAGACAAGAGAAAATGAAAATGAATTGCATACCACCCTATAGCTGAAAATCTCAGAGTTTGGAAATTATAGTACACAATACACATGTCGTCTATTACTTTTTTTTCAAAACGGATATTTTAAAATTCTAGCTCTATGAACACTACTAGTAAAAGGTGCCAGATGACTAAACATGCAAAAACTAGCCACCCAAAATGTGAGACGGGGTTAACTTACCACCCAAAGTGGGGGGAGGTTCAAAAAATAAAAATTCTAGGCCTTTGACAAACTAAACCAAATTTTGTATACTTACACAATCTGTGGATTCCTAAGGAACTAGAAACTCAAAAACAAACCAACCTAAATAGGTGGAGGTCCAAAAAAATTAGAGGGCATTAGAGGAGGCTGTCGGCAAGGCGGGCCTCTTGCTAGCATCCTCTAATCCCCTTCCGTCCCACCGAACTTATTATTTCCCCATGAACTTACCTCAGATCATCATCCACCCCGCCAACCCTACACATCCTCTCTCGACTCTCTCCTCTTCCCCTAACTCAAATCACCCTCAGAGCCCCACGAATCCGGCTGGAGAATTATTTTTTGTACACTATCAATAGAAAGTACAATCATCAATAGAAAAAAATTAATCCTCCTCCCGGATTGGTAGAGTTCGGAGGTTGATCAGAGTTGGGAGGGAAGAGGAAAGAGTTCAGAGGGAATTTATAGGGTAATGGAATGGAGGGGTTAAAGGCAGAGGAATGGTGTCAAATCCCACAGAAGGCGGGTGTCGCAGTTAGTTTTCAATCAAATTTAATTAAACTTTAATTCTAATATTAAATAATTTAAAAAAATCTTTAAATGAATAATTTTGTTTTTTCAGATAATGAAGATTGCTTTCTTGTTTCTTGGAATACTTTTCTTATGTAAATATCTTGATGGAGTACCTATTCAAAAAATTGACGATACCTCGGTTGCGAAATATCCAGAACCCTTACAATATGAATTAAAACTTAGTAAAATAGATTTAACGGGAGGAACTTTTGATGGGGAATTGAAATTAACGTTTTTAATAAATGACCCAGAAGAAACTACGTTCAAGTTAGATGGAAAAGACATGACAATTGATGATGATAATCTAAAAGACATACCACTCACAGAATATGACTGTAGTAGTGATGAAGATAAGACAGCATGTAGCGGTTACTGTACGGATTTTGAAAATAAAGATTTTTGTAAAAATATAATTTGCAAAGCTAATATTCAAGATCCACTCTGTAATGTAGAAGAATTTTGTAACGGTGCAAGCAAAAATGCAGATGTGTGCAAAGGAGTGTGTGACAGTAATTCTCCTACCCTGGGAAATTTATGTGATCAATGTAAAACTAGCCCCGCCGATAATATTTGTGGTGATACTTATTGTACCATTGATATTAATAAAGATTTAGAAGCGTGTCAAAATAAATTATGCAAAGCTAATATTGAAGATCCACTCTGTAATGTAGAAGAATTTTGTAACGATGCAAGCAAAAATGCAGATGTGTGCAAAGGAGTGTGTGTCAGTAGTTCTACTACCCTGGGAAATTTATGTGATCAATGTAAAACTAGCCCCGCCGATAATATTTGTGATGATACTTATTGTACCATTGATAATAATAAAGATTTAGAAGCGTGTCAAAATAAATTATGCAAAGCTAATATTCAAGATCCACTCTGCAAAGTAAGCAGAATTTTGTAAGGATGAATCTACTCCTACAGAGTGTCAAAACGTTTGTAACATAATTACTGAAATTAAAAAAGACCCTATATGTAAGTGCTCAGAAGATACAGATATTCGATGTAAAGAAGCAGTACCACCGTCGCCTCAAAGTAATAATATAAAATTACAAGGAAACAAAGAAGACAAAAACATATTTTTTACAAAAGAAGAAACGTTCGATCCTACAAAATTGTATCAGATTACAATTAAATATAAGGGTGTGCTACAAACATCAGGCATGAAAGGATTTTATATCAGTAATGAGATCGATGGAACGTAAGTAATTTTAATTGGTAATTTTTTAATCCATATATTAGGTTTACGTTACTAGGCAAAATATGATATCAAATTTACGGGCAGTCAAATAAGTTTATTTTTAAACAGTTCTCTGAATATTTTCTAAATGTCATTTACTTGTAAACAAAATGAAAGATTTTAAAATCGCTTAATTTTTTATTTGAGTTTCTTCACGCTGAATAACTTGAAATTATTGAGAGTTAGAAAATTAGTAAAAATGTTTATATTGTTTCACAACGTTTCGGCTCCAGGAAATCTATTCTTTCCTTCTACCCATCTGAAATTGATAAATCAGAATTTGCAACTGATTATCTCATTATGAAATTGAATAATTTCATTTTAAAATTAATTATTTATACTTCGAAAAAATTTTGAAATTGATTAATTTAATTTTTAAATTTATTAATTTCAATCTGAAGTTATGAAGATATTAGACCCGAACTTTCAGACAACCTATTTTAAAATTGAATAATCTCATTTTTAAATTAATTTATATTTTGAAGTTGCTTAGTTCTACTTTGAAATTGAATAATTTCATTTTGAAATTTATTAATTCAACATGTTAGGTTTATTACAGAAATATTATAATTTATTGTGATTAAAAGAGAAGTCTCTCCTAATTTGTTTTTACCTGATAAAAAAAAATTCAGCATTGTGAGCGTGAACACAAAAACTTAGTCTGGAATAATATAGGTATAGTTATCGATTCTTATAAGTGAACTTCTCGTATAATCAAAACTGTTTTTCTATATCATATCGTATATTATTCTTTACTTCAAAATTTGAAGCGGAAATTCCTGAAAAATATTAAGATATTTTAAATGATTTTGTAATTATGCAATGAGTGGTCTAACCTGAAATAGTCTTCAAGATCATAAGTCTAAGTAGTGAATTAACATTTAATTTATAGTGATTTTCTCTGGTTTTTCTTTTTAATTTGATATAAGGCAAGATTTAGTGTTTGACTTTTGATCAATTTCAATAAGTGTGGTTTGAACAAAAGCGTTTTAGTGTCCTTCTATCATTCTATTTGGTAGTGCAGAAAATTCATTGAACTCGATTAAACCAAGCTTAAGCTCATGTTCAAACCGAAATCGAGCAGATCAATCACTAAAACACACTTATAATAATAATAGCAAAGAACTTTCTGAGAACATCAGATGAATATCTATGAAATATTTTCCAGCCCACTCGCATGCACTCAATTTGAGCCCTTGGACGCCAGTTATGCCTTCCCTTGCGCAGATCAACCAAAATACAAAGCCAAATTCCAACTAACTGTTGATCTTGACGATACAGGCCTAACCACGCCGTTGGCCGACTATTCAGTGATTTCAAATATGAATCGAGAAGCAGTAGTGGAGAACCCACGGCAAGTACCTTCCATGTCTTTTATTTTATTATATAATATTTCCATTTTCGTATTTCTACAAATCTACATGTATATAACTAAAATTAATGTTTAAAAATTTAATTTTGTCTTTCTTTAGCACTTTTATATTCAGAACAACTCCACCAATTTCTTCATACCTAACTGCTTGGGTAGTGTCCAAATTTGAAGCCTACACCGATGAAAAAATAAACAATTATGCTGTTTATGCTTCTAAAAATCAAACAGCTAAAGGAGCGCAGGCCTTGGAGTTTGCATCGTATGCCATCAAGGAAATGTATACAATCACTAAAGTCGATTATTTCACCGATATGAAAATGGATAAATTGGATCAAGTCGCTCTTCCTGATTTCTCAGCTGGCGCTATGGAGAACTGGGGCTTGGTTACCTACAGGTAAATCAAATAAAAAACTATAACACAGTATAAAAAATTTGAGGGGAAAAATTCAAATTAGAAAATAAAAGCCTAAAATATTTAATTACCTACCAATCTGTTATGAGAAATCACTTGAATTTTTCATAAAAATCAATCTTTAATTCAAAATTTAAAGGTTCTTATTCTCCCATCTTTTATATATATTTATTTATTTAATTATTTAATTGTTTATTTCTTTGTTTTCTTGATGGTCTTTATGGGTGATCGTTCACAACGACCTTTGGGTCAACGACCAAAGGGTCTTTGATTCGCCCATGATATTTGAACTGTTATGTATTTTAGGTTAAAAATAAAATAAAATGAGAGTCTTCTGTTTTTTAAATAAAATAATTTTTAATTGTTATGTTATGTTATGTATTATTTTTTCTCCATGGATTTCGATTTTTATAAGACTATCTTTTTTGATATCTGAGTGGCTGGTGGTTAGGAGTCCAGTATACCATATTTTTTGTACTTAGAGGCTTATTCTGGAAAACTTTGATCCAGGCAAAATGGAACAGGATGCATTAATTGGGTCTATATTAACCAGATGTGTCAAAATAATATACTTGATATAAAGAAAAAGATTAGGTACAATTCAATTCTAAAACATATTGAGATTTTATATATGATTATTTTGATTATTATGTCCATCGATTAAATTAATAAAGCAAAAAATAAAAATTATTTGCATAAGCTATTGTCCTTATTTCCCTACAACAACTTTATTAATTTTATATATGGTTCTCAAATTAAAATATTATATATACCTATTGTTAGGTTATCAGAAAGAAAGAGTGTGTTTAATGAAAAACCTTTTTAATTTAAAATGTATAATTATTTAGTAAAATAAGTGTATTTCTTTTAGGGAAAGAATGCTATTATGGGATGAAGAAATGCTGACCTCATCTGCTCTACAGGGTATATATACAACCATTTCTCACGAATTGGCTCATCAATGGTTCGGAGATTATGTTAGTCCCATCGAGTGGACTCAACTTTGGCTCAATGAAGGATTCGCCACGTATTTTGAATACTTCTTGACAGATAAAATTGTGGTATGATATGCAATTGGATTTTTCAGTTGTTTTTCACAATTGTGTATATATTTTGATACGAGCTTTTCGTGCGTGCCTTCGGCACGCCCTCGAAGCTCGGCCCTCCGAGCTAGTGCCCTGGCGGGCAGCGTCTCGGTCCAAAAATTGTATTCCTCTTAAAACACCACACTCCAAATGTATACCCGTAAACTCCCGAAAATACATAGTCTCTTAAAAGTTTCGCCTCATTTTCGTCCTGACACAGCTACAGAAATGAGGCTCTAGATATGAATCTGGAAGTATTTTTTTTTCTATAATCTACAGCATTGTGATATTTTTTGTGTGGAAATAGATTTATTTAAATAAGTGGGATCGTGGGAGGAGGAGAATTATTTTATATCATTTTCTAAAAATTTGATAATGGAGATAAGGCTCCAAATATTTAAAAGAGATCAGGTGTTGTTTGTGTGATATGACAGGCTGCTCCCTCCAGTATTGCCAGGATAAACTCGGGCATGCGTGTCTTAAGTCGTTCAATTTTGTAAAAATCCAAAAATAAGAATAACAAAATTTAGATTTTTAAAAAATTATAAAAAAGTGGCAAATTATTAAAAAATAAACAAATAATATATAAAATATAAATCAAATAAGATGTGATTAATTTATTTTTCTGTGCGCAAAGAAAAGCAAATTGAATATTTAATTTTTGAGTGGTGAGGGGGGGGGGGGAATAATTATCAATATATTTAATGTTTCTTAATTTAAAATCAATTGGAGTCTTTCATTTCAAATTACAATTACAATTATATTTCAAATTTGCCGCAAATATACCGACGGCATCAGCGCTCCCTGTCGGCACCATTCTCTGAGCGTTGTTACAAATTAATCTAGGCTCTTATATATAGTATATGCTTACCAAGGTAAGCAATGATGACTCTAGAGCACATTCGATTAGAGAGGCAATACACACACACATACACACTATCGCACTTATAAATATTAATTGGCATGTATTTAACCAATATTAAAAAAAAGTAGAAATTATCTTTGATATTTTATTTTAATATTTATTTAAAATCTTTTAAAAATAAATATTCAAATATAAAATAATAATTTTTAAAAGATCATTTCTAATTTTTCAAAAAGCGGTTAATTTTCCCCACTAATAATTTAAGAAGCCTACTCTTAGGGCCAGTTGTATGTCGGTTGGTAAACTCTTTTTAACTGTTGGCAAAGGGTAAAATGAGACATACAACTGGCCCTTAGAGAGCATTGTACCGGTCACGCGATTGTCCCGGGCTTGAATCCCCGTGGATTCTTTTCTTTTTAATATGTATAATTTTTTATTTATTGTCTAATTTAATCTAATAGATATAAATATCATTTAACTGGGATATTTGGGAGGAGGGCCGCAGTTTTTAATTAGATTTTCCCCGCTTATTCGTGTTTTGAAATGTTTGAAACATGAACACAAACAATTTCAATCATGATTTTTTTATCTTTTTCGGTTCCGATAACTTGGAGAGTAGAATGGAGTGTTATAGAAAGTTCATTCTGCTATCAAAATGATAAGCATGTAGAATCTTGTAAATAAATATTATCAGTTTAATTGAAAAGATTTTGATTTTCCTGAGGGGTGAACCGCGACCTAATATGCTGTACACCTACTTCCACTTGTACTTCCAAATATTTCCAAGTACTTCCAAAATACTTCCAAAGACTACACCAGAGTGTACACCTACTTCCAATTGCGGATCACCCCTCGGATTTACCTAAAGTAGCATTAATTCATAAAAAGAAATCAATGAGGTTGTCCTCTTCTTCTTGATGCATATATCTATCTATCTATATATATATATATATATATGTTCAGTGAGGCTTCCGCGGATAGGTTCTATGTCATTAGAGGTTTTTCGGGTTTCTCCGCGTGGGTTTGAGAGTTTTACTCGACGTTTCGGCTCTCCTTTTCGAGCCATTTTCAAGAGAGGGGGTGGGTGGTCTACGTGGTCTTAACCTTGTAGTCCAAGGTTCGTTTTGGAGGGTGTCTTCCGAGTGAATTTCTTCAGTCGGAAGGTTGGGTAGATTTGGATATTTAGGAAGTTTTGGGTGTTTTGTGGTTGAAGGTGTATTACTTACATTATGGTGGCTGACGTCTCGGTTGTTGCTGTCTTGAGAATGTTGGGCACTACACTCGATACGTTCACTGTCACTGTTTGTAGGCAAATGTATTTACATGTAATTACATGCGTCACCAAATTTTGTGTAGGCTCTAGCTCAAAAACTAGTGTGAATATAAAAACGAAATTTTACATCTAGTTTGGGTGTATTGAGATTAAGAGCTGTTATACCATATTTTGGTTGAAATTGAAAGAAAAATTAAGGGAGCGGGGGTTATAAAATAAAAAATTATAAAATTTTCAAACTAAAAAAACAAGAAAAATGAAATTTACTGTAATATAAACCCATAATAAAAAAGAGAGTTATTATTTTTATCGGGCGGCGAAATTGGGGTGTGGGGGGGGGATTCAAAAATATCAATATAAGTCCTAGACCCTTTGATCGAATTGTACAAAATTTCGCGTAAGCACGCTATACGACTTTATGAAAATTACTCACTATGTAAAATTGATAGTAACCAAAAAGTGAAGGGGAGGAGGGGGGTAAAAATATTTTCAAACAAAAATCGAAGCAAGCTTATATTTCTAATAGAATAGTCTCATAATTAAAAGGAGATATTATCAATTGCTAATGGGCCCAAAATTAAGAGGATGTGGGGGTTCTTTCTTAAATAATTATAAATTATTTTATTAAAAAAAAAAAAAAAAAAGAGAGGGGCCAGGTCTAGGTATGGTAAAGTCATGTGGATCAGTTTATTTTTATAAAATAAATCATATATTTCTAAAACATTGTCGGAAAGCTAGCGCTGAAGATGATTAATACAGATCAAAAACTTGTAAATAATTAATAAAGTGTTATTGAATGAAAATCTATTTACCTTCAATATATATTAAGTATTTTTAAGTATACATTTTTCTCATCATAATAATTTTCATTCATGTTTAAAGAATACGGATAAATACATGAAAAAAGTGGATTTAAAACTTGAACAACAATTTGTTGCTGATTCAGTGAGATCAGCTTTCGAAATTGATGCTGAGAAAACAGCCAGAAGCATGACTATTCCAAATTTACCAGATAATCCATCGGATATTTTTGATTCTGTTTCTTACGACAAAGGTGAGTTATTAAATATTCCATGAGAAATTTTACGTTTTTTTCCATCAAAATAAGAATTTGAGATAAAGAAATTGAAGTTTAATTTTATTTTATTAGAACTTCAGTTTGATAATAGAGTAAAAGATTCAAGAAAATGTTGGTCCAGGTAACCAGGAATGTAAAATGTCTATAAGCCAAAAGTTTACATTAAAGTTTACACTACTGAAGATGGGCTAGTAGCCCGAAATTTATACATTCAAAAGCAAAAAAAAACCGACCAGTTGATAATTTTTAGATAAAATGAATAAGTACAATATTAAAAAAAAATTTCCATATTTTGACTAGATAGGTAATTAAAAAAATTATTTCTAAAGCGAAAATGGTATTTTAATTTTTTTTGACTTAATAAATATAATTTTGAAAAAACAGAAAATTATAACGGCTATCTATTAAAATAAAAAATAATATGATTAATTAAAAAAATATCTTTTTATGTCTCTTATATGAGCTTTTATACGATAAAAGTATGAACAGTTTCGAAGACAAAGAATAAATGATCGATTTTCATTGAATTCGTTTTTATTATTTTAGATATAATATTAAGTTTCTATGAATTAATCGAAAGTGTTAACATTTTAAATTATGTCTATTATTATTAAAAATATTTTGGTTCGGTTATTTTATGAGAAAATTTATTTTAATTCATTTTATCAAAAAATAAAAAATAAAAATTATCATATATATATATATATATATAAAATTATCATATATATATATATATATATATATATATATATATATATATATATGATAATTTTTATTTTTTATTTTTTGATAAAATAATTAAAATAGATATATATATATATATATATATAATGTAGTTAATTCGGGTTGAATAATAAATGACTATAAGCCAATGTATTCCTAAAAACAAATTATTTATTTTAAAAATTATTTACAGCTTTGATATTAGTTTTCTATATACAGAGATTATATTTAATATAATAAAAAACAAACATAATATAATTACCTAAAAACAAATTGGTTTTTATAGTTTGTTTCTGGTATTCAATCTTTTTATATTTTAAAACAAATTTTACACTTTAATATTAAAAACTAGTTTTCAATTCTTATTAACCTTTTTAATCAGATTTTATATTTGACATGGAAAGCAGTGGGACCAACTTGATAGGCCTAAAGTCTTGCGCGGTTAAATATGAAGATATTTCATATATATATATATATAGAGTCTTGATCAAAAGCAATAATTATTTTATTTGTGAAACTTACCTTAGAACTTCAGTTTGATAATAGAGTAAAAGATTCAGAAAATGTTGGTCAGGTAACCAGGAATGTAAATGTCTATAAGCCAGGAGCGCTTCTTAGTCCATGCTAGATAGAAGGGAATCAGTAGGCTTTGAAGATTCTTTTAGCTTGAGGCTGAATCTTGTAATTTATATTATTTTTTTTAATTTAATTTTTATTAAATGCTAGATAGTATGCATAAAAAATACCGGTGGAAATTATTCCATGATATGCTAAGTGTTCATGAAAGATAAACCAACACGTCCTTCATCACTTAGAAAACAATAAATTAATTCACGATAGGCAATATGGATTCAGACAAATCGTTTCACAGGCATTGTATCCCAACCTATGTCACCCACACCTTGAACAAGACACAGAGGCCGGAAAAGAAGCCCTCGCTCACAACCCTTGATATCTCAAGCTTTTGACCAGGTTTGGCACAAAAATCTTCTTGCCAAGCTACCAGCCTTTTGGATTCACACCAACACTTCGCAAATGGATTGAAAGATTTCTGACAAACCGAAGTATAAAAGTTGTGGTGGATGGAACATCTTCTGAATCGTTCTCCTACAACTCTGGTGTTCCCCAAGGCTCTGTAATCTCCTCCACACTCTTCCTTATTTATATAAACGACCTTATTGATCAAACGGCAAACCCCACTCATTGTTACGCAATTAGCACTCTACACGGCAAACCCTCTCTCCCGAATAATCGAATCAATATTGCCTCCTCAATTACTCTCGACCTAGACAAAAGCTGAATAAATGGGGCTCTCAAAATTTAGTTAACTTTAAATTCGGAAATAGAATAAATGTTGTCTAATTTCTAGCGCGAAAATAAATTTCCCTGATATTCACTTCGATTCGAATACCCTGAAAATGTCATGACAACCTATCCATGTTGGGCGTCTCTGTCGCATCTGACCTGTCTTGGAATGAACACATCTCCTCTGTGGCGAAATCAAAAACCAAAGGAAGATTGGCTTCTTATTCAGGTCAAAAACGTTCCACACAGCCCCACAACTTCTCACCATCTACAAGGCCCAAATCCGCCCCTGTCTCGAATACAGCTCTCATCTGTGTAGAGGAGCCTCAAAATATTCTCTTGCTACCCTTGATGCAATTCAGAAACGAGCCGTCAGGCTAATTGGCAAATTCTACCCTCACCGACTCCCTCGACTCGCTGACTCATCGAAGAATGTCTCCGCCCTTTCCTTTTCTATAGATACTATCACGGCAGGTGCTCTGATGAGATAAAATCAATAATTCCCCCCAAAGCATGCTTTGCACGCAGCACACACACGTTTTGCCGACTCCCAACACTCTTTCGCGGTCAAATTGGAAAAGTGCCGGACCACTTCATTTCGCGAATTCATATATCCCCATGACTTCCAAGGAACTGGAACTCTCTCCCAGCCTCTATCTTTCCCAGCACCTATGATCTTCAAACCTTCAAAACCAGGGTGCATAGACACCTACGTCTTCCTCTCCACTTAATCAACTTTCCTTCTCTTCGGTAATGCAAAGGGTCTTTCGAGATCCATAGGGGCTACATCTTTACTGGTGCACCCCTTCTTGCATTCGATTGCATTAAAAAAAAAAAAAAAAAAACAACGCTGAATCTCCTATTAATTTTAGATCTCCATCCATATCCCGAGTAAATGTAACAGCAATCATTATGCTTTGAAGAAATTAACTCTCTGTTGTGTTTAATAAGAATTAGTTTGGTGGCCTTATTTCTTAAGCAGAACTTATAAAAATAAATATCACATTCAAAATACACATAGTATAATTGTTTATTTTTATTTATTTATTTAACAAAGTATACAAACATAGGACCTTAGGTCCCTTTTAGTATTTATACATAATTTAGCAACAATATTTTACAAATTTGGCAAAAGTTCACCAATATACAAATTTTATGAGGGAAGAAGAGAAAAAAAAAGTAGAAAGATTAGAAGACATAAAGGAAATAAGAGTAAGGAGTATCAGTTATTGGGATCCATAAAGAACGAAGACCTGAGAGCACCAGAGTCGGGTTTGCATGAAATTTGGATGGAAGTTCATTCCAAAGCCTTGCACCCGCCAATTTGAAGGAATGAAAGAAGTGTTTAGTTTTATAGTTCACCAGTGTTTAGTTTTATAGTTCACCTGCACTAGCGTTGTCTTCCTTGTTAATTCTCTGAGATGGTTTCTAATAAATCCAGGTAGCATTTAAGTGGAATTGGGGAGAGAATGCCTTGGAAAATTGTAATTATCTTCAATTTATTGAAAAAAATATCGTTGGAGATTTTAATATTTGTTTGCTAGCTTCTGCCGTGAAGAAGGATACCGTTAAGTATCTGAATCGACGATTGAACGCTAAATAAAATTATATTACACCGAGATATTGGCCACAGTTTTATTTAAAAATTAGAAAAAATAAAAAAAACATTAACGGTGTCTCCGTCTTCTCATCTAATAAATATGTGTTGTATTATTTTAATTGTGTATTTGTTTTCTAGCTGGATCTGTTCTTTATATGATTAGAAACATTTTAACAGAAACAAAGTTTAATACAGCATTGGAAAATTACTTAAAGAAGTAAGTAAAAATAATATGGTTAAAAAAGTATTTAGTCATTTGGTTATAATGTTGAATTGCTATTTATAGAAATGCAAAAGGCACTGGTAGCGAGGATTCTTTGTTTGAATATTTCACAAATGAAAATCCAGAAGTGACTAAAGAATTTTTACAAAAGTGGACATCCCAAGCTGGATACCCTTTGGTGACCAGCACAAGAAAAGAAAAAACGCTTACAATTAAGCAAGTAAGTGGTTGAAAAAATAATAATAAAAAGAAGAATATATTTCGGAAAATTCTCATATCGTGTGAATAAATTACTTACAGTACGTTCTGAATTGCTTTGAGAGCGCGTTCACAATCGTTCCGATTTAAATCAAAGAGATTGTCCTCTGCTTGATGCAAATAAACATATACTTATATACAGGGTGTTTCTAATTTGATGAGAAATATTTTAAAGGTTGATTTTTCATCAAAAATTAAGGGGGGTCTTTCGTATAATTTGTTGTTCAAAACCCCTTCCCTTCCAAATTACAGCCCTCTAAAGTTAGGGGGAAAATTGTTTTTATTTTAATATATCCACTATGGAAGAATTTAAAAGAATGAAATTTGACAGATAATTTGCTAATAAAATGGCAGTTTTTAACTATTTTTGTAACCCTAAAATGTAATCACAAGGGGGTGAAAAAATAAACACCTATAATAGTTTGCATCAAAACTTTTTAATGAGTTTACATTTTGTTATTTAAAAACTTGATTTAAAAAAAAATGTAAATTTTAATATGGAAATAAAAAGTTTTGTTCAAAAAAAAAAATGATTTAAAAAGACGAATTCAATCTGCAACTTTTTATGTCTTGACTTTTTCTCATAAAATTGTTTGGTTGATTATAAAAAAATAAAATAATACTCAAACCCTTAGTGGAGGGGATATAATATCAATGCCTTGGAAACGATCCATTCATAACGAGAATATAGTAGTGTAAAAAGTACAGTCACGTTAAAAAACATAACCTAAAATTTTAGCACCGTTCATATGTATAGAGTGGTTACGAGGCTAAAACTTTGTATGTGGATTGTCGGGAGAGAACCTTCTTAATTGAAAAACCTAAGAGATAAGACAGTTTAAAAATTACAAAGATTTACCCCAAAAGGACTAATATATCTCCCATTTAGGGACAAATAGAGAAAAATACTGAAAAGTTTTTTTAGTTTTTTTATTTTACCTTTTCCTCTTTCTAAGCAAAAACCATCACTATATCTTTTCGGGTTAAAGAGATCTTGAAAAATCATTAAAACACATTTTGGACGACTTTCGGTTTCGAATTTCAAGAAATCCCTAGAAAGAATATAGACTGCAAATTTCATCTTTATAAGTCAACTGGTTATATATATATATATACATATCTATAGACTTTATAGAGATATTCAATAAACATATATAGATAGGTAGGGTGTTTTATTGAACCCAGCGCATTCAACTCCTCCTCCTTCATCTAATATTGATAGGTATATATTTAGTTGCATCAAGCAGAGGACAACTACATTGATTTGTCCTTATGAATCATTAACTCTGCTATTCTTGGCAAACTAAATTTTTTCAATTAGTTTCGATTTATATTTTAAGCACTGTCATTGGCCATCTGACGTCACCATTTGAAGTCATTACTCTCGCATTCACTACCAACATTTTAAACGTCAATACACACAGAGTACATCAACAATACAATAAAATAATAGAAATTAACAATGGAGTTTAAACTCATGATAAAATCCTTAGACCATAAAATATATAGACACGCCCTCTGCTACTCTCCACACAGAGTGAAGTGAGGCCAACATCGCCTACAGATGACGTCACGTTCTCGCATAAATATTTTGGTAATATTAATTTATTATTAATTTGCGATTATTGGAATCCAATTTATCTCAATGGATAATAATTCCTAATAGTGGCCATGCTATTTCTGGGTGTTCCTACCTACAGATGACGTCACATTCTCTAGTTGATGTTGACCTCACCAAATAGACACCAGAGCGTGTCTATATATTTCATGGTCTAAGATAAACTCTAAAAAATGACTTCAAAGAAAATAATTGATGAGGAAAAAATCTAGAAAAGTAATAGTTATAATTATTAAGTAATCCATATCAATAATAATCTTAATTAATTTCGAGTTTATTAGCAAATAGAAATGTAAAAAAAGAGCCGGTTCCGATTTCCAAATTGAGCTTTTGGTGCTATGGGCGTTTATATCGTTATTAGCCGGTCTGAATTGAAAAGCATACTGAAAGCATCTGATAAACTGATGAATTTTGAACGCTTTTAAGTGCTATTTGTTTATAACCTTGGAATGAATGAAGATTATTATTGATATTAATGAATAATTATAACTACCATATTATTATTCGAGATCAAGGACGTATTCCCTCCCCTTCTGGTCGCAAAATGATTCTTAAAAACTTTAATTTAAAAATAAATATTTACTGAAAATTAACTACACTATTTATTTTCTCTCTTTTATAGCTAATTTAATTTTTCTAAATTTCTTATAGTTAATTTCCAATCCACAGTTTTCTTTGGTCTTGCCCCCCCCCCCCTTCCCCTTCCAAAACCAAAAAGCTTGTTCAAGATTATTTCTTTCATTAATTACACTGTTCGACAAAAATCATTCCCCGTAAACCTAACAATGGATTCCAGTAGAGATTATATTATTATGATTATATCATGCAGTTTCCCGATTTTTTACAACACGTCAGATTTTTGAGATATTAGGTATCAGCTAAAATGACGAAAAAGGCCATTTTGACCTATTTTCGAATCTAATTGAATATTAAACAGAAATATTTGATCAAAAATTATTGACGTAATAGAAATCAACTTCCTCTTTCATTTTCAAATTACCACTTGTTTCTAGCTCAATGAGAACCCGAGCTATAACTAACAAACTAAAACTACCTGATTATAAATGATAATAAACATAGATAAAAACATAAGGTCTTAGTTTTTACTTTACCATACACGGTATGGTCAAGTATTGTGATCGTGCATGAAAAAAGTGTTTTTTCCTTCTTTTTTCAAAATATCTAAAAAACGACTGAAACTATTTTGATTAAAAAAATTGAACGAAACCATGGCATTTCGCTCTACAAAAAAGCTCTAATAAGTGAACATCGAAAAAATTATATTTTTTGAGATAATAATTGTTTTGTAAAAATGTCTGTTAGTCAGTTAGTCCGTGCGTTACCAAATTTTTGTGGACGAGCTAGCTCAAAAACTAGTGTGAATATCGAAACCAAATTTCACACGTAGTTTTGGTCCATTGAGATTAAGAGCTGATTATATTTTGGCGCATATCGACCCAAACTTAAGGGGGGGGTGGAGGGGGGGGGTTAAAATTTAATAATCTAGGCCGTTTGAGCAAACTCAACCAAATTTTGTATACATAATCAGTGGACCCCATGAAGTATAAAAATACAAAAACTAACCGCCCAAAATGGGGGGGGGGGGGTAGGGCCAATAAATGAAAATTTTGGCCATTTACCAAACTCAACCAAATTTTGTATACATAATCAGTGGGACACCAGAAGTTTAAAAATGCAAAAACTAACTCCCCCTACATGATTATAAATAATTTTAGGGGCCAAGTTGTATAGCAAAGTCAAGTGGATGGCCACATTAGAACACGTCAGCTTATTTAGTTATAACTCGAGTTCTAATTGAGCTAAAAACAAGTGGTATTTTGAAAATCAAAGAGGAAGATGTTTTCTATTACGCCAATAAATTATTTTTATTTCAAATATTGCTGTTTAATATCTAATGGGACTTAAAATTAGGTCAAAATAGCAGTTTTCGTCATTTTGACCGATAATTTCTCAAAATTCTGACGTGTTGTGAAAAATCGGGAAATAGCGTGATAATCAACGTACAAAACTCTACTGGAATCCATTGTTAGGTTTACGTGGAAAATTTTGTTTAATTTTTGTTGAGCAGTGTTATTAAATATTATTAGAAAAAAAATGACGACAAATGACCAACGGGAGCGCTTAAAATATAAATCGGAACGACAGTGTGCACTTAGTGGGAACGCGACAAAAATAAAAATTTTGAGCTCACTTAAATGCTATTCGAATTGATAGTACTGTCAACTCACTTTTCAATTCGGGTCGGCCATTATCGACGTGAACAGTATTCGCTTTCTGACCACAATTCGTAACACACCCCATCCTCATTGACTCTAATAAATTAATTCTGTCTTCTCAATGAATGTTTGAAAGCAAAAATTTTAATTTAATTTTCTCATTTACTATTGTTTGTCCACCTTATTACTAGACAGAGGCGTAGGCACGGGGGAGGTGCAGAAATATATTTCATATGTTTAATCTAAAATTATGTTCTTTTTTATTTTCTTGAAGTATATATACCATTTTAGTCCAGTAAAATTGTTCTCTAAAGAACCCATCGCGTGAACGTTTTGGGGTAGTTTTGATTTCTTGATCCTATATGTTTTTGCTGTGAGGTTTGCTAACAAAATTTCGTGACGGAATATTTTCAAAAATGCAAAAACAGGTATGAAATCTCATTTTGTGGTGGTTTTTTGGTTATAACTTGAAAACTTTTCGTAAATAACCTTCCTATTCAAAATGAAAGTTTATAACATTTCCTATAAATTTCATGATTTAGATTTTTTCTCCGACCACCCGTTCGGGCTTGCGTTGAAAATTGGAGTATTTTTTCTGTTTCCGCAAATCCCAAAAACAGGAACTTTTTTCGATTTTTTCCCATTTTGACCACGAAAGAGCACGTTTTCGACAAAGACCATAGATACAATTAAAAAAAAAGTCATCTTAATTGGATAATAGTAACACGTGCCGCCATGAGGTTGAAGTTTTGAAAAATTGCAATTTTTTGCAAAAATCGTAGTTTTTCCTTCATAAATAATGAAAACCACTAATCCTAGAAACCTGATTTCTATCTCATTCTCTATGAGATTTTGTTGACTTGAACGTTTACTTGGAACACTTTTTTGATAAAACTCTTATATTTATAGATATCCAGCATTTTCCATGACGCTTTTGACAATTCGGATCATATCCTATCCGGAAAATGTAGGATATCTATAAATCTAAGAGTTTTATCAAAAAAGTAGTCTAAGTAAACATTTAATTAAATAAAATCTCCTAGAGAATGAAATAGAAATCAAGTTTCTAAGAAGAGTGATTTTCATTTTATGAAGGAAAAAGTGCAATTTTTAAAAAAAAAACGATCATTTCCTGTCATGGAAAATGCTGGATATCTATAAATCTAAGTGATTTAACAAAAAGTGGTCCAAGTAAATGTTCAAGTCAATAAAATTTTCTAAGAGAATGAGATAAAAATCAAGTTTCTAGAATGAGTGGTTTTCTCTTTATAAAAAAAAAACTGCGACTTTTTGCAAAAAATTGCAGTTTTTCAAAGCTTCAACCTCATTGCGGCCCGAGTTACCATCATTCAATTAAGATGAAACTTTGTTTAAATTGTATCATATTTAATCTAGTTTAAAAATTTACAGAGTAATCTTTGTCGAAAACTTGCTCTTTCATGGTCAAAATGGGAAAAAATCGAAAAAAGTTCGTGTTTATGGGATTTGCAGAAACAGAAAAAATAATTATTTTCAACTAGCGCTTGAGCCCGGGTGGTCGGAGAAAAAAATCTAAATGATGAAAATGTGGGAAATTTTATGAACTTTCATTTTGAATAGGAAGGTTACCGTATTTATGAAAAGTTAATACAAGTTTTCGAGTTATAAGCAAAAAACCGCCAAAAAATGATATTTTTACCTTTTTTCCATTTTTCAGCCAAAAACACAAAGGGTCGAAGAAATTACAACTATCCCAAACCTTTCCTAGTAAAAACAAAATTTAACTGGTCTATTTGTTTTGATAAAAAAAAAATTCCCACTAAATATTTTGCTTTGTGGATTGACCCCCCCCCCCCCTTGAAAATTTTCTGGATACGCCACTGTTACTAGATACCAATGAAAATGAAAAGATAAAAATAATAACACTTAATACATAGTATTGAATAAAATACATAATGATATTTTTCGCAGGAAAGGTTTGTAAACGTAAAAGAAGAACGTACAGAAGCTTGGTATATTCCATATTCATTAAAAACACAATCTTCTGAATCAAATCAAAAAGGAATTTTAACTAATACAAAAGATGAACAACAAGTGGAAGTTACTGTGACATTTGAAGACAGTGATTGGTATTTGCTTAACGACAACCAATATGGTACGTGTATAGACCTAAAAAAGAAAACCAAAAAGATTGCTTTAAATTCAAAATTGTTCCTTATAACATATACTTGAAAT
The DNA here is from genome assembly GCA_024734495.1 of Forficula auricularia. Taxonomy (NCBI): domain Eukaryota; kingdom Metazoa; phylum Arthropoda; class Insecta; order Dermaptera; family Forficulidae; genus Forficula; species Forficula auricularia. The sequence goes on along the minus strand of JALMQS010000030.1, from coordinate 30,582,872 downwards.
AAATTCACAGGATACTATCGAGTCAATTATGATCTGGAAAATTGGCAGAGATTAAGTAAACAATTGTTGGAGGATCATACGAAAATTGATGTTTTGTCGAGAATTCAATTGGTGGATGATGCTTTGAAATTGGCAATAAGAGGAGACTTGGAATTTGATACGGCTTTAAAATTGATTGACTATTTGAAGAAAGAAGATGAATTTGGGCCTTGGATTGTAGCGATTAATCAACTAGACAGTTTATACAAGAAATTAGAAGGGGCGAGCAAAAAGAAAACTTTATTTGGTGTAAGTGTTACACTCAATTTCACCAACCAAAGGTAAACTAAGTTAGTAGTTAAATTAGCCTCAAGCCAACTTTTAAGGTAAATAGTATTTCTCCGACACTTAGGGAAAATACAATTTATCTTAAAAATTGGTATGAGGTTAATTTAATTGCCAGCATAGCTTGAAAGTGGTTGGTGAAATCGGCCTTTAGTTTTTTAATAGATCACTTAAAAGAATAACATTAAAAGTGAATATTTTTGTTTCTAGACGCATCTTCTTTCTCTGGTTAAAAGCCAATATAAAGAAAAGACATTCAACAACAAAGCTGATGACAATCTCTTCAATAAGATATTCAGGACTAAAATAATTAACTGGGCTTGTTCTCTAGAATATAGCGATTGTGAAAAGTCAGCAAAAGAATTGTTTGATAAATATATTGCAGCCGAAGAGTAAGTTAAAAAGTAAAATATTCCAACAAACAAATTGGTCCTCAAAAGGATTTTGATCGAAAGATTGATTTTTCCCAATAAATAATTAATTTCTCTGTTAAAGTTGTGTTTATCTTATTTATAAGAAGAAACAAACTTTTCTTAAAACTTGTAGTCCTGTATATCTTATCTTATTGTATTATATTAAACGAGCAATTCTTGTATACCTGGTGAGTTTTTATCTTAAGACAATCTTATAACTCAAAAACAGTGCATTATTAGGAAAAAAGTTTCAATTAAAAGTTTGTTTATATCGAGGGGGAAACTAAACTACGCTATTGTTTTAATTGAAAAGTTTTTGTTTTGCCGAGAGTAGCAGAGTTGTTGATTCACAAAGAGAAACAAAGAGGTTGTCTTCTTCTTGATGCAAATAAACATACACACATATATATCATCTCGATATATATGTGTGTATGTTTATTTGCATCAAGCAGAGGACAACCTCTTTGCTTCTCTTTGTGGTGCTATTGTTTGTCGACCTAAAACAAGCTTTCAAGGGTATTTCAATGTCAATTTCTGTTTTTTAAATGGAACTCTATATTTTTCTATACGTCTACTTAATCTACAAAAAAAAACTGAACAACTTTCATTAGAACTATTTTTTATACGACATCAAATAAACAAAATACATGAATCAATTAGATTTCAAAAAAATCTTAAAAATTATTTTAACAATTATTTAACTTAACTATCAAATAATAATAATTAAATCAAAAATCGCAACAATGAAAATAAGTGCTTATAATGATATTAAAACCGATTTAAGAAATTGTTTCCTACTTAATAGAACTATTTAAAATTCTTGAGTTTAAAAAAGTTTATTTCTCATGTCAATCCAGTAGATAGTTATATTGTATTACTATAATAAAAATGGAGCATTTTTTTGTTGAAGACAGAATTGAAATGGTCCTAATTTATGGTGAATGTGGAAGAAGTGTTATGGGTTATGGCTGCCATTTAAATGGATGCCGAGCGTTTTCCTGATAGCAATACACCCTCACAAGCTTCAATTTATCGTATTGTAAATCTGTTACAAAAAAAGAACAAAAAAAAAAACAAGAAATGTAAAGGTTACGAAGAAACTTAAAATAACGAAATTAGAATTTGGAATTCATCCAGAAGACTTGCGATTCACTCTGGAATGTCTCAGAACAGTGTGGAAAAATCATTAAATTATTAATTATTATTAAATTATTTATTTAATAATTAAATATTTGATCATTTTTTTTGATGATTAAGTTGAATGATTGTTAAAAATAATTATTAGAATTTTTTGTGAGATCTAATTGAATTAATATTTTTTATTATTTGATATCGTATAAAAAATAGTTCTAATTAAAGTTGTTTAGTTTTTTTTTTTTTTTTTTTAGATTAAGTAGACGTATAGAAAAATATAGAGTTCTATTTAAAAAACAGAAGTTGACCTCGAAAGCTTGTTCTAGGTCGACAAACAATAGCGTAGTTTAGTTTCCCCCTCGATATAAGCAAACTTTTATTTGAAACTTTTTTCATATAATGCACTGTTTTTGAGTTATAAGACTGTCTCAAGATAAAAAACTCACCCGGTATATAGAATCGGTTTCTCGAAAACGGCTCTAACGATTTCGTTAAAAAATTAGTGTACTTATCAAGTCCCATGAGTTATTAGTCGTGTATAAATTTTAATCTGATTCAAATAAAGGAAGGGGGTGTAAATTAGTAAAGTCGCAAAATAAATATTTTAATCGTTCATATCTCGTCTTCGGTGCAAGTGTCATGAGTTATTAAGCAATTTAGAGACAAAAAGTTACCGAGCATCGCTCGGTGCTCCAGGCACTACTCTATATTATGTTAGGTACTCATTTTTTTTATCTAAGATGATTTTGAGAAATTTTGAAAAATTAAATATAATGTAGGTTCTGATTATTCATCTAAAAATTCGGATACATAGTAAGGAGTAAAGAGATAATACACTTTCACACAAATTATATGTGGTCCAAAATGGTAATAAAAATTGAACTGCTTTCTTTGATATAATGATATATTATTCCACTTGTATGACGTGGTCACACCAATAGTTATTTAGTAGATTTTCTTTAAATTTGTCTTTTATTCTCGTGTCCGATGATTGGGTTAAATAGACTTTAAATTATGTGTGTGGAAATATTTATTTATATATAATAATTAGTGAATTTCACACGGAACTCCAAAATTATTTGGCGGAACCCTAGAGCAGTGTTCCGCAAACTTTTTGTGTTCAAGGTACACCTACCATATCAAGAAATTTTAGAGGTACTCCAAAGAAAAAAAACCAATGTTTATTTAATATTTATTTATTATTAAAATCAATATAGTATGAAAAGATTTTTAATAAGAAACGTGAGCATGCTTAACTGAGTAAAGGCAATCGTTGATAAGGCTGCTCTTATCTCTTGCTGCTCGTATAACTCTCAGCTATTCACAAAACTTGACATTTTTCCGCGGCACAGCAACTAATGACCACGGTACACCAGTGTGCCGCGGTACACACTTTGCGGAACACTGCCCTAGAGAACCGCTTCTCTGGAGGATTTTGATCGAAAAGCTCAACCCGCAAATTGTTTACCCACAAAGTGAGAGAGAGAGAGAGTGTGTGTCAAAGAGAAAAAACATTTTACAAAAAACGTCTTTTTTTGATTTGAAGGGCCTTGAACTTAGAATTTTTCACCAAAACACAATTTCCAATTAAAAAATATTCATTGATTATGATTTTTTTTATTCATAAGTGAAACCTAATTTTATTTTTTAGAACTATTTTGGACGGAGACCATAGATATGTCGTTTTGTGCACTGGAATTCGAAAAGGAAGCAGCGACGACTGGGAAAATGTTTGGAAACTCAAGAAAAATGCAGAAAGCTCAGCTGAAAGTACAAGTCTTTATCAGCCCTTGGGTTGTTCCAATAATGCCACAGTCTTGGAAGAGTAAGTAAAAAGAATATCATCTTCCTCCTTCCACACCAACGCTAAAGTTCCTCAGGGATCGGTTATCTCCCCTGCGCTCTTTCGTATCTATATCAACGACCTTCTAAACTTGCCCTCCAATCCAGTACATTGTTACGCAAATGACAGCACCCTACATAACGCCCCCGTGCGGACATTGCCTCCTCAATTAAGTTAGACTTATGCAGACTTAAAAACTGGGGATCCCAAAACTTAGTTAACTTCAATGCAGTGAAAACTCACTGTTGCCTCAATTCTAGGCGCGTCGTTAGAAACTTCCCAGACATATCATTCGATTCAAACTCATTGAAATTCAGGGATAAAATTTCAATGCTAGGCGACACACTAGGGTCTGACCTTTCTTGGAATGGCCATATCTCAACCACTGCTAAAGCTCTAGTGTGTAAGCTTGGCCCCCTATTTAGGCCTAGGCGCTATTTTGCCCCCAGTCAACTTCTTACATTGTATAAGTCTCAGATTCGTCCCTGTATCGAATATGGCTCTCATCTGTGGAGAGGGACCTCCAAGCATTCTCTTACCACACTGGATGCAATTCAGAAGCGAGCAATTAAACTAATAGGAGACCTGGCTTTAATAAACTCACTCGACTCCCTGGCTCACCAAAGAAACGTTTCTGCCCGTTCCCTGTACTACAGATACTATCATGGTGTCTGTTCAATCGAGCTGAAATCAATCATTCCCCCTAAAGCCCTCTTTGCGAGAAACACACGGTTTTCTAACGCTCAGCACCCCTTCGCTGTCAAATTGGATAAAAATGGAACAAGCGATTTCGCCAACTCTTTTATCCCTATGTCCTCTAGTGACTGGAATTCGCTCCCAGACACCGTCTTCCCCCCGACTTATAAGCTTCAACTGTTTAAGAACCGTATCTACACCCGTATGAAAATAAATATATTTTCGATATATGTTTTTTATATTTTTTTGAAAATATAAATATATATATTAAAAATATAAAATTTTTGTGTTAAATTTATATAAAGTTTATACTAGAGCGACATAAAAATAATTATATTTTAAGAATATATAGAAACTTTATATAAATTTAGCACAACATTTTTTTATTTTTAATATATATTCAAAAAATATATAAACAACATATTTCGAAAATCTATTTATTTCCATACGGGCAGATACTTTCGATCCCTACCCAGCCCACAAAATTCACTCTTCTTATTTTCACTATGGAGGGGCCAACCCAGGCCTTTAGGAGATGCACCTTTTTGGTGTAACTCCTTCCCTCATCATTTAATCATTTAAAAAAAAAATAATAAACACGAACGACTCTCTCAAACTTTCAATGATCAATGACCTCCAGTTCAGTTATGGAAAATTTTCTAAAGCGATATTTTATTGATTAATAATAATTTGTTTCAGGTATTTGAGTTATACACTAAAGCCAGAAACAAAAGCTGAAGGTGATAGAATCCGAGACCAGGATCTTGCTTCAGTTTACTCAGCTGTATACAATAACCCGGAAGGTCTTATTCCCTCCATAAAATTTATAACTGAAAATTGGATAGAATTTTCTGAGCGGTAAGTAAGTTTGTTAATTTTTTAATTTACCCATAATAATTTACATTTAAATTGTAGAACCAATGGAATGTCTATTAAGAGGAACATCTTAAGCGGAATCGCTTCCCAAATCAAAACCACTGAAGAAAATACAGAGGTAACCAATAATTTTCACTGCGTTGCTTGCTTGTTATTTTAAGTTTTTTCAACACTCTTTTCATATTCCTTATTTATTTTAGTTTAAAAAACTTTTGGTATTGATCGAAGAAGAAAATACAGAATGGAGTACTAGATTTAAGGACATTGTTTCAAACAACATTAAATGGACCGAAGAGCTACTTCCGAAGCTTGATAAATGGATCGACAACAACCTCAACGGCGCCCATGCTGTTGTCGGCCTTCCTCTACTCCTTTTACTTTTCATTGCTTCAATCAATTACTTCTTAAATAATTAATTTAAGATTATCATTAGTTCATTTTTTCTTATGATCTAGTGAAATGTGGTCATTTCATTGTAACATCTATTTTACAATATAAAACTAAATTAAATAATATCTAATATTAAAAATTAATTTTAGAATTTATTTATAGAAGCTGCTTTTGTATTTATACCTATATTCACTTTCACAATTAGATGGTACATTGTCTTTAGAATATTTATATAAAATATTTAAATATAAATTAAATATTATTTTCTTTTGAGTAATTTATATTTGTAAATAATTTGTGATAATTCCAATAAAGGAAATAAAATATTTTAATATTTAGCTGATTCTTCCTTATACTTATTACTATATTATTGTTGCCGTTAATAAGTAAATCATAATTTATATTTAATTAAAGCAGTAGATTATTTTCTTTACAAAATGAATTTCTCATTTTTATATCTATGATTATAATTTTTTTCTAATATTTGCACTAAATTTTCTCTGGATAGTGACGGACTGGTAGAAATTCTCAACTGAAAGTAATGGAAGGCAGACCAGGGGTAGTAAGAAAGAAAAAATTATTACATATTCAAATAAGGTGTAATTTATTGAATTTTCATTCCCTTTTTTCATTGGCCCTTTGAAGCCCTGAAGAAGGAGGGAAGAATCTTCCGAAACGTCGTTTTTGAAAGGAATGGAGGAAAGGAAGAAGGGAGTGAAAATCCAATAAATTACATCTTATTTGGATATGTGTTAATTTTTCTTTCTTCACTACCTCACTATCAATTTGATTTTTTTTCTAATATTTCATTAATTCTGAAATATATCTTGTTTGGAAAAATGTCTACTTGCTCTCAGTGGCGTAGCATAGGCTTCTGACGCCCGGGGCAGATGCCACATTTGCCGCCCTCTCACCTATTCAAACATAGAATTTTCAAAAAATCTGGTGGCACGCCAGTGCCCAGCCAAGTTCGATTCGACGTGCACTGCCAGCTACCCTTTACAGGAAACAACTCAGGCCATTTTGACGCCTCTGTAACTTCGTTCTGGTAACCTCTACATGGCTGAATTTTTTTTCTACAATACTGGTCCATAAGCTTAACTAAATTACAAAATTTCATATTTCTATTGCTTATACTGTCCAAGTTACAAGAAGCCAAAGATAGGCTCACTCACTCACTCACTCATCAAATTCTAGAGTACTTCCGCTGAACCTAGAATTCTGAAATTTGGCATGCTGTAGAGTTTGGGGTACAATTAATGAGAAAAATACAAAAATCGAAACTTTCCCTTCTTCAGGGCCTAAAATGAAGGGGTGAACGTTATAGACTTAATTAACACATACTAAAAATTCAATGAACCTAGAATGCTGAAATTTAGCATACTGGTAAAGGTTGGCACATTAATAAATGAGAAAATTGACAAATCGAAACTTTACCTTCTTCAGGGCCGAAATGAAGTGGTGAAATTTATAGGCTAAATTAACATACAACATGCTGGAATTTGGCAGACTGGTAAAGCTTGACACATTAATAAAGGAGAAATTGAAAAATCGAAACTTTCTCTTTCTTCGGGCCTCGAAATGAAGGGGTGAAATTCATAGGCTTAATTAACATACAGTCAAAAAAGTATAATGACACTGGAATGCTAAAACTTGGCATGTTGGTAGAATTTCGTACATTTATAAAGAATGAAATCGAAAAACCGAAACGTTCCCTTCTTCAGGACATAAAATTTAGGGGGTGTATTTTTTGTGAGATAAAATTTCATTATTTTCGGGATGGTTATAGATTTTGGCGGGTTAATAAATGGTGAAATCGAAGACCGAAACTTTCCCTTCTTCAGAACATAAAATGAAGGGGTGAAATTTATTGGCTAAATTAACATATACTGAAAATACAATTACTCTAGAATGATGAAATTTGACATACTGTTAGAGCTTGGCTTGATAAAGAAGAAAATCGAAAAACGAACGTTTCCTTCTTCAGCATCTTAAAAGAAGGTGTGAAGTTTATAATATAAATTCTCATTAAGTAAAAATCCAAAGGGCATAAAATGCTAAAATTTGGCATGTTAGTAGATATTGGTCATAATAATGGGAGAAATCGAAAAATTGTAAGTTTCCTTCTTCAGCATCTAAAATGAAGGAGTGAAACTTATGAGCTAAATTAACTAATAGTGAAAATTCAACGACACTAGAATGCTTAAATTTGACATAGTGTAATAACTTGAATCACTAATAAAGTGAGAAATCGAAAAAGATTTTTATCAGCCTTGTGTAATAACTTGAATCACTAATAAAGTGAGAAATCGAAAAAGATTTTTATCAGCCTTTAAAATAAATGCGTGAATCTTGCAGGTTAAATCCCATCCAACTTACAAAAAGAAGTGAAATCTCAACAAAAACACTTGTGTAAAAATAAATTTATTAAACCAATTATTTTACATTAATTAATGTATACCTTGTATTTTAGCTTCGATTTCGGAGATTGCTTCTCCACCATCGAGTGTCCTTATTCATTTTTAGTCCTTGTTTTTGTTACTAAAAAGTAAGAGGAAAAATCTAATTAGATAAAAAAACCTCTTTTCCGATAATTATTTAAATTCCATTATTCCCCAATCAAATCGATTGGTATTCTCCTCCTCTCGATCTCCTCCCTCCTCTCTTCTCATTTTCACTTGTGTAAAAAATGCCAAGTTCGATTAATATAAACCGTTTGCCAAAAAAGGTAGTGAGATCTAATGTCCTGGCAAGTTTAACATCATCAATTTATTAAATGAGTCGAGAATATATTAGTAGCTTCAATTAAAACGCATGTTTTTCATTTCACATGTCCCTCTATATTACTTTACCATACAGCGTATGGTCAAGTATTGTAATTGTGCATGAAAAAAGTGGTTATTTCCTTCTTTTTTCAAAATATCTCAAAAACGGCTGAAACTATTTTGATTATAAAAATTGAGCTAAACCATGGATGGCATTTCGTTCTACAAAAAAGACCTAAAAAGTGAACATCGAAAAAATTATATTTTTTGAGATAATAATTGTTTTGTCAAAATGTCTGTTAGTCTGTCTGTCTGGTAGTCCGTTAGTCTGTGCGTTACCAAATTTTTGTGAACGAGCTAGCTCAAAAACTAGTGTGAATATCGAAACCAAATTTCACACGTAGTTTTGGTCCATTGAGATTAAGAGCTGATTAGATTTTGGTGCATATCGACCGAAAATTAAGGGGAGTGGAGGGGGGTTAAAATTAAAAATCTAAGCCATTTGAGCAAACTCAACCAAATGTTGTATACATAATCAGTGGACCCCCCAGAAGTCTAAAAATGCAAAAACTAACCGCCCAAAATGGGGGGAGGGGATGGTGTAGGGTCAAAAAATGAAAATCTTGGCCATTTATCAAACTCGACCAAATTGTGTATACATAATCAGTGGACCCACAGTAATCTAAAAATACAAAAACTAACCGCCCAAAATAGGGGGGGGGGGGGGTGTAGGATCAAAAATTGAAAATATAGGTTCTTCTACCAAACTCAACCAAATTTTGTATACATAATCAGTGGGACCCCAGGAGTATAAAAATGCAAAAACTAACCCCCCTCCCCTACATGATTATAAATAATTTTATTAAATATTAAGTGAGGGGCCAAGTTGTATGGTAAAGTCAAGTGGATGGCCACATCAGAACACATCAGCTTATTTTTCTTAAAGTCGCGCTCATAAGCTCGAAGTTACAAAACTTTTTATAATTTTTTTAAAATCTGCCGCCCGGGAAACCCTGAACCCCCCCCCCCCCCAGCTACGCTATTGTTTGTTAAGTCCTTTGATTCTTTCCATATTTTATTTCTTCGTCTTTCAATGACAATTGAAGTTTCGTAATTAAGAAGTGTTAATAAATACAAATAATATATATATATATATATATATATATATATATATATATATATATATATATATATATATATATATATATCGATTGTTTTATTATAGAATAATATTAACAATAAATAATTTTTTAACTCAAGAGTGTCATAGTCAGATATTTAAAATAGAATATTATCCGACTGAAACAGAATCCAACTTACTTATTATCCCGTGATCACGTCAAAACGGTTTCTCAAGAAAGAAGAAAGAATCGTCTGAAGGGATAGTTGAACAATATATAAACTTACATCTTTTATTATCTATTATCATTCGAACAAATTATTAAATTGAGTCATAAAAATCTTATAAATAAATAACGTAATTTTAATTACTTATACAGGGTGTCCCGTATCACAACGATAAACCGTGAACAGGGGATAGAATTTACGACGGTCCAGAACGTAAAATTTTTTTAATAAAAGTCTCATAATTTTCGAGTTATAGGCATTTTTTGAAAATGGTGAAAATCGCTATCCTGCTCTAAATATCGAGATGCTGCGGCTACAAATTTACATATTTTATTATTCTAATTTTTGTTACGCAATCCTAAATAATCCTGCTATTGACCAGATTTCAAAATAAAATCATAAGTACTATACTTTTGGAGAAACAAAATATTTTTGCCGAACTTATGTTTTAAAACATTTTCATCATTTAACTTTGAATCATCTTTAATCTAAAAAAAAGTCTAGTAAACTACCAAGGCAAGTTATTTAAAAAATTAACCCATTTAGTAGGGATTTCAAAATGGTACAGCACTTTGAACTTGCTTCTTTAGAAAAAAATATTTGTATATTTTTGGCAAAATTAGCTAATTTAAAAACATATTTTGTTAGTGTTTTTTTATTTAATATGTTAATCAATTATCTCGTATCTTAATTGAATTAATCTTTGGCTATTATAGACATTAATAGTATAATAGCTATTAATAATTTCATCAATAGCCAAAGATTAGTTCAATTAAGATGCGAGATAATTGATTAACATATTAAATAAAAAAACACTATCAAAATATGTTTTTAAATTAGCTAATTTTTCCAAAAATATACAAATATTTTTTCTAAAGAAGCAAGTTCAAAGTGCTGTACCATTTTGAAATCCTACTAAATGGGTCAATTTTTTAAATAACTTTCCATGGTTGTTTACTAGACTTTTTTTTACACTAAAGATGATTCAAAGTTAGATGATCAAAATTTTTTAAAACATAAGTCCGGCAAAAATATTTTTTTTCTCCAAAAGTATAGTACTTATGGTTTTTTTATTTCGAATTCTGGTTAATAGCAGGATTATTCAGGATTACGTAACAAAAATTAGAATAATAAAATATGAGAGGCGACTGTGGGTCAGTGGAGAGTGATGGGTCGCGGACTCGGTGATCGCTGGTTCGAGACTGAGTCTCGGCAGATAGATATTTGCAGTCGCCTTTTCTTGGAAAGTAATGGCAACCTACCAAGAGTATTATTGCCAAGTGACCTCTCCAAATTAGCCTTTCGGAACCGGCGTTAAAAAGTAGGTCCCCTTATATATGTGTAAAACAACTAAACACACTCAGCACAGTTAGGTATATGTGGAGAGGTGCCGACACCCGTTTCGGGTATGGCACTCGAAGAAGAAGAATAAAATGTGTAAATTTGTAGCCACAGCATTTCGATATTTAGGGCAGGATAGCGATTTTCACCATTTTCAAAGAAATGCCTATAACTCGAAAACTATGAGACTTTTATTAAAAAAAATTTTTTACGTTCTGAACCGTCGTAAATTGCCTTATCCCCTGTTCACGGTTTATCGGTGTGATACGGGACACCCTGTATAGTCAATTAACTTGGTTTTATCTTTGTCTTAATTTTCCTTCATTCTCATTTATATATAGGTTCTCGTATGCCAAATAACTACGAGTGGTCATCAATTTTCATTATCCCCGCCGCTAGACTGGTCCTTATCGAACCGGAGAAGAAGGTCCTATCCAGACCAACTTAAAAATACTTAAAGTTTTTAATAATTAGTTGTTTAATTGTTTTATTTTTAGTTTTTGGCAATTTTGTACTGGTAAATTTTAGTAATTTCAAATCCAAAAATGACTAAATTCTTATAGATTACAATTGGAAAAGAGATTTTAGAACTCTCTCGTACAAAGTAGGAAGGGTCAGAGGTGCCCAAATGTCGAGCAACGTTTCTCAAAGATTTAATAGAAATTTATAAAGGTGAATCATCTCTTTGGCAAGAAAATATTTTTGTAATTTATTTATTTGAGTAAATACCCTGACCGATAATGAAATTCAGTCACGCTAATTTTTACTATACCATACAGGATAATCGTGGATGAAAAAATTTTGTTTTCCTTCTTTTTTTCAAAATATCTCAAAAACGGCTGAAACTATTTTGATTAAATAAATTGAGCGAAACCATGGCATTTCACTATACAAAATAGCTCTAATAAGTGAACATCGAAAAAATTATATTTTTCGAGATAATAATTATTTTGTCAAAATGTCTGTTAGTTAGTTAGTCTGTTAATCTGTGCGTTACCAAATTTTTGTGGACGAGCTAGCTCAAAAACTAGTGTGAATATCAAAACCAAATTTCACACGTAGTTTTGATCCATTGAGATTAAGAGCTGATTAGATTTTGTGAACGAAAATTAAGGGGGTTAAAAATTAAAAATCTAGGCCATTGAGCAAACTCAACCAAATTGTGTATACATCAGTGTATACATCAGTGGGACCTCAGAAGTCTAAAAATGCAAAAATAACCCCCCTCCCCTACATGATTATAAATAATTTTATTAAATATTAAATATAAGTGAGGGCCCAGGTTGTATGGTAAAGTCAAAGTGGATGGCCACTTCAGAAAACGTCATCTTATTTTCTTGAATAACAACAAATTTCATATTTATATGTTTTGGTTGAAATATAACTCAGCTAAGCCCGCGCCGGGCGGGTGGCCCTATCGGAGGGCGTCTCGAGTCTACCAAAAGTTTGGTTGAAATATGACTACTTGGCTCTCAGATATGAGGGTCTAATATATTAGAAAATATAAAAATTTGATAGTTTTTAAGGAATTTGGTGTTGGTACTTGGTGAAACATTTTTTAAAATTATTGGATAAAAATACTTGGTAGGTTTCACATTAAGATATAAAAAAATAAAACGAATTTATTTTTGGAGAATCTTTAATCTCGATATATATATTTCGGGTGATTAACCCATCTTCAGGAGAAATATATATATCGAGATTAAAGATTCTCCAAAAATAAATTCGTTTTATTTTTTATATCTTAATGTGAAACCTACAAAGTATTTTTATCCATTAATTATAAAAATTTAACTTAATTGAAATGTAATGGAAGGCAGCCCAGGGGTAGTGAGGAAAGAAAAAATTAACACATCAAATAAGGTGTAATTTATTGGAATCATTCCTCCTTTCCTTTCAAACCGACGTTTCGGAGGATTCTTCCCTCCTTCTTCAGGGTTTCAAGGGGTCAATGAATGAAACAAATAAAATGTTTCCTTCTTCTCTCCACAGCAGTGTTCAAAACTTTCTTCTTTTTTAGCAAAGGCATAGAAATATCTAATTAAAAAAAGAGAAAAAAAAATTTCTGTCTTTGCTAAAAAAGAAGAAAGTTTTGACTACGGAACTCATGGTCTCAATTAAAGCCATAAATTGTAGTATTCAATTAGGTTGAATTTTAGCACGTGACGATTTTGCCAACAAATACATGGGACCTCGTCCACAGGCCAAAAGTGCGATTTTTTCATTGTGTGCGTGGGGATGGATGGATGGATGGATGTTATCGTTTTTTTCGTCCACGATTTTTTTCACAGCGTTGAACCGATTGAAATGAAATTGAAAATGTACCATTGTTTTAACAAAATGAAGCGCTGATTAGTTTTTGGTACATATCGGCCCACAAACATTAGTACTTTATTCCAGTATTTTTTTAGTTTTTTCTAAATATCTTAAAAATGATTTAACCACTTTTGATGAAATTTCATATTCTAATTAAGTACCTTGGGCACCACAAAAAATGTTTAATAAAGTTTTTATTAAAATTATATTTTTAACTACTTTACTCTAGAGTAAGATAGTACTTTTTTAAATTCTTTAATTTAAATTTTTTTAATTTATTCATTTGATCGGTTTAATATAGCTCATTTAACCTAACTTAAGTAAGAGTGGATAGACTTCTCTCTGAGAAATGCTAAAAATTTGGGAGGAATGTTTATACGTATCCATAGCAACTGCGTTGTTTACTTATTTGTTAGCTTTGCTGAAGACATAGAAGAATTGACTTAAAATCAAAAATAGCGATTGATTCTGATATAATACTTGAGGAATAACAATTCTACATTGGACTTTTGACGTTTCGATTATTATTGGTAACCATTGCTGAAGACATGGAGGAATCGAATTAAAATAAAAAATAGCGATTCATTCTCATCTACTCGAGGAATAACTATTCTATATTCGATTTTTGACATTTTGATTATTATTGGTAACCATTGCTGAAGACATGGAGGAATAGGCTTAAAATCAAAAATAACAATCGATTCTTATCCAATACTAGAGGAATAACCTTATTTCATTCCATTTTTGATGTATTGGTCATTAATGGTAACCTCTACTGAAAATGTGGAAAAATCAACTTAAAATCAAAAAGACTAAATTCTTTTTTGGTAAACAACTCAAGCTTGAAAAAAGCAAAAGTTTTCTTAACTTCGAAAAAGATTAAGAGCCACTGCTGTAAAACATAGGTAGATATAATTATAGATAATATGGAAAATAGCGCTAAATTGTTATTACATCTTTCTCTTTGTTTATTTGAAGAGAGTAAATTTTAGGGCTGGGGGAGGGGGGAGTAATTGTTTTATTTAAAAAGTGAGCGTTAGGTCAAATAGTTTTGGGGAACCTATGTTATAAAGTCTTCTGAATTATTTATTTTCTGTATCAAACCTAATTTTATCATTTAATTTTCAGAAACTAAAATTATATTTAATAAACTTTATATTGTATAAGATGATAAAGAAGGAGACAATAAAAGAGTGTGTCTTCTGCTGAAATTATAAATTTTATTTAATTAATTAATTAATAATTAATTAATTCCTGTGAATCCATTGTAATAGACTGATGAAGAGGGCAAAGCCCTCGAAACTATAGTCTCGTTATAAATAAATAAAATTTATAATTCCAGCAGAAGACACACTCTTTTATTGTCTCCTTCAATATATAAAAATTCTGCTACTCTCGGCAAAAACTTTCAATTTACAGATGATAAAGGCTTTTAAATATTTATAATAGTTTTGTTTTCTTTCTATTTTCAAAAATGAATTTCTTTCTGGACCACTCTATACAGTATTTACTTTTTTAAATACCAAAGTGAAAAGATGGATTTATTATTTTTGTAAAATTAAATAAAATAAAATGTGAAATTTAAATCTGATTTCTCATTGTATTTCTCACCTTCCTATATTTTGACAACTTGGTCCCACTTTTTTTTACCCAGGTCCGACATTTGGATTGCAAATTTCCCGATAATCCGTGCACTAAGGATGCCAAGCCTAGGTACAGGGTTGTATAGATACGTACACACTACACAAGTACGCACGGACCAATAGATTTTTGGACATTTTTCGCCTCTGGAGAACACAACATCCGGTTTTTTGTTCTAAATCCATTAGGATGAATCAGTATATTTTTTCAAATTTATCTAATATTATCTATTTGGGATTAACTAAAAAACTTAACTAGTTATTTTCATTCATTAGATATGTCAAGATAATCAAATGATAAAAGGATTATTTTCATCAAAACACAAGGAAGATACACTTTTAAAGAAAGTAAATAATTTTTATTAATCGATATTACTCAGTACTTATAGATGTCTATCTGCCTGAATTCCGATATCCACAATTACGCAAGAAGAAGGTCGAAGAAAGTCCATTCTGATGACAAAATTTTTATTTTTGTAAAATTAATAATTGATTTTGAGATCTCAGAACTTCTGGTAAAATTATGCAGAAAATCTGTAGAAAATGGAATCGTTAAATGGGAAGCAGTGGCGTAGGATACATTTCTGCTGCCTGGGGAAGATCCCAAATTTGCCGCCCCTTCCCGCTGCAAAATATAATAATATATAATATTATTATAAAGATAAAATTTTCTAGAACAAGAAAAATATTAAGCTGTCAAGATATTTTTTCCTCCAAAATTAAAAATTCTTACAAACGAGAACATAAATATTTTGAATTGTAATATTAATAAATTATTCTCTAAACACAGTATTATTACTTTAAGAAAATTTATTTCTATATGTTATATTTCATTTTATAAAAAAAGCTTCACAAATGGATGTCGATCCAAAGACAGTAATAATTTTTTGAGCAAAACGTCTGATATTGGGAAATTTTTCTGATGTTATGTACGTAGTACTAATAGTACTAATATTCTATGTTTTGAATCGTAGGATATATGTATATTTTACAAACTTTTATTTAACTTCACTTGTAAGATACGTGAGCGGAATTTTAAACCAGTTCCACCCAACCGATCGAGCTGAAATTTTGGTTACACTTTTGGTCCTGGTTACAATAGAATCTAGTATACTCAGTTATGTGATTTTTTTGATAATTTATATGTACTTTTAACTATTTTACATTTTGCGCCTAGTGCTTATACAACAATCTGTATTGTGAAGCACAAAGAGAAACACCCTAAAGGCGAAATCCATCTATTGCACCGGAACAGCCATTCGCACTGTAATTATAGTGACCAGACGTCCCAAAATTTTGGTTACACTTTTGGTCCTGGTTACAATACAATCTAATATACTCAGTTATGTGATTTTTTTTATAATTTATATGTACTTTCAACTATTTTACATTTTGCGCCTAGTGCTTATACAACAAACTGTATTGTGAAGCACAAAAGAGAAACACCCTACAGGCGAAATCCATCTATTGCACCGGAACAGCCATTCGCACTGTAATTATAGTGACCAGACGTCCCACATTTTGGTTTCTTTTCCCGCACCTAAAATGTTCCACAAAGTGTCCCACATTGGACAATCTTTTGTCGTTTGGATTAAAATAATTTAAATTTATTAATTATTTATATTTTTATAAAGTCGATGTTGTGATTTAGTGACACTAGCGCCCGTCTTGAAAGACTTTTGTGATAATTCTCATGTGGAATATATGCGGTTGCTAGGCTATAGCAAAACCAGATGGTTACTTACTATCTTCAATTGAAAGAGTTCTAAAACTATATTACCCTTTAATTAAAATCATATTTTTTGTCTACTGATAACTGTCCAAATGTTTTGCAAAAAAATTTTGAAGATGAGATCTCCGAAGTATGGCTGTATTTCATGCATAATCAAGCTGTGTTATTCCATGATGTAATAACAAATATTGAAAGTGATAATACTACTATCATTGAAGTAATTACTGAAATAAAAAAGTTAAAATTCAAATTAAAAGAACGAATCATTATATACCACTTGATGTGCGGAATCATTTAAGATTTTTTTTTAAGGATTTTGGTGTTGGTACTTGGTGAAACATTTTTTATCCAATCATTTAAGATTGTTAGAAGAGCATGGTTGGAACAAAACACCATTATTTAACTCCTGTATTAGTAGCTTTTATTAAAAATGTATTCAGTATTTAGAACTTCGCTCACGCCACTATGAACAAATTGGTTGTTTTAAATGAATAACTCTTAAAAGCGATATTTTATAGCAAACTTTGCAGGGAGAATTATGAGTATGTTGCAAAATTTTGTAGTGAATTAGATCTATTCGGCCGATGAAAAACAAGAATGCGAATCCTTTGACGAGATATGTAAATAAATTCGTGGAATGAAAACGGAACGCATTGATGATTATAAAAATTGAAGCGACGCCTGCATGGTGGTAGGATATGGATTCAAATAGAGCACTCTGAGTGGAGGGATGCAACCGCAGGGGTGGATGCTGAAAATCATATTTAAAAATGAATACAATTTAAAATTTTATTAATAAATGAATTTATCTTTAAGGACCAATCATAGATTTTAGAAAAAATATTTTTACATTGCATATCAGAGAGGTTCGTCCCCTTATGAATCGAATCCAAGCGCTAACTAACCTGCCGGGGTCGTTAGCCAAACCTTTAAGAACAATCATAGATTTTAGAAAAAATATTTTTACATTGCATATCAGAGAGGTTCGTCCCCTTATGAATCGAATCCAAGCGCTAACTAACCTGCCGGGGTCGTTAGCCAAACCTTTAAGACCAATCATAGATTTTCGATAAAATATTTTTACATTGCATATCAGAGAGGTTCGTCCCCTTATGAATCGAATCCAAGCGCTAACTAACCTGCCGGGGTCGTTAGCCAAACCTTTAAGACCAATCATAGATTTTAGAGAAAATATTTTTACATTGCATATCAGAGAGGTTCGTCCCCTATTTTTTATGTTCTTATATGTGTCTTGTGAAAATATACAATTATACACTATAAAATTTGTGTATCTACGATCTACTTGTGGCTCTTTATAAAATATAAAAAACCGGATTGTGGCTCTCTATGGCCTCATGTCTGCCCACCCCAGTTATATAGGGAGGCTATTAGAAAAAGACGATTAATTAGTTCAAACAAATAAAGTGATACTGTAAATTAAATACTACTAAATACTACTGTACTATAAATTCGTGGAATTAAAAAAATGGTACCAATTGATAAAAGATGGACAGAAATATTTAATCAGTTTCAAAATAACAATATACCTTATGAAAATATGAATAAAATGGTTGAATTTGCATTAAGGTAGTTGTTTCGCGACAATACTAGCAAAAAGTTAATGCTAGAGTATATAGAACAGACAATAAGGATTCATAATTCATAAGCCAAAAACTTTTTGCTGTTTATTTACCAATTCTAGTCAATCCAGTGCTCATTTGATAGATTTTTAAATTTCTTTAAAAATCGTTTTGTTATTTTTTAACAAATGTAATCAACGCCTACGTTACACCTTATGAAAATTATAATTTTGAAAAAATCTAGCGCGTGCGCGCTTTATACATCTTTCGCTGGTTAAATAAATGCGCTGTTGCCAAATTGTTTTTAGGGTAAATTTTTTTTATACATTTTTCATTATTTATTCCTTATTATCTCAGAAACTGTGTTGTAACTATGAATCAAAATTGTCTTAAAATATGTATTGGTTATTGTTTAATGTTGGTTTAGTTTTTTATAAAAATGGTAAGAAGGGTTTCTTAATTATAATTAGATATGTATGTAAATTTTCCGATATCCCGTATAGTGCAATGATAAAGAGCCTGAAAAACTCGATTTTTGAAATTTCAATATCTCCGTAACTGTATTGTTCATAAATTTTTACCACCAATCGATGTAGAAGTACTTAAATAATAATCTGTATAAATTTCAAAAAAATCCTAAGAAAACGCATTTGGCGGAACAACTACCTTAAAGCTTACCAGGAACAAATAGTTCAACGGAAGAGTATCAGATGTGAACAAAATTTGGACCACAGAGAAAACTCAATTGTGCTTGGAAACGTTGAAGGCTATATTGCAAGTGATGTGCAATTTCTCCAATACTTGAGAGGAATTTTCTAACAATATATCACAAAATGATGAATTATTGAAAAAAGTTCATATTTCGGAAAAGTACGAGTGGTTATATGTTGAGGTTTAATTTTATGTACGACTGCTATTATTCCTTTGTGTTTTACAATATAGGTATATACTAGCTGAGACGCCAGACTTCGGCGGGTCTCTTACTAGTCAAGGGGCTACTCCCCCTGGACCCTCACCCCTCTGACCCCTCACCTCTCCACCCTGAACCCTCTCTCCTCTATCTCCAACCACTCTCAACCCAAGAAACCTCTCCCCGATCCCGGAATTATGGTACCTAATCTCGGAGTCAATTTTGATTGCTTTTTGTAAATAAATTTTATTTTTTTATTTTTATTGAGAAATGTTTGCGGAATTTAACAGAATAAAATGTTTTTATTACATGCTTTATATTAGCTTCACTTGTATCTATCTATCTATCAATGTGACTTATGTTCTGTTAAATCCCGCAAATATTTCTCTATATTATAAATAATTGTTTACCTACCAAATTTAAATGAAATTATATAAAAATAATAAAAATAAATACATTTCATTCTGTTAAATTCGGCAAACTTGTTTCTATAAAAATAATTAAGACTAAAAAGTAAAAAAATAAATTATATTTTAAAAAAACTAAAAAAAAACATGCTTCTAAAAAGTACAAAATAATGTAATACTTAATCAAAAAGCGTGGAGCACTTTGTCGAAAATAATTAAAGGTTTCTGCGCCCCACACTTTTTGATTAAGTATTACATTATTTTGTACTCTGGTCACATTAGCTATATAGCATTTTTTCATCAATGATTTTTCTTTTCCTCGGATTCATGCTTAACGGCTAAAATATTAATGTAAAATATATAAACTTTCCAATAAAATAGACGAATCTGTATTTACTCTTACCTAAAATATTTACAGAGGATAAACTTGAAGCACTTGTATTGTTGAATTTATTTTAATTTTTTTTTTTTTTTTTTTTAATGACCTCGGAAATGAATCCATTTGGCCAGTTCCTTTTGTTTTTTTTTTGTTTTTTTAATAATTATAATTTAATAATATAATATAATATAATATAATTTAATATTTAATAATTATACAAGTTTATAAACATTATTTATAAATTATACCAGGGGTTCCAAAACTTTTCCGAGTCGCAGTGCCTTTTATCAATTATAAATTTTTCCATGGCGCCCTATTATTATTATTTATTTTGGCCGCACAGGATGGGACCTCCTCTTACAACAGATTAGATTTATTTGCAAAATTGGGTCTATAATTGGTGGTGGTTTACATTTCTCTCTCTCTCCCTCTATATTTACAGTAGTAGCATGTTAAGTAAAAGTACATATATCAAAAAAATTTTAAGAAAAAAATAAAACCGACTTCAAAATTTTTTTTTTTTTTTATTTAATGACCTCGGAAATGGATCCATTTGGCCAGTTTCTTTTTTTTTACAATATTTACATTTTTATATTTACATAATTGTATACAGTTGCAATATTATTTAACAGTGTTTACATTTTTATATCATATAAATAGTTTGGATGCTATTAATAGCTTAATGATTATCTCTTGAGTCTCGGATTCATGACAGTCAGGATTGAGATAGCTAAGGATTAATCCCATTGATGTAGGGAATGAAATTTTACGAGCAGATCTAGTATAAAATAAGTAAATAGCTTTGTTGTTTTTTGAACACCCTAGGAAGATGTGATTGACATCACCCATTTGGCTGCCATCACAGTCACAAAAAGGAGTGTCTCTTAGATTAAACTGAAAGAGTTTTCTGGGGGTAGCTGCATGACCCTTTCTTAACCGTACAATTAGAACAATTATTCTCCTATATAAATGACTGTCATGAAACCATGACTTGGTTCCAATTCTGGGCATTATCGAGTACAAGTAGAATCCCCTCGACTCTGAAGAGGAGTCCCAAAATTCTTGCCACAATTGAATAGATTTTTTTTTACAATATTAATAGTATCTACATAGGTGAGGCCCATGTTTAATGGATCCCCATCTGAGACTGCCTGTTTCGCTAAAGAGTCCACTATTTCATTAGGCTGGATACCCACGTGGGAGGGACACCATAGGAATTCAACTTTTTTATTTATTTTACACATAAAATCACAAATTTGATATATAAGATAGTTCTCTGAATTAGATTTAAAAAAGTTTCTGATTGCCATTAAAACACTTTGAGAGTCGGACACCATTAACAACTTATTTGATTGGTCTAATGATTCTATATAAACAAGAGCCCTTATTATTGCAATAGCTTCTGCACTGAATATAGAAAACTCCTCAGATAATTTAAATTTTTCATAGTATTTGGTGATTACATGATAGAAAGCACATCCGACGTTATGATTTATTTTTGAGCCGTCTGTAAAGATCAAATCATAATCGAAAAATTCCTCTTTAAGAAGTGAGTTAAATTTTATGTTAATATAGGGTTCTTCCTTTGCCCATGAGGGAATATGTATTTGGAAATTGGATTGTTTGATTTTGTAAGGGAAGTGGTATGTAAGCGGCTTTGGACTAACATGTAATTTGGAAACTATACTATTTAATTTATCATATTGGTTGATTATGAGTAAGTTTTGCAGATTGTACGTTGTGCTGTAAACTGGAAATGAAATTTTTAAGTTTCAAAATTGAATTTAACATCAATGACTCACTATTTATTATCTTTCTGATCAGGAATTTCTGAGTCAGAAACCACCTTCTAATATGGAGAGGCATCTCATGGGCTTCAACAAGAAGTGAATTGGTTGGAGTAGAGGACATAGCTCTTAAACAAATGCGGATACACTTGTACTGGAGCCTATCTAAATAGGATAGAACTGCCCTGGCTGCATTGCCGTAGACAGTTCCACCATAATCAAAAATAGATCTTATTAATGATCGGTATATCATAAGACAACAGGATGGATGAGCTCCCCACCACGTTTTTGTAATATATCTTATTATGTTCAGACGGATTTCACATTTTTTAGTAATATAGTCTATATGATATTTCCAAGACAATTTTTTATCAAATATAAGGCCTAGGAATTTAACTTTTTCAACAATTTGTACATTCATATTATTTATTGCTAACATATTCACATTGTTCACTTTGTATCTTCTGGAGAAAATAATTGCTTTGGTTTTTAGTGGTTCAATTACAAGATTAATTTTATTGAGCCAAACACTGATTTTTTGGAGGGATTCTTCCAGTTTTCTTGAATTTTCATTTATGCATGAGCTAGACGACCAGATAATTATATCATCGGCAAACTGTAGGATTTTGACTTCTAGGTTAAGAAGAGTCTCGAGTTCGTTAGTGTATAGTACGTATAAGAGCGGGCTGAGGACTCCCCCTTGGCCCAGTCCTTTGGATATTGTTCTCGGACCTATGATTTCATTGTCGAGTTTGCAATATAATTTTCTTGTGTGGTTTAGTTTAATAATGTTATTAATGATTTGGGAAGGAATATTTAAATTGTTAAGTTTTTCGGACAGGATTTCAATAATCACATTATCGTAAGCCGATTTAATATCTAAAAATATTGCAGTAAGATATTCTCTTTTAGAAAAGCTTGTATATATTTCGTTTGAAAATAGAGTAAGGTTATCCAGGGTGCTCTTTTTTTCCTAAAGCCAAATTGAGTCTTGGAGATTAAGTTGGAGCTTTCCAGCCAATATTCAAGTCTATTTTTTAACATCGTTTCAAACAACTTTTCTATCGCTGAAGAGAGAACAATAGGTCTATATGATGACGCAAGGGTGGGGTCTTTGTTTGTTTTCTTAATAGGAATTACTAGTTGAGAGATCCATGAGTCGGGAAAGATATTGTTTTTACTAAAGGAGTTGAATAATAGTAAAAGAAAGTGTTTTGATTGGGGGGGGGGGTAAATTTTTAATCATGGAATAATGAACTTGATCCAGCCCTGGAGAGCTATCCCCTTTCGAATCGAGGGCTATCTCGAATTCCTTCATTTTGAAGGGTTCGACAGCCCATTCCAAATTAGGGTGATTTACATTTTGGAAAAGGATAGTATCCATGGGAGCGAATGAGGGAGTAATGTTTTGGAAAAATTCTTCCTTTGTGTTATTGTCTAAAGAAGAATCATTAGGAGTAGATATATTTTTAAGTGCTTTAATTTTGTTCCAAATTAATTTCACAGGGGTGTCTTTGTTAATTGTAGAGCAAATTTTTTTCCAATTGGTTCTTTTTTTATATTTAAGAAGTAATTTTGTTTGAGCGTCGATTTTTTTGTATTCAATATAGTTTTCCATTGTCATATTATCTCTATATGCCTTAAATTTTAATTTGCGTTTAGAGCAAATTTTGGTGTTGTTTTTGATTTTGTGGGTGGGTTTGAGAATTGTTTTTACTCGCCGAATCAAGAGATTGGTTAATATGACATAAAATTGTTATAATTGGTTAGAGCATCTTCTATATTGGATACAGTGTTTGTGTTATAGTTTTCATAGGACATCAAGACTTTATAACTATTCCAGTCGACATTGGTAACGTTTCTTGTTTTGTAATTTTTTTGTTTTTTTAAATAGGGTGATTTATTGCAGTTGATTTTCATTAAAATTGGGAAGTGGTCTGATCCCATTGGGTCTTCAAGGACATTCCATTCTATTAAGTGCATTATATCCGAAGTTGCCAAAGATACGTCCAGCGGAGATGAAGTCCTATTTATTCTTGGAATCATCGTATTCTGTCCGTTATTTAAAATAATAAATTCGTCTTGGTTGATATTATTGTTTAAAATGATTCCAGCTGAATCTTGGTAATTACATCTCGTACTGTAAAGGTGGGCATTAAAATCACCTCCTAATAAAATAGGCCCTTGGAATTGGTCCAGTAAATTTCTCCAAATGTTATAATTAATAGTGGTTTTAGGTGGTGCATATAATGAAATTATATTTACTTGAATATTGTTAGTTAATGATACTTTGATTGCACACACTTCGTATTTTATATTATTTCTATTAATATTTATTTCTTTAAATTTGATTTTTTATTTATTATAATTGCAACTCCACCCTTTCCATTTGGGCGATCGCTACGAATAATATTATAGTTTTTAAAATAATAATTATATTCTGGCTTAAACCAACTTTCAGATATCATGATAATGTCAATATTATCTTGGTTGATTAATCGTTCAAATGCCTCTTTTTTATTGTGAAGAGATCTTGCGTTCCATTGTATAATATTATAAGCCATTTATTTGAAAAAAGAAATTTTTTTTTTTTATTTAAATTATTGTTTGCAAATAATTATAAAGGCATTTTAGAATTGGCTTTATATATAAATATATTTATATTAAAAACGACGAAAAATTAACATGAAATTACTTTTTGAAGTCGGTGCCAAACAAACTATACCTATAAGCGAGCGTACCCACCAAACGTACTAAGTAAGATCCGTCGAGTGATATTCATAAAAAGTTTGGCACCGACTTAAAAAAGTAATTTCTTGTTAATATTTCGTCGTTTAGTTGTGACTAAATAAGATAATAATTATTTTATACCTTTTAGTGTATTTTATTTGTTGCATTTAATTTTTTTGAAGTCGGTTTTATTTTTTTCTTAAAAATTTTTATTTTTCTCTTTTTAGTGATGTTATTAATAGTGATCCTATCATCAGAACTTGACCAAATTAATATGACACCACCCCTAAGACACCCCTATTGGATACAAAAAAGAAACATCGAAATCGGTTCATAAACAAACAAGTTAGTCCTGAACAAACCTAAAAAAAGGTCTAATACCTACGAAAAAAATGGGACCAATCGGAACGTAGACTGGACCCAATATAAAAAAAAATTTCAAAATCGGTTCACAATTGGCGGAGATATGAGGTAACATAAGCACAAAAAAAATTTCAGTCGAATAGAGAACCTCCTCCTTTTTTGAAGTCGGTTAAAAACAAATACCGTATTTGGCCTCTATAAATACTCTTGTATTAGAATCGATAAAAATATCTTGGAAATTAATAGTTTATTTTTCTATAGGTTCATAGGTATACATTTCAAAATTTTTCGAGGGTGTCGAAGTTAAAATCTTTCGGTTTATATCAAAACAAATACCGTATTTGGCCTCCCTAAATACTCTTGTATTAGAACAAAAATATCCTGTAAATTAACAGTTTATTTTTCTATGAAAATCTAAAATTCATATAATGAAGTTTTGCGGTGCACCTGTTTGGGAACCTCTGAATTATATAATATACCTATTTAGTCAAGTGTTAGATCAGAATAATAGAAATATACAAATCCATATGGATAACTTATAAATATTTTTAAAAATTCATTTTAGAACAAACCATATGCGGAAATTATCAAAAAAATTTATTAAAATTCCACCGACCTCCAAATTCGGAATTAAAAACAAAACAAAAAGTGTCCAATATATGTAGTTGGCAAGAATTTTAAATATTATATTGTAACATATTTATGAACCTCTCGGGCTTGATTTTTCAAAAATTAAAAATGTTGTATTACAAAATAAATTTAAATAAACTGCAACGGATCGTTGCTAAACTTTATCCAAATACATTTGAAATATTAATATGTTTGTTCCTTTATTATTAATCAGATATCACTTGCAATTCGTAGTTCATATTGACATTAATTCAAAAATAATTCTCATTTAATAGTCGAGGAATAACCATTCTACATTGGATTTTTGACATTTCGGTTATTATTGTAACCATTGCTGAAGACATGGAGGAATCGACTTAAAATCAAAAATAGCCATCGATTCTCATCTAATACTTGAGGAATAACAATTCTACATTAGGTTTTTGAGGTTTCGATTATTTTATTTTTTGGTAAACAACTCAAGCTTGAGTTGTTTGCCATAAAAGAATTTAGTCTTTTTGATTTTAAGTCTATTCTTCCACGTTTTCAGTAGAGGTTGCCATTAATAGTCAAAACATCAAAAATGGAATGCAATAAGGTTATTCCTCTAGTATTAGATAAGAATCGATCGTTATTTTTGATTTTAAGTCGATTCCTCCATGTATTCAGCAATGGTTACCAATAATAATCGAAACGTCAAAAACCTAATGTAGAATTGTTATTCCTCAAGTATTAGATGAGAATCAATCGCTATTTTTGATTTTAAGTCGATTCCTCTATGTCTTCAGCAATGGTTACCAATAAAAACCGAAACGTCAAAAATCCAATATAGAATGGTTATTCCTCAATTACTAGTTGAGAAAGAATCAATCGCTATTTTTGGTTTAAAGTCGATTCCTCTATGTCTTCAGCATTGGTTACCAATAAAAACCGAAACGTCAAAAATCCAATATAGAATGGATATTTCTCAAGTATTAGATGAGAATCAATCGCTATTTTTGATTTTAAGTCGATTCCTCCATGTCTTCAGCAATGGTTACCAATAATAATCAAAACGTCAAAAAACTAATGTAGAATTGTTATTCCTCAAGTATTAGATGAGAATCAATCGATATTTTTGCTTTAAAGTCGATTCCTCTATGTCTTCAGCAATGGTTACCAATAAAACCGAAATGTCAAAAAACCAATATAGAATGGTTATTCCTCAAGTATTAGATGAGAATCAATCGCAATTTTTAGTTTAAAGTCGATTTCTCTATGTCTTCAGCAATGGTTACCAATAAAAACCGAAACGTCAAAAATCCAATATAGAATGGTTATTCCTCAAGTATTAGATGAGAATCAATCGCTATTTTTGGCTTAAAGTCGATTCCTCTATGTCTTCAGCAAAGGTAAGGGATAAGAAAACAACGCAGTTGCTATGGTTACTTATAAAATTTCCTCCCAAATTTTTAGCATTTCACAGAGAGAAGCCTATCCATTCTTATTTAAGCAAGGCTAAATGAGCTATATTAAAACGTTCAAATGAATAAATTTTAAAGAATTTAAAAAATTAAAAAAGTACTATCTTACTTTCGAGTAAAGTACTTTAAAATATAATTTTACTAAAAACTTTATTTAACCTTTTTTGTGGTCCTCAAGGTACTTAATTAAGATATTAAATTTCATCAAAATTGGTTAAGTCATTTTCAAGATATTTAGAAAAAACTAAAAAAGTACTGAAATAAAGTACTAATGTTTGTGGGCCGATATGTACTAAAAACTAATCAGCGCTTCATTTTGTTAAAAGAATGCTAGGTTTTCAATTTCATTTCAATCGGTGCAACGGTGTGGAAAAAATCGTGGGCCAAAAAAACGATAACATACATACATACATACATACATACATACATACTTCCATACATCCGCACGCACTAAATGAAAAAATCGCACTTTTTGGCCTCTCGACGAGACCCCTTGTAATTTTTGGCAAAACCGTCACGTGCTAAAATTCAACCTAATTGAATACTACAATTTGTGACTTTAATTGAAACCATGGGTTCCGTAGTCTTTACCTGAGGACCCTTTGAAGCCACGCTTGCCCCGAGAGCGATTACAATACTTTACCCATGCTTTGCATTGGATAAAGTAATAAAATAAGCTGCAACTGATAATAGTACCTAGAAGAGGCGTAGACACGGGGGGGGGGGGTAGACTTTTTTCTTTGTCAATCCTATTTAAAATCATCATCATTACACAGTCCTAAGACTGGTTTGACGCAACCACTTGTCTCCACTCGGCTCTGTGCCCCGCCAGCTGTTTGATCTATCTAAATCTCTCGCATCCCATAACTCCAATTATTTGTTCGAAATATTTGGATCTGGGCCTTCCTATTTAAGTATTTGAAAAAACATATTAAAATCGACCATACTTGATAAATCATTTTAAAAAATACATTAGAATATTTTGTGTTAAAAATTTTGGAGGTCTTGGAGAACACTTTTGGTTATGAGTAAAAATCAAGTGATAGATACAATCACGGCTTGTGCTCTGATTTGTTCTTCTAAAAATGGAGAAAAAAATTTAAATAAAAAAAGATAAAAAAAAAAAAATTTAAATTATTTTCCAATTTGTCATTTTATCTTTATTGATAATAAATTACTTATTTCTTTTTAGTAATCTTAAAATCCTTTATAGAAAAAACAAAAAATAAATAGATTTAATCAATAAATACTTTTTTATTTTAATATTAAGTATGTGAGATATATTTTATATATATGTATATTTATATATATTTATTGATTATTGATTAAATGATAACATAATTTTGTGATATAAAGGTAAGTCTTTGAAGATAAAAATATTTGTTAATCTAGTGCGTGCTACTGGATTGGTAAGTAATGATAATTTTTGTCTACTTGTATATGCTACTTATTCTGTTCCCTGAATTCGTTAATGAAAAATGATCTCACTAAATGAAATTAAAAATTTATTCAAACATTTATTTACATTTTTCATTATGCTACCCTCAATACTGTTATACTTGTATTGTTAATTGCTAACTTCTACCTGCACTGCTAAAAATTTATAGCAGGCGCAGTCAAATATTTCTTGGCCAAATTCAATAAAAATGTGACGTTTCGGGTCAATTGGTATCTGGGGGCTGGGCAGTGCCCCAGCCTCGAGCGCCGTGCACTGCCAGACTACCCTTTACAACTCGAGCTATTTTTAACCGACTTCAAAAAAGGAGGAGGTTGTCTATTCGACTGAATTTTTTTTACTTACAACTAAACGACGAAATATTAACATGAAATTACTTTTTGAAGTTGGTGCCAAACATATACCTTTTATGAATAGCACTCGACGAATCTTACTTAGTACGTTTGGAGGGTATTTTTTTTTTTTTTATAATGATATTGATACAAGAAGAAGTTGCACCAAGAAGGTACAACCTCTGTAGTCCGTGGTGGACCCTTGTAACGTGAAGATAAGGGGAGTTTTAGGGATTGGGTAGCAATCGAAGGTATCTGTGGATGCTGGTCTTGAAAGATTGAAGGTTATAAGTTGCTGGAAGAGAGTTCCAGTCTCTAGATGTCATAGGGATAAATGAATTGGCGAATGCGTTTGTTCGATTAGTATCTAGTTTAAGCGCGTATGCTCGCTTATAGGTATAGTTTGTTTGGTACCAACTTCAAAAAGTAATTTCATGTTAATATTTCGTCGTTTAGTTGTAACTAAATAAGATAATAATTATTTTATACCTTTTAGTGTATTTTATTTGTTGCATTTAATTTTTTGAAATCGGTTTTTATTTTTTTCTTAAAAATTATTTTAATGACGCCTCTGTAATTTCGCACTCGAAACCTCTACATAGCTGAATTTCTTTTCCTGAATACTGGCCCATAAGCTTAACTAAAATACCATATTTCTTATTTCTATTGCTTATACCGTCCAAGTTAGATGAACTCAAAGATAGGCTTTTTCGTCACTCACTCATCAAAAATTCTACAGTATTTCCACTGATCATAGAATGTTGGAATTTGATATACTGGTAGAGTTTGGGTTGCACTTAAATAGAAAAACTTTCCTTTCTCCAGGACCTAACATGAAGGGGTGAAAATTATAGGCTAAATTAATAAATATACAGTGAAAATTATATAACTCTAGAATAATAAAATTTGACATACTGGTTGAGCTTGGCACATTAATAAAGAAGGAAATCGAAAAACAAAACGTTCTCTTCTTCACCATCTTAAATGAAGGAATGAAGTTTATAATCTAAATTCTCATCAAGTAAAAATCAAAAGGCAATAAAGTGATAAAATATGGCATGTTAGTAGAGTTTGAGGCATTAATAAAGGGTGAAATCAAAAAACTTAACCTTTCATCTAAAATGAAGGAGTGAAATTTATGGGCTAAATTAACTAATAGTGAAAATTCAACAACCCTAGAATGCTAAAATTTTACATAGTGTAATAGCTTGAAGCACTAATAAAATGAGAAATCGAAAAAGATCCTTCATCAGCCTTTAAAATAAAATGCATGAAGCTTGCAGGCTAAATTTCCATCCAACTTACAAAAAGAAATGAAATCCCAACAAAAACACTTCTGTAAAAAAAGGCCAAGTTCGATTAATAAAAACCGTTTGCCAAAAAAAGTAATGAGATTGTGCAGCCAAGTTCAACATCACATCAGTAGATGTGTCAAGAATTATACATGTCTATCTATATTTATTGAATTCACATTTTTGGTTGAAATTATTTTCCTGAAACTTGGTTTTTACGTATTGTAATGTATGTCAAGAATTAAAAGTTATATAACCATGTTACCATATCATGAGACCATTTGTGAGAGGATCGAAGGGCTAAAAAAGAGAGGTGGAGGCCCGTAAAAACAATAACAATAATAATTTAATGCGTAAAAGTCAAGATTTAGGAAAATAATTTTAACTAAAAATGTGAAATCAATAAATATAGAATTCATCCATTTATTTTGAAAGTGACTTAAGTCCATTTTCCAAAAAAATCGAGTTAACAACCTTAATAATTACATTTTTACACGATATTTTCATTCTGAAGGACATTGTTACTAATATTTAAAATCATTAAGATTTTCTAACATGCAAATTTGCTGGTTATTGAATTGATGAAAAAGTTTATTTTGAAGGTGGCGTGAGTTCCATTGTGAGAGTTTCAAATGGATATGGAAAATATTACGCAATACAATTTTAGGAGATCCCAGTTTTATGTCTAATTATCAAAGTAGCAGTTGAATTATCAATGTGAAATTATTTTTTTATAAACAACAGAACAGCGCCTGTCCACACAGAAAGAAGCGCATTGTTCTCGCGCAGTCTGCGTTCAAAACCAGAGTGTTGTTTCACTTGCTGAGTATTTTTACTTGTTTCAACAGTTTTCTTAAATGTCATAAATTCTATACCACCACCACACCATATCCTTTCCGCAAACACAAACTGGAGAAGAATGAATAATAATTAAGTGATTGGAGCACCGAGCAATGCTCGGTTTCTTTTTGCCTCTAAATAGCTTAAGTTTTAAATTTTAAGGTTCTGCGACTTTCCGAAGACGAGATATGAACGATTAAAATATTTAGTTTGCGACATGACTAATTTACACCCCCTTCCTTTATTTCAATCGGATTAAAATTTCTACACGACTATTAACTTATGAGATTTGATAAGTATAGCAATTTTTAGCGAAATCGTTAGAGCCGTTTTCGAGAAACCAATTCTCTCACTCTATATATATATTCGTATATATTTACTACAAAGCCCATCTTTTTTTTTTTAATGCAATCGAATGCAAGAAGGGGTGCACCAGTAAAGATGCAGCCCCTATGAATCTCGAAAGACCGTTGCATTACCGAAGAGAAGAGAAAGTTGATTAAGGTCCGGTTGTATGTCGCAAAGTAAATGCTTTTTACCACTAACCAAGGTAGATGGTAAATGGAGCCACTGGGATGGCCAATCAGATGACAGGTACATTCAGTGGCTGTCATTTGATTGGCCATCTCAGTGGCTCCATTTACCATCTACCTTGGTTAGTGGTAAAAAGCATTTACTTTGCCACATACAACCGGGCCTAAGTGAGAGGGTGTAGACGTAGGTGTCTATGCACTCCGGTTTTGAAGGTTTGAAGATTATAGGTGCTGGGAAAGATAGAGGCTGGGAGAGAGTTCCAGTTCCCTGAAGTAATGGGGATATATGTATTCGCGAATTAAGTGGTCCGGCACTTTTCTAATTTGACCGCGAGAGAGTGTTGGGAGTCGGCAAAACGCGTGCTACGTGCAAAGCATGCTTTGGGGGGAATTATTGATTTTATCTCATCAGAGCACCTGCCGTGATAGTATCTATAGAAAAGGGAAAGGGCAGAGACATTTCTTCGATGAGCCAGCGAGTCGAGGGAGTCGGTGAGGGTAGAATCGTCAATTAGCCTGACGGCTCGTTTCTGAATTGCATCCAGGGTAGCAAGAGAGTATTTTGAGGCTCCTCTCCATAGATGAGAGCCGTATTCGGAGACAGGGGCGGATTTGGGCCTTGTAGATGGTGAGAAGTTGTGGGGGTTTGTAAAATCGCTTGGACCTGAATAAGAAGCCAATCTTCCTTGCTGCAGATTTCGCCACAGAGGAGATGTGTTCATTCCAAGACAGGTCAGATGCGACAGAGACGCCCAACATGGATAGGCTATCACACATTTTCAGGGTATTCGAATCGAAGTGAATATCAGGGAAATCTTTATTTTCGCGCCTAGAAATTAGACAACACTGAGTCTTGTTTGAATTAAAGTTAACTAAATTTTGAGAGCCCCATTTATTCAGTTTGTCTAGGTCGAGAGTAAATGAGGAGGCAACATTGATTCGATTATTCGGGAGTGAGGGTTTGCCGTGTAGAGTGCTATCGTCGGCGTAACAATGAGTGGGGTTTGCCGTTTGATCTATAAGGTCGTTTATATAAATTAGGAAGAGTGTGGAGGAGATTACAGAGCCTTGGGGAACACCAGAGTTTGTGGAGAACGATTCAGATGATGTTCCATCCACCACAACTTTTATACTTCGGTTTGTCAGAAAGCTTTCTATCCATTTGCGAAGTGTTGGTGTGAATCCAAAGGCTGGTAGTTTGGCAAGAAGTTTTTTGTGCCAAACCTGGTCGAAAGCTTTGAAGATCTATCTGTCGGATTCTTTTGGTCATCGAAACAGATGAATTTTGTTCAGATATTAAATAATAAATTTTATTTGGAATGTTTATATGTTAACGTTAGATGAACGCGAAAGTTAAAACTTTTTAAATGGAAAAGACATCTGCGGGCTTAACACAGAGGTAGTCGGATCGTACCCGGCTGGGTCGCATCTTTTTTCAACTCTTGGTTCAGTATCAAAACGAATCAGGTCCCAATTGCACCAAAATAGGGCAGTGACCGGATAAAAAGTTTTAACTTTCGAGTTCATCTAACGTTAACATATATATAGCTGAATAATATATATGCTAGCCAAGGAGCTTCTTCCCCGAACCCCGTGATATAATTAAAAAAAACGGTTCTAAACTGTTTTAATGAGTTTGAAAAAGATCCTTTAATCACAAATATGACGTTAACATATAAACATTCCAAATAAAATGTATTATTGAATATCTGAACAAAATTCATCTGTTTCGATTCCCCAAAGAATCAGGCAGATGGGCTTTGTACTAAATTTATAAGAACCATACTATTAGGAAAATAGAAGAAAACGCGAGTGAACTAAATAGTTGAATATTATATAAAATTTGATTATATGACCTAGTTGAGGACCCATCGTTTAAATGGAAAAGACATCTTCGGACTTAACGCAGAGGATGTCGGATCGTACCCGGCTGGGTCCTATCTTTTTTCAACTCTTGGTTCAGTATCAAAACGAATCAGGTCCCAATTGCACCAAAATAGGGCAGTGACTGGATAAAAAGTTTTAACTTTCGCGTTTATCTAACGTAATATATATATAAATTTACTACAATTCTCATCTGTCTGATTCTTTGGGAATCGAAACAGATGAATTTTGTTCAGTTTTTCAATAATAAATTTTATTTAGAATGTTTATATGTTAACATTTATATGAAAGCGAAAGTTAAAACTTTTATCCGGTCACTGCCCTATTTTGGTGCACTTTTTTTCAACTCTTGATTCACTATCAAAACGAGTCTGGTCCCAAGTGCACCAAAATAGGGCAGTGACCGGATAAAAGTTTTAACTTTCGCTTTCATTTAAATGTTAACATATATATATATATATATATATATATATATATATATATATATATATATATATATATATATACAAGAATTGCTCGTTTAATATAATAAGATAAGATAAACAATATTAATTTTAATGTAAAAATTATTTAACAAAGAATAAAAGTTGAATATTTTTTGATTTTATAAATAAAAGCAGTATATACATTTATTTTTATTTCAAGGGACATTTATTTTTCCTATGGACTTGTGCTTTCTTAAGAATTGAAAACGTCATTTCACTGATTTTGAAAGTGGCATAAGTCCATTCATAGCCATCAAAAACATATTATTTCTTAATGCTAAATGGAATGATAGATTTGACACTCTAAAAAACTCAAAAACATTATTCTACTATTTAATTTTATTTATTTTCTTAGAAAAATAGTGATTATTCTACTATGTTATCTGTGACCCAGATTTTTAAATTTAATCCAACGCAAACACTTCAATATCTTGATGTGGACATAAATGAACTTAACGCCACTTTCAAATTAAACGGCTCAATTATAGATGGACATGTAAAATGACAAGCATGCGCTTTAATTGAAGTTACTATATTCTCGATACATTTACTAAATTGGTGATGTTGAACTTGGCAGCACATTAGATCTCATTACTTTTTTTGCTAAACGGTTTTTATTAATCGAACTTGGCCTTTTTTTTACACAAGTCTTGTTGTTGGGATTTTCAAACAGTCTTGTAGTGAATAAGATTTTGATTATAAAAATATTAACAATAGGCTTTAAGCTTTAAATAAAAAAAAAAAAAAAATAGAAAAATTCTCATTATTATAAAAACAAATACATTTATTTATATATAATGTATAATTGTCCAGTTTTAACTAATTAATATATGAACTTTATTTACATATAAAAATTCTTCTCGAAGGAGACAATAAAAGAGTGTGTCTTCTGCTGGAATTATAAATTTTATTTATTTATAACGAGACTATAGTTTCGAGGGCTTTGCCCTCTTCATCAGTCTATTACAATGTATTCACAGGAATTAATTTATGAATGAAAGTTTAAAATCTTTCATGTGGTTAGGTTAAGAAAATATACAGTGTGGGTAAGTTCAGAATTGGAATTTGTACTTGTTTTATTATTTTGGCTGTAGGTGGCTTTCGTGAAGTTTATATTTTAGCCGCCATTTTTAAAATAAAGCTTTCGGGAATTTCTATTTTTCGATTTAAGAATTTTTTTGGTGAATTATTGTATGATTTTAAAATTTCCAACGATTCAGAAAAAGATTTATTGAATAAAGGCCTAAATCATTGCATATATTCACCAATAAATAAAAATGAATTAGAAAACATCGCGGTAAGCATAGAATCTTCATTGATTAGAAACCATGAAAACTATATGAATAAAACTATATCTGCAAACATTTTTGAAAAAACAATCCAGTCCAATCATAACAATATAAATTTCAAAGAAAATAAAACTTTAAAACAATTAAAATCAAAAAGCAGGGAAAATGATTTACAAGTGATAAAAAGTGATAAAGGAAATACAGTTTGAATATTAGACAATGAAATTTACAAAGAAAAAACGGAGAATTTTCTAAAGTCAAATAATTTTGAAGAAATTAAAAATCCAGTTAAAAGTTTTGATAAAATAGTTAAAGAAAAAATAAAAAAATTCGATTATATTAACAGACAAAGAAAAATATTCACTCCCAGAAAAAAATCCACAATGTCCAAGATTATATTCTCTTCCAAAAATTCACAAGTCTGAAAAATTGGAAGATATTCCAATTAGACCTGTAGTTAGTTATACAAATTCATCAATTACAAAACTTGACAAACATTTAAACAAAATATTTAAAGAAAAAACTAAATTCATCCCCAAAAACTCAATTAAAAACTCACTTGAATTAATAAATAAAATCAAAGATGTTGAAATTCCCGATAATGGTAAATTAATCTCTTTGGACATCACAAGCCTTTTTACAAATATTCCCCCAGAAGAAACTCAAGAATTAGTTAACAAAATCATTTTTAAATCCCCTAATTTACAAGCCAGAGAAAAACAAAATTTAAGCGAATTGATGAACCTCTGTATAAATCACAATTTCTTTCAATTTAATAATAAAATATATAAACAAAAAAATGGATTAGCAATAGGTAGCCCATTATCACCCCTACTAGCGGAAATATTTTTAGACAATTTCGAAACAAAATTTCTTAACGTAGAATACAAATATTTCAAATACATTCACTATTACTACCGGTATGTAGATGATATTATTTTACTCTGGACAGGTACAAAACGCGTTCTGGGTGAATTTATCAACAATATAAATTCTATCCATGACAAAATTAAATTTACCAGCGAAATCGAAAAAGATAAAACACTAAATTATTTAGATGTAGAAATCAAAATTTCAAATAAAAAACATACTTTTGGAATATTTAGAAAACCCACGACCACAGACACAGCTATAAATAATAATTCCTGCAGACCTATCACACACAAATTAGCAGGATTCCACTCAATGATTCATAGATTAACCAACATCCCTTTAGATAAAACAAATTTCAATAAAGAATTAGAAATAATAAAACAAATAGCCAATAAAAACGGTTACGAGGAAACTCTTATTGACAAACTATTAAAAAAGAAAATTGAAAAGTCAACTCTGAATCTGATTTATTCCCAAATGTCCGAGCCAGAATCAAAACCCAAATTAATAATCCCATACTATGGAAAAATTTCGGAAACTTTAAAATTAAAATTCAAAACTTTAGGATATCAAACTATTTTCAAATCCTCTAGAACATTGGGATCTGATATTAGCAATAATAAGAAAGACAAAATTCAAAAAATGGACAAAAAAGGTGTCTATTCCATAACTTGTGGAGAATGTGATTCGACCTATATAGGAAAAACAGAA
This sequence comes from Forficula auricularia, assembly GCA_024734495.1. Classification (NCBI taxonomy): domain Eukaryota; kingdom Metazoa; phylum Arthropoda; class Insecta; order Dermaptera; family Forficulidae; genus Forficula; species Forficula auricularia. The sequence goes on along the minus strand of JALMQS010000030.1, from coordinate 30,546,132 downwards.
CGAAATTTAAACACGCGCATTTCGGAACACAAAAGGGTTTTTAAAGGGAGTTCAGGGCATAGTGCATTTGCAGACCATTTAATCTCCGAGAAACATTGTTTTCCAGATGAATCAAATATTAAATTAATTAGATCAGAATTAGATCCCTTAAAAATTAGTATTTTCGAATCGTTGGAAATTTTAAAATCATACAATAATTCACCAAAAAAATTCTTAAATCGAAAAATAGAAATTCCCGAAAGCTTTATTTTAAAAATAGCGGCTAAAATATAAACTTCACGAAAGCCACCTACAGCCAAAATAATAAAACAAGTACAAATTTCAATTCTGAACTTGCCCACACGGTATATTTTCTTAACCTAACCACAAAAGCCGACCATAATTCATTCTTTTAACAATCTATGTTTCACTCAAAAATTTCCATTCCTATTTGAAAATTTCATCTCAGAACATTCCATATTAAATTAATTCAATTTCAATTCTTCTTAATTTTAATTTTAAAGCTAATTCATATTATCATTTTTCATTTCTAAAATATATAGTATATATACTCTTAAATAAACTTCATCTCATTAATATAATTTATTTATTATTGCACGATTTCTAAACGTTAATTGTTCTATAATAATCCTATAATAAATTCAAATAATATCTTATCTTAAATTTTAAATATTATCTTAACTTATAATTTACAATATATCTATTATAAACGCTACGTAACTTAGTAAATTTTAAATATTGCGAACAGTAGAATTCGTGAATTTTTACCACATACCTACCTTCTTTTTATCTTTAATTTGCATGACATTCTTAATTCAAAAATAAAATAATATCATACTTTTTCTCCCTTCAATCAATTTAAATCAAAAAATATCTTATTCTAATATTAGCTCTGTAAAAATATTTTCCTTTCTTCGCTAAAGCCAGGACAATCGGCCCGTCAACCTTTCTGCCAGCCGCATTCCATCAACCAACTGGCCGACCATAATTCTTCTCAAATTACCAGGCTGACTTTAAATATTTTCTCTGTATGAAACTATACAGCATTTTTTGCTTAATCCAGTGATATAAAAATATCGTTTTTATTTTTACCCCTTCAAATTTAATAGAACTAATTTCTTTTTATATAATATTTTCTTTCTACCCTTTGTTCTCAAAGACACATGTCCTGACAGGCCATTCACCCCACCCTTTCTGCAAGCCTCCTAATAATCTCTATACATAATAATCTTATAATTTAAAATATATATATTATCAAATCTAGTGATTAAATTAATAACAAATAATTTTTATTATAATTCATACATAATAATCTTATAATTTAAAATATATATATTATCAAATCTAGTAATTAAATTAATAACAAATAATTTTTCCCCCCACTAACAACAACAACTAGTTTTAATTAAGTTAAGACTCAATCTAGCAATTAAATAAATACACATAATTTTATCCCTACTAACAATCAATCCAAGTGGTAGATTTAAACCTTTTCAAATCGTCCGATGAGAAACCACTGTCCAATTTCTAAGAGCTCACTGATATTGAATATATTCAAAAATATATCCAAGTTCGGAGTTTTAATTGGTTTTCCGACTCTCTTATCTTTACTTTTCTTATCACCCTTTTTATTTCCACCTCAAATTCTCCTTACTAATGACATCAATTAAAATCAATTTCTGCAACATTCGCGGTCTATCTCGTAATTCGAATTTAAACGACGTACTTCAACATCTCGAACATGAAAAACCTGCCCTTTTAGGTCTAGCTGAAACTATAATCGACGCGAATAAATCTAACGGTCGTGACTACCAATTCGAAAACTATACACTTCATTCAAAATTTCGAAAAAAAGGAGCGGTCTGCTGTTATATTAGAAAGGACATCCCTAGTAGGCGTTTAACTAATCTAGAGTCCAATGAATTCGATGCCATATGGATCAAAATCACGTTAGACCAATCAACTAAATTCTTCTGCATAATATATTTGCCCCCAAAGACCCCAGATACAAACAATTTTTTAACTACCTCCTTGAGTGCCATTGCAATATCCTGAAAGAATTTCCATTTTCTGAAATATCTTTCCTAGGCGACTTTAACGTCCACAACAAAAATTGGCTAAAATTTTCTAGCCATAATTCCCCCGCAGGCTCCGACGCTGAAATCTTCTCTACGGCGTGTGGCCTCACACAAATTATTAATGGCCCCACAAGAATCCCAGACAAAGCCAATGAAAAATCCAATCTTCTCGATCTTTTCATGCAAAAAAATCATCTCTGAGGCAAAGAAGTCATTCGACCAGAGGATAGCTGACCGTCTCGCATCTTGCCCCAATGGAAAACGGGCCTTTTTCTCGTTACACAAGGCAATAAATAGAAATTTCGCGTCTCCCTCTCTTCCGCCTCTCTTTCACCCAAATGGTTCAGTAGCCACAACCCCCGCTGAAAAAGCCGAATCGCTAGCCTCCTATTTCGCAACTAACTCCACTTTAGATGACAAAGGGCTTAACCCGCCCACTTATACCCCCCAAACCAACCTCATGGGCAAAATAATTTTCAGGCTCCAAATAATCATAAAAGCCATTAATAAATTAAATTCCAAATCCGCCGCTGGCCCGGATAACATCCCACCAATTCTCATTAAAAAATGCGCCCCTGAACTTGCCCTTATCTTATCCAAGCTATTCCAACTCTCTTACGAATCGGGCATATTCCCCAAAAGCTGGAAAATAGCCAGAGTCACACCTATTCCTAAAAAAGGAGACACTTCACAAATCTCTAATTACAGGCCTATCTCGATCACCTCTGTTCTTTCCAAAATAATGGAATTAGTCATAAACCAACACGTCCTTCATCACTTAGAAAACAATAAATTAATTCACGATAGGCAATATGGATTCAGACAAAATCGTTCCACAGGCGACATCTTAACCTATGTCACCCACACCTGGAACAATACTCTAGAGGCCGGAAAAGAAACCTTCGCTGTAGCCCTTGATATCTCCAAAGCTTTTGACCAGGTTTGGCATAAAAATCTTCTTGCCAAACTGCCAGCCTTCGGATTCACACCAACTCTTCGCAAATGGATAGAAAGCTTTCTGACAAACCGAAGTATAAAAGTTGTGGTGGATGAAACATCATCTGAATCGTTCTCCACAAACTCTGGTGTTGCCCAAGGCTCTGTAATCTCCTCCACACTCTTCCTAATTTATATAAACGACCTTTGCGATCAAACGGCAAACCCCACTCATTGTTACGCCGACGATAGCACTCTACACGGCAAACCCTCACTCCCGAATAATCGAATCAATGTTACCTCCTCAATTACTCTCGACCTAGACAAACTGAATAAATGGGGCTCACAAAATTTAGTTAACTTCAATTCAAACAAGACTCAATGTTGTCTAATTTCTAGGCGCGAAAATAAAGATTTCCCTGATATTCACTTCGATTCGAATACCCTAAAAATGTGTGACAGCCTATCCATGTTGGGCGTCTCTGTCGCATCTGACCTGTCTTGGAATGAACACATCTCCTCTGTGGCGAAATCTGCAGCAAGGAAGATTGGCTTCTTATTCAGGTCCAAGCGATTTTACAAACCCCCACAACTTCTCGCCATCTACAAGGCCCAAATCCGCCCCTGTCTCGAATACGGCTCTCATCTAGGGAGAGGAGCCTCAAAATACTCTCTTGCTACCCTGGATGAGATAAAATCAATAATTCCCCCCAAAGCATGCTTTGCACGTAGCACACGTTTTGCCGACTCCCAACACTCTTTCGCGGTCAAATTAGAAAAGTGCCGGACCACTTCATTCGCGAATACCTATATCCCCATGACTTCAAGGAACTGGAACTCTCTTCCAGCCTCTATCTTTCCCAGCACCTATAATCTTCAAACCTTCAAAACTGGTGTGCATAGACACCTACGTCTACACCCTCTCACTTAATCAACTTTCTCTTCTCTTCGGTAATGCAAGGGTCTTTCGAGATCCATAGGGGCTGCATCTTTACTGGTGCACCCTTTCTTGCATTCGATTGCATTAAAAAAAAAAAAAAAAACATGAAAGATTTTAAACTTTCATTCATAAATTAATTCCTGTGAATACATTGTAATAGACTGAACAAAGCCCTCGAAACTATAGTCTCGTTATAAATAAATAAAATTTATAATTCCAGCAGAAGACACACTCTTTTATTGTCTCCTTCAATATATAAAAATTCTGCTACTCTCGGCAAAAACTTTCAATTTAATTAAAATTCTTCTCGTTATCAAGGACCCATCCACAAATTACGTCACACGTTAGCCCCCCCCCCCTAAGGGGAGGAGCGAGGGGTGAACCGCGACCTAATATGCTGTACACTTACTCCCACTTGTACTTCCAAATATTTCCAAGTACTTCCAAATATTTCCAAGCAACTCCAAATATTTCCAAGTAATTCCAAATATTTCCAAGTACTTCCAAATATTTCCAAGTACTTCCAAATATTTCCAAGTACTTCCAAATATTCTCAAGTACTTCCAAATATTCTCAAGTACTTTCAAATATTTCCAAATGTTTCCAAATATTTCCAAGTACTTCCAAATATTTCCAAGTACTCCCAAATATTTCCAAGTACTTCCAAATATTTCCAAGTACTTCCAAATAATTCCAAGTACTTCCAAAATACTTCCAAAGAGGTGTGTGTATACCTACTTCCAATCGCGGATCACCCCTCGGGGGTAGGGGACGAATCATAAGCATCGTGACGTCACATCATATCATTAAAAAAAACATGTATTATAAATCTAAAATATTAAAACTCAACGAAAAACTTTAAAATGTCCATGGACACAAGATGATTAAATTTTGTATCGTTCATTTGATTTGTTATGTTTTCGAAAATTTCTAAAATGATTGATTTATTATTGATTTTATGAAAAAAGATTTTAAATAGAAATATATAAATAATTTTTGGAAGTGCTGTTTTAATTTAATAATTTCTAAATTTAAAATTGCAAAATGTGACATCACACCAGGTGACCATCTATGACAAAGGACGAGGGGTTCAAAATCATGAAATTCATGGGACGTAATTTATGAATGGCCCCCAATTTGTAAAGTCAATTTAGTCAAGTCTGGTTTATAGTTAGTCACCTTAAGGCGAAAAGACTGTTTGAATTTTCCGTAGTTAATCTGATATTGTTTTTACTTAAAATAAATTTCATTTGTGGAATTAGTTTCTTACATTTAAATAGAACCGAAAGCGGATAAAATGGCAATGTCTTTTTTCCAAAGATGAAAACTCACGTTGATATGAGAAGATAATTGATTAGCATTTTATCTAAATATTTTCGCAATCTATTAAACTTAAATCTATTCTCAGCGATCAATTTTTATAATCAATCAATCAATTTCTAGTCTTAAATTGTCACTTTTAAGATATTCAAAATACTGCAAATCTAAAATATTTCTTCTATTTGGTCAGGCTTTGTAATAAATATAAACAGGTGCCATAAATAATATAAGGTGTACAAATATGTTTCCGCCGTTTGACAAAGCTGGTCCTAACAATAAGTTATGATTAAAATTTTCAGAATTAAAACTTAATTATCGTAAGGTTGTATATTTGTCAACAACCTAACTCTTGAAATCTTAGTGAATTTTCATCAGTTTACATATATTTTTTTGTGTGCGAATATGTTGAGTTTTGAGCCGAATAAACGTCATTTGCGGGATTTTTGATATACTTCTTTAATTTGAAAAAATTTGCAGCTGAAGCGCATCGATTGCTTGTAGAAACATATGGTGAGGCTGCATTAAGGTGGTAGTTCTTTAATAGTAAAACTATTTTTCCAATGTATAATCAGTTTTCTTAGACTCCTGATGATGGGCTCACCCCCGAAATATATCGAATTCAAAACTCAATTTTGTTTTATTTCTTATTTGTGAAACCTACCTCGTATCTTGCTCAATTTTTTTAATTTTCTTTATTATTATATTAAAATGTTTCACCTAGAACCAACACCTAACTCCTTAAATTTTTTTAAGGATATATCATATGGGTTCCATATGAACTGTCGCCGAGAAAAATTGAACGCCGATTTTCCACAAAACCGGTCAAAACCTATTTGGAAACACTCAATTGGGAAGTTTTACCCCACTCGCTATATTCACCAGACATTGCTCCTTCTGATGTCCTCTTGTTCCGATGAATGACACATGGTGTGTCTGAGCAGTGTTGGTTATTAGAAAAAAACGCAGATTCCTTTTTATATATTTATTAATTAATTACAATTATATTACACCTATACATAGATACCCATGTGCAAGGGCGGATCCAGGAATTTTTTATGGGGGGGGGGGAGAATGTATAAAAGGTGCCCGATGTATATAAGATCTACTTTTTATCTCGAAAGTGTGTCGCGATCGAATTGTCCAAGCGGGGGGGGGGGGTCAGAGACGCCTACACACACACATACAACTTTATTTTCAATTTTAAAATTTAAAAAAAAAAAAATGTTTTTTTTTTAAATTTTTTTACAAATTTCATATCTCATATTTTAAGTTCATTAAAATAAAAAAAATTGTTATAAATTCCCTGTCGATTTGGCCGCCGTTTTTCGGCCTCTGCGTGCGACGCACGTGTTGCACTTCCGCCAGGCACGGGGCTCTATGGGGGGGTCACCCCTACGCCCCCCTGGATCCGCTCTTGCTCATGTGACTAACCTATACACAACTCAGAAGATGAGCGTTATAACGCCTCTCACTCAGTCATAACAACTTAACAAAACCAAATCCCCTAGGTCACTGGCCTAGAGGATTCCACTTTAAACTAAATAAAGAGACCGTTATATTGAAATACATTTATTATTTCAACAAGCAGCACTTCACATGATATGAAGATAACAAAAATTGTGTCAATTCGTGGGTAGCCTTTTAAAGATGAAGGATTCTTCCGAAGCGGTATCCGTATGCTGCCAGAAAGGTAGAGGAAAAATATAGTGGCAAGCGATGGACAATACTTCGATAAAACTTAGATTGCGTTCTTTCACAATAAATGCCCAATTTTTTTTATTAAAACCGGCGGAAACTTATTTGTACACGTTATATATTTTTAATATTATCTCGCGAAAGTTTGATTTTTTTAATGTCTATAAAAATAAAAGAAGAAAAAACTTTACTATAACAGAAAATTAAATAATATGACTTCTTTACTTTCACATTTATTAAGTGGATATTGATGAGGCAGTCCAAAAAAAGAAGAAGATAATTTACACTATCTTTTTATTCATAAAACCGACGTTTCGGAGGCTATTCCCTCCTTCTTCAGGGTCTGTAATTAATTAAAATGGGATTTGGCCATCATTACAATCAAGATCATTACAAATTATTTTTTTATATAAATACAATTAATATATAATTATATGGTATACAATTTTTTAATCAATAATATTCTACAAACTTTGAAAAGTCAGTGAAGGAAATCCAATGCGGCATTCCCCTCTGTCTCCTCTTTCAGTGGCAGTAACAATAATATCTTGTATTTCATTCTCAGCAGAATTATAATGTAATAATGATTTGGAAATATTTTTTTAATATAAGTGCATATCATTAGCCACAATCCCCTCTCAGATAAACCCTGCGCAAAGCAGTTGTGCGCATAATTATTTATTTATATAGTACAACAATATGTATTTTGCTTTAAATTATACTTTACACATATATATACAAACTTTTTATAAATCATTCATTTATTTATCTTATTTCATTATTTTTTTTTTCGTTTGTTTCCCTCTCATAAATCTTAAAAAGGTTTGTCAAGTGTTAAAATAAAATTACGAATTTACTATTTACAATTATTTACATATTATCTATTTACATTGTTATATTTTAATTATACAAGCTTTAGATCAGCAATTATGCCGTCCCAACAAATACTCAGGTCTATTATGTCCGTTCTGTAATTTACGGCACGTGGCAAGAGATTTTTTATAGCTATCACTTCCAGGATTTTTCTTTTAAAATAATTATTCTCTTGGAATATAATGTTACAATTGTTAAAGTTAAAATTATGCTTTTTTTCCCTGGGCATGAACTGCTAAAAAGCCTTGTTGTTTTTAATGTTTTTTGCTCATGTTCACGTAATCTCTCACCAGTGTGGCGTTTTGTTTGGCCGATATATATTCCATTGCACGCCAGTACACCGTCCCCCAAGCACTCAATCATGTAGACAGTGCCAGTCCGCGTTTTCGCATCTAGTCTATCTTTGTGGTTAAACAAAGATGCTATCGAATTTGTTGGCTTCAACGCGACACCGACAGAGCCCATAGAGAGTAATTTTTTTAATTGGTCGCCAAGTCCCGGGTAAAACGGAACACTGACGTAAAATTTGGGTTCTTATTCTGTATCGGTTTGCAAGTTATTGTATTTGTATAACGTTCGTCGGACTATAGACCTGATTATGCAAACTGGATAGTTATTGTCAGAAGCGATCTGTTGAATAATGTTAATATTTTTATTCCAAAATATTTTGTCAGATATTCTGGCACAGAAAAGACGAAGAAGGGAAAGAAACATATAAAAAATTAAGATGGAAAGTTATAAGAGAATGTAGAAAAGCAAAAAAAAATGATTCAAGAAAAATGTAAAGAAGTCAACGCAAATCTAGTATTGGGAAAAGTTGATGTAGCCTATAGGGCAATAAAAAGAAATTTTCAAGAAGACAAGCCAAAAAGCAAGAACATAAGAGATAAAGGAGGCCACATTATTCTAAACGAAAACGAACAGGCAAATAGATGGAACGAACACCTAGAAGAACTCTATGGAGAAGAAAAAACAATGAACCCAATAGAAGAAGAAGAATCTGCGGACGAAAACGAATTAGGAGACCCCATACTCAGGTCAGAATTCGAGACAGCTTTGAAGGAACTAAAAAATAATAGAGCACCCGGAATAGATAATATACAAGCTGAAATCCTAAAGAACTCTGGAGAAAAGGCACGTGACAAACTTTTTGAACTAATTAGCAAAATCTATAAATTGGGAATCATCCCAAAAGATTTCGAAAAAAACAAAATAGTCACACTTCCCAAAAAGACAGGCGCGGATAAATGTGAAAATTTCAGGACCATTAGCCTAACCTCACATGCCTCCAAAATCCTAACCAAAATAATCCAAAGAAGAATAGAACAAAGAGTTGAAGAAAATCTGGGGAAGACCAGTTCGGCTTTAGAAGAAACAGAGGCACCCGAGAAGCAATTCTCTCTCTTAGACTAATAATAGAAAGGGCTTTTATCAGGGAAGAATCTGTCTACATCGGATTCATAGACCTAGAAAAAGCATTCGATAACGTCAATTGGGAAATTATGTTTAAAATATTAAAACAGGCGGGAATAAAATTCAGAGAGAGAAGACTAATCTACAATCTATATCAAAACCAGACGGCAATTATAAATATTGGTGATGAACAAAGAGAAGCCAAAATAAAAAAAGGTGTAAGACAAGGATGTGTGCTGTCACCCATGATTTTCAACTTATACATAGAAGAAGCGATTAAAGAATTCAAAGACAAAATTGATACAGGTATAGAAATCCAAGGTCAAAAGATCGCTATGTTAAGATTTGCCGATGACATTGCCCTTCTAGGAAGCAATAAAAAGAATTAGAGGACGCCTTGAATGGAATTAACCAAATCCTAATAGAAGAAATCAAAATGAAAAATAAACAAGAATAAAACCAAGGTCCTAGTATGTACAAAAAAAGAACAAACGAGACAGGAATGCATCAAAATTAACCAAGAAAACCTAGAAGGAGTTAAGGAATTCCGCTACCTAGGAAGTAAAATAACATGGGATGGGAGGAGCAAAAACGAAATTAAATCAAGAATTGCCCAAGCAAAAATGGGGTTTAATTCAAAACAAAAACTACTATGCTCCTCCTCAATCAGCTTAGCGGCTCACCTGCAGGATGCTAACCTCTCTGACATTATGTACACGCGTAAAATATTTTACTCAAAGATTGTTATCTTAATTTGTAAAATTTTCGCGATATAGTGATTCTAAATTTAAACATATAGCCATGCCATATAATTTAAATAAAGGTCGTTGAGTGTTTCGAATTTTGAAGAGATTCAAAATTCGAAGGGCAATGGAATGACTTTTCTAATTTAATATGAAAGATATTAATTTGCCGATGGTAATAGATTCAAATTTACAAGAAATCATAAGTCGAGTAGTCATCTTATTAAATTCGATGGAATGGAATATTTTTATATGTAATTAAAAATATTCCATTCCATCGAATTTAATACTATCTCCTATAACTTAAATGCAAGAAAGCTCCCGGATATGACCTCATAACTGGGTACATCATGAAAGAGCTTCCCGATGTAGCCCTTTATAAACTACAATACCTCATAAACGCTTGCTTTATACTTAGGTATGTGCCTCACCACTGGAAAATTGCTGAAGTGATACTTATTCTTAAGCCTGGAAAGGAGCCTACAGAAGTGGCCTCTATATCGACCAATATCATTGTTGCCGATTTTGTCAAAAATCTTTGAAAAACTATTATTAGGGAGACTTATGGAAATTATAAAACATAGGAAATTAATACCTTCACACCAATTTGGCTTCAGAAATAAACAGTCCGACAATTGACCAAGTACACCGAATAACCGAATATCATTGAAAAAGCTTTTGAAGAAAAAAAGTCTGTGAAGCAGTTTTTCTTGAGGTTGCTCAGAGCTTTCAGCAGAAGCTTTGGCATGAAGGCCTTTTAGTCAAACTAGGCAAATCCGAGAAAATCTACCTGAACAAGTTTCTCGAAGACACAGCAATCTTATATCAAATGATAGACGCTTTCGAGTTCGCCATGGCGCATGAGCATTCTGAAACTAAAGCAAAGATCTGCGTGGAGTGCCTCAGGGCACTGAAAGAGGCACCCAACCCCAGACACAGTTATTAACAAATGACATTCCACTCTGATGAGAATGCTGCTATAGCTAAGCATTTGCAATGATGATGCAGCACTCACTGGGCAGTCGATGAAAATGTTTTTATGAAGTTACAGCTAAGCTACAAGGCTGCCACAAACAAAATCAACGAATGGACCAAAACGATGGCAAATAAAGGTCAATGAAAAGCAAAGTCAACCCATATCAATTTTACCTATAAGAAAATAGTTACTATTCCTATCCAAATTAATCACCAAAGAATACCTTATGCCAATACAACTAAGTATCTAGGCATGACTCTAGATGCAAAACTAAAGTGGAAAGAACACGTAAAGATTAAAAAACAAGAACTTAACATCAAACTTCGAAAACTTTACTGGCTACTTTGGACGCAATTTAGAGCTGTCTGTGAGAATAAAATTTTAATTTATAGACAAATTTTGAAACCCGTATGGACCTACGGGATTCAATTGTGGGGCTGTATAAAAAGTCCAATATAGAAATTATACAAAAATTTCAAAATAAAGTCCTAAGAAGTATTGTAAATGCCCCTTGGTACATCAGAAATAGTGACCTGCACCGAGATCTACACCTCGATGCAGTCACAGAAGAAATCCACAAATATGCCGTTAGACACCACCAACGTCTACACAAACATGAAAATCAAGAAATGAAACAAATGCTCAACGTTGATGATAATGTTCGTCGACTAAAAGAAGAAAAACATATGAACTATTTAGTTAACAAATTATATTAATCATTCCATTTGGATAATATTGATCTTATTATTGTATATATATTGTTAAGTGAGGAATTATATTTGTTAAATATTTTCCTAAAGGTGTGCTTTAAGTATGTGAATAACAAATCTTTTGTCAATTATGAAATAATTGGTTAAGATAAATAAATAAATAAAAAAAAAACTTCCATCAATTTAATAGATGACACCAACTTATGATTTCATGTATCCGGAGGTTAGGTTGGGCCGAACGGGTCTTGCTTAAGTTTGGCGGGGTGGAGGGTGTTGCGGCTTACTGGCGCGAGAACCTATACGGTAGCGTCGAAGGCCGGGATTTGGAGATGTGCGCGGGAGCAAAAGAGCTATTATAATTGGATGCTGCCCAGGAGCTATTAAGAACAACATATTTATAGAATTTTGTAGGCTAAGATCGGGGTCCCTTCCTTCAGCTGTAAGAACCGGTAAGACTGCCGAAGGGACCCCGTGTGCCGACTGGAGTGCAGACGAACTGAGACAACGACGCATCATCCAATGGTGTGATAGGACCGCGGATGGACAAGGTTAAAAGTCATGACGCTGTGGTGATGTCGATAGCGATTTGATCAAAAAGGGAATGCGTGTCGAGTTGTAGTACTTCGTACTCCAGCTCGGCGGGAAATAGAAAGGCAGACATCGTGGCAAAGGATGCGTCGGGAGTGGTGTGGGTTTTGGACCTCCAGATCGTCTAAACGCTTGCAGGACTGGGTGTTGCCCACCGAAACAAAATTGAAAAATATAGGGGCAACTCAAGTCTGGTGGATAATATTGAGGAGAGGGATTTGGCGTCGGGGTGGGCTCGGCCGGGGTCGAGCCCATCACACTCTCGTGGAAGAGGAGTGTGGTGGCATAAAGCGGTTGAGTTCCTCATCGCCCTGGGTATAGCCCAAAAAACAATAAACGATTTGACTTATAGGGCGATGAGGGGATCTCTCCTTAATCTTTACACTTTTAGCAGAAGAACATATAAAGATGGTGGCGTATAAATTATTTTATTGTAAATACAAAAAAAAAAAAAAAAAAAAATGTGAGTCAAGATTAATCCTGGCTCTCCCAGCCACTCGCTCTGAATTTATTTGTTCTCAAGCTGAAAGTGTGAAATTTATAAATAAATTATATTAAATATTATTAAATATATATCTTTTATCTTGTAAAAGGCGGCCCGCTCCTCAGAGCCTAATAAAACAAAATAAAAAAATACATTTAAAAAACAGGAGTACATGTTTTCATTTTTAAATTGGAATCTGGAAAAATTAAGAAAGTTGACAGTTGAAATTTGAAAAAATAAATGAAAGTTTGAAAACTTTGTTATTGTAAAAAGTTCAGGCACAAGTCTCCTTTGAGGCAAATGTCCAACTTATTTCATTGTTTTGTGAGGAGCTGGACAACAGGACTAAATCATTTTTCAACTAAATATGTTGACGGGAACGAGATGAGAAGTGGTTCAATTTTTCCCCACAGTTGTGGATAAGTGTCCATAAGCTTCACCCAGGCTAACTCGTAACCGCTCTGCTTGAAAATGATTTTCGCCTCACAGTCATACTTCAGTACTAGAAACTCCGTCTGCAAAGAGTTATCAAGCTTATCCACAGCTTCAAACGAGAATGGATCTAGAATCCAATCAGGAATTTGTAACTTGGTCAAATCTACAAATCTTGATTCCATGTCAGTTTTTAACTGGTCAAGGTGATCAGTAAAAATTAGGATTTTGTCTTCTGGGAGTTCAGGAGTCTCGTTATCTGACACTGAACACTTTTTAACGGTCGGAAACTGAATCAGCTCTTTACGGCCAATATTTACCCTGTGAATATCAAACTTGGCGATGAATGATGAAATAATTCCTTTGGCCTTGATAAGGTTCATCTTGTTTCCTTGTAGCCTTATATTGATTTCATTCATTTTTTCAAAAATAACTGTGAGATACGCAAGTTCCAACTTGCGATGCTTCAAATTCTCACTTAAAACAGGATCAGACGTGTCGAGAAACTCAGTAACCGTGTCAAATAATTCGAAGAAACGGCGTAAACAGTTTCCTTTGGAAAGCCACCTCACTGCCGTATGTAGAAGCAAGCGTTCGAATTCCTCATCATTTTCATGGCAAAGTTGTCGGAACAGACGGTCATTGAGGGAATTAGCTTTGATCTTGTTGACACCAGTAATAACCAGTTGTAGGGTTTCATGCAGGACACCACTCAATTTTTTCGCAGCTAAGTGTTGACGATGAATGACACAGTGAATAGTGATGACCTCTGGCACTTGTTTCTTAAGGTGGGCTAGAAACCCAGCATGACGACCTGACATGGCAGGAGCACCGTCTGTTGCGCAAGCGCTCACGTTTGTTAGGGGAATCTCTTTTTCCTCAAAATAATCTTGCACCACTTTAAAAATCGACGATCCCTTCGTATCAGTGATCAAAGTTCTAGCAAACAACATTTCCTCGGTAATTTCCTTTTGTTCATTGATAAACCTCACATAACCTAATAAAATTGCTTTGTTATCAATCACAGTTAATTCATCAATCTGCAATGCAAATTTACTTTTCAACAAATTGGTGAGTTTGGATACAACGTCCGTGGCCATTTCGTCAATTCGCCTGGAAACAGTATTGTTGCTCAAAGGAATCGATTGACTTATCTTATTACTAGGGCCCTCGCCTAGCATGATTTCAACAATTTTTTTGGTATCCGGTAAAACAAGAGTTTCGCCAATTGTCTGAGGTTTACCACATTTAGCGATCAATAAAGACACCTCGTAAGAAGCAAGAAGACCTTTGTCAAGATCGATTGCTCGTTTTTTAAATAATTCACTCACATTAGGCCGTTTAGCAGCTTTAGCTTTGAGGTGTTGAAAATAACTAAGTTCTTTACTCACTTTATCACTGTGTACTCTTGATAAATGATCTTTCATTCGCGAAGGCTTCATGGCTTCATTACTAGTAAATGTTTTATCGCACAAAAGACAATGTGGAAACTGCACATTTTGCGGTGACGCGATAAAACCGAATTTTAAATACTCAGCTGAGTATTGACGACACTTCTTCTTTGAATCCATAGTGCATGAACTTCTACTGACTTAAAAACTGACTTGCTTGTGTCGTGAAAATTGATGAACTTTTTGAGTGGAAACTCCCCAAAACCTTCTTATTGGTTGGATCCTTAATCACCAGGACCTTCAAAATATTGAAGCCTGCCTATTTTCTAGAAATTACTCTCTTGGAAAATTCCCACGCAAAGTCGAAATTTAGAAAAACCCCAATCAATGAATTTATTATTGACATCTGTTGTTTCCTTCAGAATCTCTTAATCCAAAATAAGACAAACATAAATTAAATTTATTGAGGTTCAAAAGTGAGAATTGTAAAGTCCCACCATCTTATTGTCAATAAGGCATGTTCCAGAATCAAAGGACATGCCGCCTGTTACTCCAAAATATTTCCATTAAAAACAATTATATTATTATCAAGAAAAAAATACTCTAAATGCCGCGTTCACAACAGTATGTTTCTTTGTAATTTATTAGAAATTTAAATATTTTTTCTAAAAAATATTAATATAACATTATTTATATTTGAGAATGGAAATTACATTTAACAACTCGCAAGGGAAGTGATTCCATTTCTTTGCACGTGAGTGTATTTTAATTTTTCCCCTTTGAATACTCATCAACCCCCTACTTATTTATCGCCCCCCTGATAACCCTAAATCGCCCATTTGGGGGCATCGCCCCCAAGTTGGGGACCACTGTGATAGATAATACGGTTTATGAAAGAAAAAGTTCTAATACATCATAAATCTTAACAAAAAATTCAGAAATAAAAAAGTTACATATTGAGATTCTTAGATATCATCTGGAACATTATAGGTTCTCCAAGATCTCTACTACTACTATCATTGTAATAATAATAAACGTGCAGTGCTTTGATTAGGAAAAATATATTTTTGAAAATAACTTAAAAATGCAACTGTTTTTCAGTTCCATCTCTGCACTTGTCTTAAAAGTCCCACTATTCTCTTATTTAACCAATTTTGTAGCTCCAATAATGAAAATCTCGATGTTTTTTTAGTGGAGCTGAAATCAATTATCCCCCGTAAAGCACTATTGTAAGAAACAGGAGGCAGCCCTTCGCTATCAAATAGGATAAGAATCGAACTATCGCTTTTGCCAAGTTATCCCCATGTCCTCCAGAGACTGTTACTAGCTCCATGCCGTTGTCTTTCCCGCAACTTAGAACCTTTACATGTTTAAAACTTGTATTCACAGGTACCTTCGACTCCTTCCGAGCCCATAAAATTTCCTCTTCTTCTTTTCATGATGGAGAGGTTAATCCAAGCCTTTAGGGCCTGTACCTTCTTAGTCTAACTACTTCTCATATCAATTTAATTAAAAAACAAAAACAGACAGCAAGTATATGACGAATTTAAGGTAACTAACTTGAATAATTTAAAAATAAAGATGTTGCGAATCGCGGCATTCAGAGTATTTTTTTGGATAATAATATAAATATTTTTAAGTGTAATATTTTGGAGTAGCATGCGGCATTCCCTTTAATGCTGGAACGTGACTTTTTTGACAATAGGATGGTGGGACTTTTCAATTCCACTTTTTGAACCTCAATAAATTTAATGTATGTTTATCATATTTTGGGTCCTGTCGGATGGCATTTAACACCAAATATCAATAGTATATTCATTGATTGGGGTTTTTCTAAATTTCGACTTTGCGTGGGAATTTTCCGAGAGAGTACTTTCTAGAAAATAGGCAGGCTTCAGTATTTTGAACGCCCTGGTGAATAGGGATTCAACCAATAACATGTTTTTGGGGAATTTCCACTCAAAGTCCGTCAATTTTCAAATACAAGCATGGATGTTTTAAGTTAGTTGAGCAGAGGCAGTTGGGAGTTCTCAGTTGTCAGTTCTTGGTTACCAGTTGGCAGTTAGCAATTGGAGATGAGAATGAGTTGAGAAGTAACAGATACAAATTTTAAGCTCTCTAGCCATAAGCGAAGAGAAATGTATATTTTAAATTAAGTAATAAAAACCAATATTAAATAAATAATATTCTCTTATTTAAACAAAACATCTCCTCCTTCAATCAGCATCAAATCTAAGAAACAGTTCAGATCGCAAGGACACCATACCAGACCATTTTCTCCGAGCTATAATTATTCGAAAAAAACCTAAAAATCGTCAACCTTTCTCTGGTCAAGAAAGGATGCAAACTCAAACCCAGATGTTGTCATAACATAGACTTATGTGTTAGGTGAAATGAAGAAAACATATAAGATGGTATTCTTTTGAAATTCACTGTACCCTAAGAATTATCTATAACAAGCATTAGGCTTATTTAGGTATCCAAGGTAACGTTGTACTTAGTGGAAGAAAATGAGCACTGAATCGTTCAACGAAAAACGATTTTGTATATATATATTTTAAAGGTTCATTTAATATTAATACTAATATCAAATTATTTAAAAATAAAACTCTAAATCAAAAATTTGTCTTTTCAGATAATGAAGATTGCTTTGTTGTATCTTGGAATCCTTTTGTTGTGTAAATTTCTTGATGGAGTACCGATTCAAAAAATTGATGTTCCCCGGAAGTGGATTATCCAGACCCCTTGAAATATGAATTAAAACTTAGTAAAATAGATTTAGACAAAAAATCTTTTGAGGGGTATTGATATTAACGTTTACAGCAAATAACAATACAAAGTTCAAGCTAGATGGGAAAGACATGACATTTGACACTTTAGAAGAGATAGAACTGCAAGAATATGATTGTAGTGATACCGATAAAGAAAAATGTAAGGCTTACTGTTTGGATTTTGAAATGAAAGATTTTTGTTTACTATATTTATGTGATGGTGAATTCACTGATTCAAGATGCGAAGATTATTGCAATGAAAATCAACAACTAGAAGCATGTCAAAATAAATTTTGCAAAGATAACATCGTAGGTGAACTCTGTAATGTAGATAATTATTGTAAAGATGAAACCTCTCATTCAAAAGAGTGCACAGGAGTGTGTGAAAATGATTCGCCTAAGATTGAAAGTTTATGTAAATTATGTAAAGAAAATCCCAGCGATTTTAGATGCGGGGATTCTTATTGTAACAATGGAAACAATAAAGATATAGAAGCATGTCAAGATATATTATGCAAAGATAACATCGTAGGTGAACTCTGTAATGTAGATAATTATTGTAAAGATGAAACCTCTCATTCAAAAGAGTGCACAGGAGTGTGTGAAAATGATTCGCCTAAGATTGAAAGTTTATGTAAATTATGTAAAGAAAATCCCAGCGATTTTAGATGCGGGGATTCTTATTGTAACAATGGAAACAATAAAGATATAGAAGCATGTCAAGATATATTATGCAAAGATAACATCGTAGGTGAACTCTGTAATGTAGATAATTATTGTAAAGATGAAACCTCTCATTCAAAAGAGTGCACAGGAGTGTGTGAAAATGATTCGCCTAAGATTGAAAGTTTATGTAAATTATGTAAAGAAAATCCCAGCGATTTTAGATGCGGGGATTCTTATTGTAACAATGGAAACAATAAAGATATAGAAGCATGTCAAGATATATTATGCAAAGATAACATCGTAGGTGAACTCTGTAATGTAGATAATTATTGTAAAGATGAAACCTCTCATTCAAAAGAGTGCACAGGAGTGTGTGAAAATGATTCGCCTAAGATTGAAAGTTTATGTAAATTATGTAAAGAAAATCCCAGCGATTTTAGATGCGGGGATTCTTATTGTAACAATGGAAACAATAAAGATATAGAAGCATGTCAAGATATATTATGCAAAGATAACATCGTAGGTGAACTCTGTAATGTAGATAATTATTGTAAAGATGAAACCTCTCATTCAAAAGAGTGCACAGGAGTGTGTGAAAATGATTCGCCTAAGATTGAAAGTTTATGTAAATTATGTAAAGAAAATCCCAGCGATTTTAGATGCGGGGATTCTTATTGTAACAATGGAAACAATAAAGATATAGAAGCATGTCAAGATATATTATGCAAAGATAACATCGTAGGTGAACTCTGTAATGTAGATAATTATTGTAAAGATGAAACCTCTCATTCAAAAGAGTGCACAGGAGTGTGTGAAAATGATTCGCCTAAGATTGAAAGTTTATGTAAATTATGTAAAGAAAATCCCAGCGATTTTAGATGCGGGGATTCTTATTGTAACAATGGAAACAATAAAGATATAGAAGCATGTCAAGATATATTATGCAAAGATAACATCGTAGGTGAACTCTGTAATGTAGATAATTATTGTAAAGATGAAACCTCTCATTCAAAAGAGTGCACAGGAGTGTGTGAAAATGATTCGCCTAAGATTGAAAGTTTATGTAAATTATGTAAAGAAAATCCCAGCGATTTTAGATGCGGGGATTCTTATTGTAACAATGGAAACAATAAAGATATAGAAGCATGTCAAGATATATTATGCAAAGATAACATCGTAGGTGAACTCTGTAATGTAGATAATTATTGTAAAGATGAAACCTCTCATTCAAAAGAGTGCACAGGAGTGTGTGAAAATGATTCGCCTAAGATTGAAAGTTTATGTAAATTATGTAAAGAAAATCCCAGCGATTTTAGATGCGGGGATTCTTATTGTAACAATGGAAACAATAAAGATATAGAAGCATGTCAAGATATATTATGCAAAGATAACATCGTAGGTGAACTCTGTAATGTAGATAATTATTGTAAAGATGAAACCTCTCATTCAAAAGAGTGCACAGGAGTGTGTGAAAATGATTCGCCTAAGATTGAAAGTTTATGTAAATTATGTAAAGAAAATCCCAGCGATTTTAGATGCGGGGATTCTTATTGTAACAATGGAAACAATAAAGATATAGAAGCATGTCAAGATATATTATGCAAAAAAAACATTGTAGATGAACTCTGTAATGTAGATAATTATTGTAAGGATGAAACATCTCATACAGAATTGTGTCAAGATGTTTGTCATAACGGAAACATTGCTGGAATTGAAGGCAAAGAAATATGTGAATGCTTAAAAACTGAAGGCAGCCAAGATATTCGATGTAATGCAAAAGGCAATAAAAGACGGAAAAGATCCACAGTGCAACCCTTAAAAGGAACCCAAGAAGGGGATATCATAATTTTTACAAAAACAGACAATTTCGATCCTAAAAAATTATATCAAATTAAAATTAAATATACAGGTTTGCTACAAACATCAGGGATGAAAGGATTTTATATCAGTAATGAGATCGATGGAACGTAAGTAATTTTAATTGGTAATTTTTAATCCATATATTAGGGTTAAGTAACTAGGCAAAATATGATATCAAATTTATGGGTAGTCAAATAGTTTTATTTTTAAACAGTTCTCTGAATACTTGCTAAATGGCATTTACTTGTAACCAAAATGTAAGATTTTAAAAATGCTTAATTTTTTTTGTTGAGTTTAGTCACGCTGAATAACTTGAGAGTTATAAAATTAGTAAATATGTTTATAATGTTTTACAACGCTTCGGCTTCAGGAAATCCATTCTTTCCTTCTACCCATTTGAAATTGATAAATCCTAATTTGAAATTGATTATCACATTGTGAAATTAAATAATCTCTTGATTAGTTTTTGAGAATTTTTATTTAAATATATAACTAAATATAACTAAACTTTGAGGATACAAATTCTCATTTAAATAGGTGTTGGTTTTATTCTTTTTAACAAAAAAACACATTTTTATCATTTATTTTTTTTTATTTTATTTTATTGTTACCAGGAACGTTTCGACATTTTCTATTATGTCATCATCAGCCTAAAACATTAAAATGTTTTAGGCTGATGATAAAATAAAATAAAGAAAAATAAATGATAAAAATGTGTTTTTTTTGTCAAAAAAGAATAAAACCAACACCTATTTGGATGAGAATTTGTATCCTCAGGAAGTTTAGTTATATTTAGTTATATATTTAAATAATCTCATTTTGAAAATGATAAATCGTATTTTGCAATTGAATAATCTCATTTTGAAATTAATTAATTATATTTTGAAGTTGCTTATTTCTACTTTGAAATTGAATAATTTAGTTTTGAATTTTATTAATTCAACATGCTAGGTTTATTACAGAAATATTATAATTTATTGTGATTAAAAGAGAAGTCTCTCCTAATTTGTTTTTACCTGATAAAAAAAATCAGCATTGTGAGCGTGAACACAAAAACTTAGTCTGGAATAATATAGGTATAGTTAATTATCGATTCTTATAAGTGAACTTCTCGTATAATCAAAACTTTTTTTCTATATCATATCGTATATTATTCTTTACTTCAAAATTTGAAGCGGAAATTCCTGAAAAATATTAAGATATTTTAAATGATTTTGTAATTATGCAATGAGTGGTCTAACCTGAAATAGTCTTCAAGATCATAAGTCTAAGTAGTGAATTAACATTTAATTTATAGTGATTTTCTCTGGTTTTTCTTTTTAATTTGATATAAGGCAAGATTTAGTGTTTGACTTTTGATCAATTTCAATAAGTGTGGTTTGAACAAAAGCGTTTTAGTGTCCTTCTATCATTCTATTTGGTAGTGCAGAAAATTCATTGAACTCGATTAAACCAAGCTTAAGCTCATGTTCAAACCGAAATCGAGCAGATCAATCACTAAAACACACTTATAATAATAATAGCAAAGAACTTTCTGAGAACATCAGATGAATATCTATGAAATATTTTCCAGCCCACTCGCATGCACTCAATTTGAGCCCTTGGACGCCAGTTATGCCTTCCCTTGCGCAGACCAACCAAAATACAAAGCCAAATTCCAACTAACTGTTGATCTTGACGATACAGACCTAACCACGAAGTTGACCGACTATTCAGTGATTTCAAATATGAATATAGACACAGTAGAGGAGAACACACGGCAAGTACCTTCCATGTCATTTATTTTATTATATAATATTTTCATTTTCGTATTTCTACAAATCTACATGTATATAACTAAAATTAATGTTTAAAAATTTAATTTTGTCTTTCTTTAGCACTTTTATATTCAGAACAACTCCACCAATTTCTTCATACCTAACTGCTTGGGTAGTGTCCAAATTTGAAGCCTACACCGATGCAAAAATAGGCAAATATGCTGTTTATGCTTCTAAAAATCAAACAGCTAAAGGAGCGCAGGCCTTGGAGTTTGCATCGTATGCCATCACGGAAATGCATACAATCACTAATGTCGATTATTTCACCGATATGAAAATGGATAAATTGGATCAAGTCGCTCTTCCCGATTTCTCAGCTGGAGCTATGGAGAACTGGGGCTTGGTTACCTACAGGTAAATCAAAATTAAAACACACAGAGGGATTTATTGTTAAAATAGTTTCCTAATCAAGAATATAATATGGTTTAAATAAGCTGACGTGTTCTGATGTGGCCATCCACTTCACTTTACCATACAACCAGGCCCCTCACTTATATTTAATATTTAATAAAATTATTTATAATGATGTAGGGGAGGGGGGGTTATTATTTCCATTTTTAGACTCCTGGGTATGTATACAAAATTTGGTTGAGTTTGGTACAAGGGCCTAGATTTTAATTTTTTTACATTAACCCCCCCCCCCATTTTGGGCGGTTAGTTTTTGCATTTTTAGAATACTGTGGTCCTACTGATTATGTATACAAAATTTGGTTGAGTTTGGTAAATGGCCAAGATTTTCATTTTTTGACTCTACACCCCCACCCCACCCCCATTTTGGGTGGTTAGTTTTTGCATTTTTAGACTTCTGGGGGTTTGCTTATTATGTATACAAAATTTGGTTGAGTTTGCTCAAATGGCCTAGATTTTTAATTTTTAACCCCCCCTCCGCCCGCTTAAATTTGGGTCGATATGCACCAAAATCTAATCAGCTCTTAATCTCAATGGACCAAAACTATGTGTGAAATTTGGTTTCGATATTCACACTAGTTTTTGAGCTAGCTCGTCCACAAAAATTTGATAACACACAGACTAATGGACAACCAGACAACCAGACGGACAGACATTTTGACAAAACAATTATTATCTCAAAAAATATAATTTTTTCGATGTTCACTTATTAGAGCTTTTTTGTAGAGCGAAATGCCATGGTTTCGCTCAATTTTTTTTAATCAAAATAGTTTCAGCCGTTTTTGAGATATTTCGAAAAAAGAAGGAAAAAATCCACTTTTTTCATGCACGATTACAATACTTGATCATACCCTGTATGGTAAAGTAAAAAAAGGGGGGGGGGGCGATCAAAAATGAAAATTCTAGCCCTTTAGAATAAACAAATTTTGTATGCATATTCTGCGGGCCCCCAAAAGGGTAGAAATGCAAAAACTAACCATCCAAAATGAGAGGGAGGGTCAAAAATGAAAATTCTAACCCTTTTGACTAAACTTTTCAAAAATATATTCAGTTTTTTTCTAATTTCATTTTTTCATTTTTTATACCTCTTAAAAATGTGGTAGATTTTTACGCCCCACCTTGTATTACAATGAAAAACTGATAGAAGGTAACCAATGGAAAATGAAAAATAAAATAAATTTATCGAAAAGCCACTTTCGTCCTCTTAAAAACCTATTTTTCCCTATTTCTTCAGGGCTTAAAATGGTCATCGAAGGAATCATACAGGAAACTTCTTTCTTTTTTCCTTCAACAGTTGTCGAATATTGCCCTTTCTTAGCAGAAGCATCAATATTATTTTTTTCCTAATTCTTTTATTCTGAATTTTATTGGTTATTATTCTTGAGATACCTTTTGTCAATTCTTCATTGAAATTCTACCAGTCAGTCTCTCCAAAAAATTATAATTTATTATATTACATATATTAAGGTGACATGAAAAAATTACGGAAAATTCCAAACAATTTATTTCAGAGAAAGAAGACTATTATGGGATGAAGAAATGCTGACCTCATCTGCTCTACAGGGTATATATACAGTGATTTCTCACGAATTGGCTCATCAATGGTTCGGAGATTATGTTAGTCCCTTCGAGTGGACTCAACTTTGGCTCAATGAAGGATTCGCCACGTATTTTGAATACTTCTTGACAGATAAAATTGTGGTATGATATGCAATTGGATTTTTCAGTTGTTTTTCACAATAGTGTATATATTTTGATACTAGCTTTTCGTGCGTGCCTTCGGCACGCCCTCGAAGCTCGGCCCTCCGAACTGGTGCCCTGGCGGGCAGCGTCTCGGTCCAAAAATTGTATTCCTCTTAAAACACCACACTCCAAATGTATACCTGTAAACTCACATAAATACATAGTCTCTTAAAAGTTTCGCCTCATTTTCGTCCTGACACAGCTACAGAAATGAGGCTCTAGATATGAATCTGGAAGTATTTTTTTTTCTATAATCTACAGCATAGAGATATTTTTTGTGTGGAAATAGATTTATTTAAATAAGTGGGATCGTGGGAGGAGGAGAATTATATTATATCATTTTTTTAAAATTTGATAATGGATATAAGGCTCCTAATATTTAAAAGAGATCAGGTGTTGTTTGTGTGATATGACAGGCTGCTCCTTCCAGTATTGCCATGATAAACTCGGGCATGCGTGTCTTAAGTCGTTCAATTTTGTAAAAATCCAAAAATAGGAATAACAAAATTTAGATTTTTTAAAAATTATAAAAAAGTGGCAAATTATTAAAAATTAAACAAATAATATATAAAATATAAATCAAATAAGATGTGATTAATTTATTTTTCTGTGCGCAAAGAAAAGCAAATTGAATATTTAATTTTTGAGTGGTGAGGGGAGGAATAATTATCAATATATTTAATGTTTCTTAAAATCAATTGGAGTCTTTCATTTCAAATTACAATTACAATTATATTTCAAATTTGCCGCAAATATACCGCAAATATACCGACGGCATCAGCGCTCCCTGTCGGCAGCATTCTCTGAGCGTTGTTACAAATTAATCTAGGCTCTTATATATAGTATATGCTTACCAAGGTAAGCAATGATGACTCTAGAGCACATTCGATTAGAGAGGCAATACACACACACATACACACTATCGCACTTATAAATATTAATTGGCATGTATTTAACCAACATTTAAAAAAAAGTAGAAATTATCTTTGATATTTTATTTTACTATTTATTTAAAATCTTTTAAAAATAAATATTCAAATATAAAATAATAATTTTTAAAAGATCATTTCTAATTTTTCAAAAAGCGGTTAATTTTCCCCAATAATCATTTAAGAAGCCTATCTTAGGGCCAGTTGTATGTCGGTTGGTAAACTCATTTTACCCTTTGCCAACGGTTAAAAAGAGTTTACCAACCGACATACAACTGGCCCTTAGAGAGCATTGTACCGGTCACACGATTGTCCCGGGCTTGAATCCCCGTGGATTCTTTTCTTTTTAATATGTATAATTTTTTATTTATTGTCTAATTTAATCTAATAGATATAAATATCATTTAACTGGGATATTTGGGAGGAGGGCCGCAGTTTTTAATTAGATTTTCCCCGCTTATTCGTGTTTTGAAATGTTTGAAACATGGACACAAACAATTTCAATCATGATTTTTTTATCTTTTTCGGTTCCGATAACTTGGAGAGTAGAATGGAGTGTTATAGAAAGTTCATTCTGCTATCAAAATGATAAGCATGTAGAATCTTGTAAATAAATATTATCAGTTTAATTGAAAAGATTTTGATTTTCCTGAGGGGTGAACCGCGACCTGATATGCTGTACACCTACTTCCACTTGTACTTCCAAATATTTCCAAGTACTTCCAAAGATTCCCAAATATTTCCAAGTACTTCCAAAATACTTCCAAAGACTACATCAGAGTGTACACCTACTTCCAATCGCGGATCACCCCTCGGATTTACCTAAAGTAGCATTAATTCATAAAAAGAAATCAATGAGGTTGTCCTCTTCTTCTTGATACATATATCTATCTATCTTATATATATATATATAAAATGGAAAAGTATGTATATATGTTTGTATGATCCAAACGATCTGATTGGCCAGTGCTTAGCCAATGGCAAAGCGTTAAATTATTAGAACGATTCTGATTGGTCAGATAATGATCGTGTTTAGCCATTGCGTTAAATAAATGTAAAAAAAACTTTTGGCCGCCAGGGCAACCCGCCCGGAGGGCCTAGTGCAGAAGGCGTACCAAAGGCACGCCTGGAGCAGGTAGTGTAATATATATGCCAATAATATGTATATGTATATTGAATATATAATTTATTTGTTTGAAACTATAGTTTCGAAGGTTTGACCTTCATCATTAGTCTTTCTTATTAGAAATAATTAATCTGTTATTTCTCATTGGGATCAATTGCCCGATTGGGTATAGCAAAACTAGTTTTATTACTATAGCAAGCTAGCCAAACGACTGATGATGAAGGTCAAACCTTCGAAACTATAGTTTCAAACAAATAAATTATATATACCTATACGTATGGTACACATTATTGGTATATATATGTTTATTTGCATCAAGCAGAGGACAACATCATTGATTTCTCTTTATAAATTGTCAGTTTTTTCCATAACTGACCTTAATTAAAAATAGATAAAAACGAAAAATACATAATTACAAAATAATTAAAATCGTTGAAAATTAATCTTCATGCTATCTATCGTAATTAAGCTTTTTATGTAAACCATCAATTCCTTGTTGGCCCAATATTTTTTTTAGGTAGATTTCGACCTATTGCGCTCACTCTCATGGTGCGACATCCGGAAAATTTCATCATAGTTTTTCCGATCATGCCCCCTAGACCCCAAAACCACCCTCCATTCAAAAGTTTATATTTATATATGGGTATGTGGGGGGGGGGGGGGTGTATATATCGTAATTTTGTAGGTGCGCTAAAGGCCGCCGCAGCGTTCAACCGATTGCAATAAAATTTGGCACACAATTTAGTCTTGATGTAAGCATGAACTGTTTAGTTTTTGGTGACTTCAGCCCCAAAGGGGTGGAAATGGTGGGGGAGGTTGAAATCTTAAAAAATTCATAACAACGTTAATATGAATGATACCAGTTTGATTGCAAATGGCTAAATTCTAATAATTAACCTCTAGAACTTGTGTCTGAACAGTTTTAGATAGGAGCAGTCTAAAGGGCTCTAAAGGGGGTAGAGCTCCTTCGAAATCCACCTCTACTTACGGCCTGCCGCAGGGATTTTAACTTTACACCCGTTTTGAGATACTGAGAAAAACTAAACAAGTGTGAAAAATGTTCTTGTTATTTCTACCGCAAATTGGTCTCAGCATGGGTGGACACTAGTAGAGTATAGTTATGCTTCTGATAACATTGATAATTACCTAGAATATTTAAGTATAATTCTAGATAAAAATTGTCTAATATAAAGTTTATATCATGCTTATACCATTAATATATGTATCTCGTGTAACAATATTGTTCCGCGGAGATGAGCCCAAGGCTGTGAGAGGCTGAACGATTGAATGAATGAATGTATAATTTTACGACACTAATGAATAACAAACGAAAGACATTAAATACACAGAATGTGAAACATAGATAAAACTAAACTGTAAATAATATACATATTATAATTAACATTTAGGGAAAGCGGTGTTGGTTTATAGTGAAACATATTAAACACAGGGGTTTTTTAACGGGTTATAGTGGTGTTTCACAAGTAAAAAAATAAAAATTTAAAAATTCCTTTAATTATATTTTTAGAGTTTAAAAGAATTTCCAAGCTCTCAATCTTTTATTAAATCATCTTCATAGATATACAATTTTGCCATTTTTACGTACCATACATAGTATGGTAAAATATTGTAATAGTTCATGAAAAAAGTGTTGTTTTTTTTTTTTGGTTTTTTCTCAAAAACGACTGAAACTATTATGATAAAAAAAAATGGGCAAAACCATGGCGTTTTGGTCTACAAAAAATCCCTAATAAAAGAACATCGAAAAAATTATATTTTTCGACTTATTCATAATTTTGTCAAAATGTCTGTTAGTATATACTTAATTACATACGTCACCAAATTTTGTGTAGGCCCTAGCTCAAAAACTAGTGTGAATATAAAAACAAAATTTTACATCTAGTTTGGGTGCATTGAGATTAAGAGCTGTTATACCATATTTTGGTTGAAATTGAAAGAAAAATTAAGGGGGCGGGGGTTATAAAATAAAAAATTATAAAATTTTCAAACTAAAAAAACAAGAAAAATGAAATTTACTGTAATATAAACCCATAATAAAAAAGAGAGTTATTATTTTTATCGGGCGGCGAAATTGGGGTGTGGGGGGGGATTCAAAAATATCAATATAAGCCCTAGACCCTTTGATCGAATTGTACAAAATTTCGCGTAAGCACGTTATACGACTTTATGAAAATTACTCACTATGTGAAATTGATAGTAACCAAAAAGTGAAGGGGAGGAGGGGGTAAAAATATTTTCAAACAAAAATCGATGCAAGCTTATATTTCTAATAGAATAGTCTCATAATTAAAAGGAGATATTATCAATTGCTAATGGGGCCAAAATTAAGAGGGTGTGGGGGTTCTTTCGTAAATAATTATAAATTATTTTATAAAAAAAAAAAAGAGAGGGGCCAGGTCTAGGTATGGTAAAGTCATGTGGATCAGTTTATTTTTATAAAATAAAACATATATTTCTAAAACATTGTCGGAAAGCTAGCGCTGAAGATGATTAATACAGATCAAAAACTTGTAAATAATTAATAAAGTGTTATTGAATGAAAATCTATTTACCTTCAATATATATTAAGTATTTTTAAGTATACATTTTTCTCATCATAATAATTTTCATTCATGTTTAAAGAATACGGATAATTACAAGTACAATGTGGATTTAAAACTTGAACAACAATTTGTTGCTGATTCAGTGAGATCAGCTTTCGAAATTGATGCTGAGAAAACAGCCAGAAGCATGACTATTCCAAATTTACCAGAAAATCCATCGGATATTTTTGATTCTGTTTCTTACGACAAAGGTGAGTTATTAAATATTCCATGAGAAATTTTACGTTTTTTTCCATCAAAATAAGAATTTGAGATAAAGAAATTGAAGTTTAATTTTATTTTATTAGAACTTCAGTTTGATAATAGAGTAAAAGATTCAAGAAAATGTTGGTCCAGGTAACCAGGAATGTAAAATGTCTATAAGCCAAAAGTTTACATTAAAGTTTACACTCCTGAAGATGGGCTAGTAGCCCGAAATTTATACATTCAAAAGCAAAAAAAACCGACCAGTTGATAATTTTTAGATAAAATGAATAAGTACAATATTAAAAAAAAAATTCCATATTTTGACTAGATAGATAATTAAAAAAATTATTTCTAAAGCGAAAATGGTATTTTAATTTTTTTGACTTAATAAATATAATTTTGAAAAACAGAAAATTAAAACGGCTATCTATTAAAATAAAAAATAATATGATTAATTAAAAAAATGTATTTTTATGTCTCTTATATGAGCTTTTATACTATAAAAGTATGAACAGTTTCGAAGACAAAGAATAAATGATCGATTTTCATTGAATTCGTTTTTATTATTTTCGAAATAATATTAAGTTTCCATGAATTAATCGAAAGTGTTAACATTTTAAATTATTTCTATTATTATTAAAAATATTTTGGTTCGGTTATTTTATGAGAAAATTTATTTTAATTCATTTTATCAAAAAATAAAAAATAAAAATTATCATATATATATATATATATAAAATTATCATATATATATATAAATATTATCATATATATATATATATATATAATGTAGTTAATTCGGGTTGAATAATAAATGACTATAAGCCAATGTATTCCTAAAAACAAATTATTTATTTTAAAAATTATTTACAGCTTTGATATTAGTTTTCTATATACAGAGATTATATTTAATATAATAAAAAACAAACATAATATAATTACCTAAAAACAAATTGGTTTTTATAGTTTGTTTTCTGGTATTCAATCTTTTTATATTTTAAAACAAATTTTACACTTTAATATTAAAAACTAGTTTTCAATTCTTATTAACCTTTTTTAATCAGATTTTATATTTGACATGGAAAGCAGTGGGACCAACTTGATAGGCCTAAAGTCTTGCGCGGTTAAATATGAAGATATTTCACATATATATATATATATAGAGTCTTGATCAAAAGCAATAATTATTTTATTTGTGAAACTTACCTTAGAACTTCAGTTTGATAATAGAGTAAAAGATTCAAGAAAATGTTGGTCCAGGTAACCAGGAATGTAAAATGTCTATAAGCCAGGAGCGCTTCTTAGTCCATGCTAGATAGAAGGGGAATCAGTAGGCTTTGAAGATTCTTTTAGCTTGAGGCTGAATCTTGTAATTTATATTTTTTTTAATTTTAATTTTTTATTAAATGCTAGATAGTATGCATAAAAAATACCAGGGTGGAAATTATTCCATGATATGCTAAGTGTTCATGAAAGATAAACAACGCTGAATCTCCTATTAATTTTAGATCTCCATCCATATCCCGAGTAAATGTAACAGCAATCATTATGCTTTGAAGAAATTAACTCTCTATTTCATGTGTTTAATAAGAATTAGTTTGGTGGCCTTATTTCTTAAGCAGAACTTATAAAAATAAATATCACATTCAAAATACACATAGTATAATTGTTTATTTTTATTTATTTATTTATTTAACAAAGTATACAAACATAGGACCTTAGGTCCCACCTAGTATTTATACATAATTTAGCAACAATATTTTACAAATTTGGCAAAAGAGTTCACCAATACACAAATTTTATGAGGGAAGAAGAGAGAAAAAAAAAGTAGAGAAAGATTTGAAGACATAAAGGAAATAAGAGTAAGGAGTATCAGTTATTGGGATCCATAAAGAACAAAGACCTGAGAGCACCAAGAGTCGGGTTTGCATGAAATTTGGATGGAAGTTCATTCCAAAGCCTTGCACCCGCCAATTTGAAGGAATGAAAGAAGTGTTTAGTTTTATAGTGCACCTGCACTAGCGTTGTCTTCCTTGTTAATTCTCTGAGATGGTTTCTAATAAATCCAGGTAGCATTTAAGTGGAATTGGGGAGAGAATGCCTTGGAAAATTGTAATTATCTTCAATTTATTGAAAAAAATATCGTTGGAGATTTTAATATTTGTTTGCTAGCTTCTGCCGTGAAGAAGGATACCGTTAAGTATCTGAATCGACGATTGAACGCTAAATAAAATTATATTACACCGAGATATTGGCCACAGTTTTATTTAAAAATTAGAAAAAATAAAAAAAAACATTAACGGTGTCTCCGTCTTCTCATCTAATAAATATGTGTTGTATTATTTTAATTGTGTATTTGTTTTCTAGCTGGATCTGTTCTTTATATGATTAGAAACATTTTAACAGAAACAAAGTTTAATACAGCATTGGAAAATTACTTAAAGAAGTAAGTAAAAATAATATGGTTAAAAAAGTATTTAGTCATTTGGTTATAATGTTGAATTGCTATTTATAGAAATGCAAAAGGCACTGGTAGCGAGGATTCTTTGTTTGAATATTTCACAAATGAAAATCCAGAAGTGACTAAAGAATTTTTAAAAAAGTGGACATCCCAAGCTGGATACCCTTTGGTGACCAGCACAAGAAAAGAAAAAACGCTTTCAATTAAGCAAGTAAGTGGTTGAAAAAATAATAATAAAAAGAAGAATATATTTCGGAAAATTCTCATATCGTGTGAATAAATTACTTACAGTACGTTCTGAATTGCTTTGAGAGCGCGTTCACAATCGTTCCAATTTAAATCAAAGAGATTGTCCTCTGCTTGATGCAAATAAACATATACTTATATACAGGGTGTTTCTAATTTGATGAGAAATATTTTAAAGGTTGATTTTTCATCAAAAATGAAGGGGGGTCTTTCGTATAATTGGTTGTTCAAAACCCCTTCCCTTCCAAATTACAGCCCTCTAAAGTTAGGGGGAAAATTGATTTTATTTTAATATATCCACTATGGAAGAATTTAAAAGAATGAAATTTGACAGATAATTTGCTAATAAAATGGCAGTTTTTAACTATTTTTGTAACCCTAAAATGTAATCACAAGGGGGTGAAAAAATAAACACCTATAATAGTTTGCATCAAAACTTTTTAATGAGTTTACATTTTGTTATTTAAAAACTTGATTTAAAAAAAAAATGTAAATTTTAATATGGAAATAAAAAGTTTTGTTCAAAAAAAAAATGATTTAAAAAGACGAATTCAATCTGCAACTTTTTATGTCTTGACTTTTTCTCATAAAATTGTTTGGTTGATTATAAAAAAATAAAATAATACTCAAACCCTTAGTGGAGGGGATATAATATCAATGCCTTGGAAACGATCCATTCATAACGAGAATATAGTAGTGTAAAAAGTACAGTCACGTTAAAAAACATAACCTAAAATTTTAGCACCGTTCATATGTATAGAGTGGTTACGAGGCTAAAACTTTGTATGTGGATTGTCGGGAGAGAACCTTCTTAATTGAAAAACCTAAGAGATAAGACAGTTTAAAAATTACAAAGATTTACCCCAAAAGGACTAATATATCTCCCATTTAGGGACAAATAGAGAAAAATACTGAAAAGTTTTTTTAGTTTTTTTATTTTACTTTTTCCTCTTTCTAAGCAAAAACCATCACTATATCTTTTCGGGTTAAAGAGATCTTGAAAAACCATTAAAACACATTTTGGACGACTTTCGGTTTCGAATTTCAAGAAATCCCTAGAAAGAATATAGACTGCAAATTTCATCTTTATAAGTCAATATATATATACATATCTATAGACTTTATAGAGATATTCAATAAACATATATAGATAGGTAGGGTGTTTTATTGAACTCAGCGCATTCAACTCCTCCTCCTTCATCTAATATTGATAGGTATATATTTAGTTGCATCAAGCAGAGGACAACTACATTGATTTGTCCTTATGAATCATTAACCCTGCTATTCTTGGCAAACTAAATTTTTTCAATTAGTTTCGATTTATATTTTAAGCACTGTCATTGGCCATCTGACGTCACCATTTGAAGTCATTACTCTCGCATTCACTACCAACTTTTTAAACGTCAATACACACAGAGTACATCAACAATACAATAAAATAATAGAAATTAACAATGGAGTTTAAACTCATGATAAAATCCTTAGACCATAAAATATATAGACACGCCCTCTGCTACTCTCCACACAGAGTAAAGTGAGGCCAACATCGCCTACAGATGACGTCACGTTCTCGGATAAATATTTTGGTAATATTAATTTATTATTAATTTGCGATTATTGGAATCCAATTTATCTCAATGGATAATAATTCCTAATAGTGGCCATGCTATTTCTGGGTGTTCCTACCTACAGATGACGTCACATTCTCTAGTTGATGTTGACCTCACCAAATAGACTCCAGAGCGTGTCTATATATTTCATGGTCTAAGATAAACTCTAAAAAATGACTTCAAAGAAAATAATTATGAGGAAAAATCTAGAAAAGTAATAGTTATAATTATTAAGTAATCCATATCAATAATAATCTTAATTAATTTCGAGTTTATTAGCAAATAGAAATGTAAAAAAAGAGCCGGTTCCGATTTCCAAATTGAGCTTTTGGTGCTATGGGCGTTTATATCGTTATTAGCCGGTCTGAATTGAAAAGCATACTGAAAGCATCTGATAAACTGATGAATTTCGAACGCTTTTAAGTGCTATTTGTTTATAACCTTGGAATGAATGAAGATTATTATTGATATTAATGAATAATTATAACTACCATATTATTATTCGAGATCAAGGACGTATTCCTCCCCTTCTGGTCGCAAAATGATTCTTAAAAACTTTAATTTAAAAATAAATATTTACTGAAAATTAACTACACTATTTATTTTCTCTCTTTTATAGCTAATTTAATTTTTCTAAATTTCTTATAGTTAATTTCCAATCCACAGTTTTCTTTGGTCTTGCCCCCCCCCCCTTCCCCTTCCAAAACCAAAAAGCTTGTTCAAGATTATTTCTTTCATTAATTACACTGTTCGACAAAAATCTTCCCCCGTAAACCTAACAATGGATTCCAGTAGAGTTTTATAAGCTGATTATATCATGCAGTTTCCCGATTTTTTACAACACGTCAGATTTTTGAGATATTAGGTATCAGCTAAAATGACGAAAAAGGCCATTTTGATCTATTTTCGAATCTAATTGAATATTAAACAGAAATATTTGAAATCAAAATACTTGATTGACGTAATAGAAATCAACTTCCTCTTTCATTTTCAAATTACCACTTGTTTCTAGCTCAATGAGAACCTCGAGCTATAACTAACAAACTAAAACTACCTGATTATAAATGATAATAAACATAGATAAAAACATAAGGTCTTAGTTTTTACTTTACCATACACGGTATGGTCAAGTATTGTGATCGTGCATGAAAAAAGTGGTTTTTTCCTTCTTTTTTTCAAAATATCTCAAAAACGACTGAAACTATTTTGATTAAAAAAATTGAGCGAAACCATGGCATTTCGCTCTACAAAAAAGCTCTAATAAGTAAACATCGAAAAAATTATATTTTTTGAGATAATAATTGTTTTGTAAAAATGTCTGTTAGTCAGTTAGTCCGTGCGTTACCAAATTTTTGTGGACGAGCTAGCTCAAAAACTAGTGTGAATATCGAAACCAAATTTCACACGTAGTTTTGGTCCATTGAGATTAAGAGCTGATTATATTTTGGCGCATATCGACCCAAACTTAAGGGGGGGTGGAAGGAGGGCGGAGGGGGGAGTTAAAATTTAAAAATCTAGGCCGTTTGAGCAAACTCAACCAAATTTTGTATACATAACCAGTGGACCCCATGAAGTATAAAAATACAAAAACTAACCTCCCAAAATTGGGGGGGGGGGGGGCCAATAAATGAAAATATTGGCCATTTACCAAACTCAACCAAATTTTGTATACATAATCAGTGGGACACCGGAAGTTTAAAAATGCAAAAACTAACCCCCCCCCCTACATGATTGTAAATAATTTTAGGGGCCAAGTTGTATAGCAAAGTCAAGTGGATGGCCACATTAGAACACGTCAGCTTATTTAGTTATAACTCGAGTTCTAATTGAGCTAAAAACAAGTGGTATTTTGAAAATCAAAGAGGAAGATGTTTTCTATTACGCCAATAAATTATTTTTATTTCAAATATTGCTGTTTAATATCTAATGGGACTTAAAATTAGGTCAAAATAGCAGTTTTCGTCATTTTGACCGATAATATCTCAAAATTCTGACGTGTTGTGAAAAATCGGGAAATAGCGTGATAATCAACGTACAAAACTCTACTGGAATCCATTGTTAGGATTACGTGGAAAATTTTGTTTAATTTTTGTCGAGCAGTGTTATTAAATATTATTAGAAAAAAAATGACGACAAATGACCAACGGGAGCGCTTAAAATATAAATCGGAACGACAGTGTGCACTTAGTGGGAACGCGACAAAAATAAAAATTTTGAGCT
Source organism: Forficula auricularia (assembly GCA_024734495.1). NCBI lineage: Eukaryota > Metazoa > Arthropoda > Insecta > Dermaptera > Forficulidae > Forficula > Forficula auricularia. The sequence goes on along the minus strand of JALMQS010000030.1, from coordinate 30,510,886 downwards.
CACTTAAATGCTATTCGAATTGATAGTACTGTCAACTCACTTTTCAATTCGGGTCGGCCATTATCGACGTGAACAGTATTCGCTTTCTGACCACAATTCGTAACACACCCCATCCTCATTGACTCTAATAAATTAATTCTGTCTTCTCAATGAATGTTTGAAAGCAAAATTTTTAATTTCATTTTCTCATTTACTATTGTTTGTCCACCTTATTACTAGACAGAGGCGTAGGCACGGGGGAGGGTGCAGAACCCCCCACCCCCCCAAGTCCAGGGCTCATAGAATGAGTAACGGCAACGACAAATCATTTCGTATGACAAACTAACCGTAATTAAATATATTTCATATGTTTAATCTAAAATTATGTTCTTTTTTATTTTCTTGAAGTATATATACCATTTTAGTCCAGTAAAATTGTTCTCTAAAGAACCCATCGCGTGAACGTTTTGGGGTAGTTTTGATTTCTTGATCCTATATGTTTTTGCTGTGAGGTTTGCTAACAAAATTTCGTGACGGAATATTTTCAAAAATGCAAAAACAGGTATAAAATCTCATTTTGTGGTGGTTTTTTGGTTATAACTTGAAAACTTTTCGTAAATAACCTTCCTATTCAAAATGAAAGTTTATAAAATTTCCTATAAATTTCATGATTTAGATTTTTTCTCCGACCACCCGTTCGGGCTTGCGTTGAAAATTGGAGTATTTTTTCTGTTTCCGCAAATCCCAAAAACAGGAACTTTTTTCGATTTTTTCCCATTTTGACCACGAAAGAGCACGTTTTCGACAAAGACCATAGATACAATTAAAAAAAAATGTCATCTTAATTGGATAATAGTAACACGTGCCGCAATGAGGTTGAAGTTTTGAAAAATTGCAATTTTTTGCAAAAATCGTAGTTTTTCCTTCATAAATAATGAAAACCACTAATCCTAGAAACCTGATTTCTATCTCATTCTCTATGAGATTTTGTTGACTTGAACGTTTACTTGGAACACTTTTTTGATAAAACTCTTATATTTATAGATATCCAGCATTTTCCATGACGCTTTTGACAATTCGGATCATATCCTATCCGGAAAATGTAGGATATCTATAAATCTAAGAGTTTTATCAAAAAAGTTGTCTAAGTAAACATTCAATTAAATAAAATCTCCTAGAGAATGAAATAGAAATCAAGTTTCTAAGAAGAGTGATTTTCATTTTATGAAGGAAAAAGTGCAATTTTTATAAAAAAAAACGATCATTTCCTGTCATGGAAAATGCTGGATATCTATAAATCTAAGTGATTTAACAAAAAGTGGTCCAAGTAAATGTTCAAGTCAATAAAATTTCCTAAGAGAATGAGATAAAAATCAAGTTTCTAGAATGAGTGGTTTTCTCTTTATAAAAAAAAAACTGCGACTTTTTGCAAAAAATTGCAGTTTTTCAAAGCTTCAACCTCATTGCGGCCCGAGTTACCATCATTCAATTAAGATGAAACTTTGTTTAAATTGTATCATATTTAATCTAGTTTAAAAATTTACAGAGTAATCTTTGTCGAAAACTTGCTCTTTCATGGTCAAAATGGGAAAAAAATCGAAAAAAGTTCGTGTTTATGGGATTTGCAGAAACAGAAAAAATAATTATTTTCAACTAGCGCTTGAGCCCGGGTGGTCGGAGAAAAAATCTAAATGATGAAATATGTGGGAAATTTTATGAACTTTCATTTTGAATAGGAAGGTTACCGTATTTATGAAAAGTTAATACAAGTTTTCGAGTTATAAGCAAAAAACCGCCAAAAAATGATATTTTTACCTTTTTTTCCATTTTTCAGCCAAAAACACAAAGGGTCGAAGAAATTACAACTATCCCAAACCTTTCCTAGTAAAAACAAAATTTAACTGGTCTATTTGTTTTGATAAAAAAAAAATTCCCACTAAATATTTTGCTTTGTGGATTGACCCCCCCCCCCTTGAAAATTTTCTGGATACGCCACTGTTACTAGATACCAATGAAAATGAAAAGATAAAAATAATAACACTTAATACATAGTATTGAATAAAATACATAATGATATTTTTCGCAGGAAAGGTTTTTAAACGTAAAAGAAGAACCTACAGAAGAGCTTGGTATATTCCATATTCATTAAAAACACAATCTTCTGAATCAAATCAAAAAGGAATTTTACCTAATACAAAAGATGAACAACAAGTGGAAGTTACTGGGACATTTGAAGACAGTGATTGGTATTTGCTTAACGACAACCAATATGGTACGTATAGACCTAAAAAAGAAAACCAAAAAGATTGCTTTAAATTCAAAATTGTTCCTTATAACATATACTTGAAATAAATTCACAGGATACTATCGAGTCAATTATGATCCGGAAAATTGGCAGAGATTAAGTAAACAATTGTTGGATGATCATACGAAAATTGATGTTTTGTCGAGAATTCAATTGGTGGATGATGCTTTGAAATTGGCAGTAAGAGGAGACTTGGAATTTGATACGGCTTTAAATTTGATTAAGTATTTGAAGAACGAAGATGAATTTGGGCCTTGGATTGTAGCGATTAATCAACTAGACAGTTTATACAAGAAATTAGAAGGGGCGAGCAAAAAGAAAACTTTATTTGGTGTAAGTGTTACACTCAATTTCACCAACCAAAGGTAAACTAAGTTAGTAGTTAAATTAGCCTCAAGCCAACTTTTAAGGTAAATAGTATTTCTCCGACACTTAGGGAAAATACAATTTATCTTAAAAATTGGTATGAGGTTAATTTAATTGCCAGCATAGCTTGAAAGTGGTTGGTGAAATCGGCCTTTAGTTTTTTAATAGATCACTTAAAAGAATAACATTAAAAGTGAATATTTTTGTTTCTAGACGCATCTTCTTTCTCTGGTTAAAAGCCAATATAAAGAAAAGACATTCAACAACAAAGCTGATGACAATCTCTTCAATAAGATATTCAGGACTAAAATAATTAACTGGGCTTGTTCTCTAGAATATAGCGATTGTGAAAAGTCAGCAAAAGAATTGTTTGATAAATATATTGCAGCCGAAGAGTAAGTTAAAAAGTAAAATATTCCAACAAACAAATTGGTCCTCAAAAGGATTTTGATCGAAAAATTGATTTTTCACAATAAGTAATTAATTTCTCTGAAAAAGTTGTGTTTATCTTATTTATAAGAAGAAACTTTTATTAAAACTTGTCCTGTATATATATTATGTTAGGTACTCAGTTTTCTTTTTTTATGCAAGATGAATTTGAGATATTTTGAAAAACTAAATATAATGTAGGTTCTGATTACACATCTAAAAAATAAATGGATTTTTTTTTAATATGGTTAGCTTTGGATACAAAGTCCATTTAGCCAGTTTCTATTGGATGTGATATTTTCTATCATGGGTTAGAGTAGTGTTAGTGAGGGAGCCGGGTTTTAGCCGGTAAAATTTTTTCGCGAGCAAGTCCCGAACCTGGGCCTCCCGTTTGAATATCGTCATGCATGACGATGCTGAAGAGGTCAATGCCTTAGCGCTCTCGGACACCCGACTTTCTACAAAAGGATTTTAATCAAAAACATTATTTTTCCAAAGATAAGTAATAAATTTCTCTGAAAAAGTCATGTTTATTTTATTTATAAGAAGAAACTTTTCTTAGAAATTGTAGCCCTGTATAAGTGTATATTACTCAGTTTTTTGATTTTGAGAAATTTCAAAAAACTAAATAATAATACCTATAAAGTAATGAAAATTTAAAAATGTTTCACCAAGAACCTATACCATTTTCCCTTTAAGAAAAATAAATATAAAGTACTGATTACTCATCTAAAAAATTACATTGAAAAAAATCAGCCTTGTCGCTTAGTTACTCTTATATATAAAATATATATTTATACTTATATAAAAACTCTAAAAAAACTCTAAAGCTGTGGTTCCCAACATTATTTTAACGTTGAACCCTTCTAAACATGTGTGGATTTTTATTAATTTTTATTAAATAATAAACGCGATCTTTTTTGTATAATGCTTTATTTATAATACAGAAATCTGAAATTACAAACAAAAATAAAATTATTAAAAAGAGAAAAACAATAATTATAAGAAAAATTACCGGAAAAGGATCATTTTTTAATCTGAAATACTAAGATTATTATTATCCTGTATAATTTCCTAAGATCTGGCTAAATTGTAGATAATTTAATTCTCATGTCAGAACTTGCATATAAACTGCATCTATACTTATTTTTGTTTGGTGCGTAAAGAGAAAATAAACTTTCATGCAATTAGTATGTTCAAAATGGTAATAATAATTGAACTGCTTTCTTTGTTATTATATAATCAGATATTCCATTTGTATGAGTTAAATAAACTTTAATTGAAAAATATTCATTGATTATGAATTTTTGTTTTAATTCATCTTAATTGAAACCTAATTTTCTTTTTCAGATCTATTTTGGACGGAGATCATAGAAATGTCGTTTTGTGCACGGGAATTCGAAAAGGAAGCAGCGACGACTGGAAAAAGGTTTGGGAACTCAAGCTAAATGCAACAAGCTCAGCTGAAATTACAAGTCTTTATGAGCCCTTGGGATGTTCCAATAATGCCACAGTCTTGGAAGAGTAAGTAAACACGAACCACTCAGGGCCAGTTGTATGTCGGTTGGTAATCTCTTTAACCGTTGACAAAGGGTAAATCCTTAGAATTCACCTTGTGCCCGAAGGTGAATTCTAAGGATTTACCCTTTGTCAACAGTTAAAAAGAGTTTACCAACCGACATATAACTAGCTGGCCCTCAGACATTTCTCATTTACCTTCAACCCACTTTATGGAAATTCTCTCAAACTTCCAATGATCAATGACCTCCAGTTCAGTTATGGAAAATTTTCTAAAGCGATATTTTATTGATTAATAATAACTTGTTTCAGGTATTTGAGTTATACACTAAAGGCAGAAACAAAAGCTGAAGGTGATAGAATCCGAGACCAGGATCTTGCTTCAGTTTACTCAGCTGTATACAATAACCCGGAAGGTCTTATTCCCTCCATAAAATTTATAACTGAAAATTGGATAGAATTTTCTGAGCGGTAAGTAAGTTTGTTAATTTTTTAATTTACCCATAATAATTTACATTTAAATTGTAGAACCAATGGAATGTCTATTAAGAGGAACATCTTAAGCGGAATCGCTTCCCAAATCAAAACCACTGAAGAAAATGCAGAGGTAACCAATAATTTTCACTGCGTTGCTTGCTTGTTATTTTAAGTTTTTTCAACACTCTTTTCATATTCCTTATTTATTTTAGTTTAAAAAACTTTTGGTATTGATCGAAGAAGAAAATACAGAATGGAGTACTAGATTTAAGGACATTGTTTCAAACAACATTAAATGGACCGAAGAGCTACTTCCGAAGCTTGATAAATGGATCGACAACAACCTCAACGGCGCCCATGCTGTTGTCGGCCTTCCTTTACTCCTTTTACTTTTCATTGCTTCAATCAATTACTTCTTAAATAATTAATTTAAGATTATCATTAGTTCATTTTTTCTTATGTCTAGTGAAATGTGGTCATTTAACATCTATTTTACTGAATAAAACTAAACTAAATGATAATATTAAAAAATTAATTTTAGAATTAATTTATAAAAACTGTTTAATATTTATATACTTACCTATTATTCAGTTTCGCAATTAGATGTATTAGACCAGTGTTTCCCAACCTTTTTTGTGCCATATCCTACCTAAGTCTTTCTAAAATTCTCATTTCTCCTATGTAACATATATATAATTTTTATCGTCGGGTTACTGCCAAAACAAGCTAACTCCACTTTTACTCAATTCGGAGTTAAGTACTCCATTAGATTAAAAAATGTTCGAAAAACATACTGACAAAACCAGACAACTCCAAACAAACTGTTAAGGCAGGCAAAACAAGTGGTCCAAAAAACCCAACTCCATTTTTACAAAAAAAAATTTTACTGAAAAAAATTAAAATGTTTTTATGTTTAGGAATTTTTCTTTTGGTTTGTTACTTACTTTGATTTTTTTCAATCAATAAATCATTTTGAAGCTGTGACGATTTTTCATTTCAATTTCAATTTTCAAACGACGATTTCTTAAAAGTTCAAATTATGGAGTTACCTTGTTTTGGCAGTAACCCGACGTTATATTCTAAAAATGAATTATTATATATATAAATATAATTACAAAAACAAAATTTTGTTGATTAGTATTTTGTATCGTTCTACGTACATTTAAGTAAGTGTATTTTATATATTGCTTAAGATACTTTACTATCAAAATTTGTTAACATTTATTTTTTCAAATATGGTTAACTAATTTTGTAGATTTTTATATTTATCTGGACCAGTCCATTTTTGAATTGCTCCCTTTAACAATCAAATTGCCCCCTTGTGGGACATTGGGAAACACTGTATAGACTGAATTTAGAATAGTTATATGTTATAAATAATATTTAAATACGAATTAAATATTTTTTTTCTTTTGAGTAATTTATAATTTGTTACTAATAAATTGAAAATATATTGTTTTTTTTTTATAATATAAATAAATACAAATTTTTTATATGGTCAAAAACAATTTTTAATGAAGTCAGAAAAGTCAATTAATTCCTCAACTGTCTTCGACGATATACCAGTAATTAAATCCCTTTGAAATTGATCAAAAATCATCCATTTATAAGTTTTTCATTTTATCTTTAAAATTAAAATTTTCGTTCAACCTCTTCAATTGTTCATTTATTTAGCAATAAATCTTTGTTTTCAACGACGAAAGTTCGAAATGTTTCAAAGTCGATGTGTGAGATTACGATAAATTGACAATACAGCTAAAGGTCAACGACCACCATAATGCTGAAGGAACCACCACATTATTCGCAAAACTATATTAAAGTGAATCCTACGAAGCGATTATTAGAAAAAATAAGTTGTAATTAATTAAGTATACAACTATTCTCAATTAGGTAATTACTAAAATTTTTGATGACCACTGCCTTAGCGCAACTCAAATTGTAGCCAGGGGGTGAAATTGTTATATTCTTTTCCTAGAATAATTTTATACTGACCTTCCCATTAGTGTTCATTACACTGCTCGATAAAAATTAAACAAAAATTTCTCCCCGTAAACCTAACAATGGATTCCAGTAGAGTTTTATACGATGATTATCAAGCAATTTCCCGAGTTTTTACAACACGTCACTTATTATATACACAGATATTATGGATCAAAATGACGAAAAAGGCCATTTTGATCTATTTTCGAGTCCCATTAAATATTAAACAGCAATATTTCAAATCAAAATAATTTATTAGCGTAATAGAAAACAGCTTCGAGCCTCTGATCAGGGGAACCTCTGATGAACCTTAAGTTTTTAAGTATATGTACCTATATGTAAGAATATAAAAAAGGGCTTTATATTCTGGGATGATAATTACGTATAAATGTGGCGTGTTTATGTTAATTATTTATTTGTGTTGACATTTTGTATGGTGATTATTCCAATAAGGGGGACCCCAGGGAGATTTCCGTCCCGGGTCTAGATAAGTGTAGGTACGGGGGCTTTAATAATAACTCTTTGCTAGATTTCAGGTCAATCAGCTAACCCAGTTGTATAGTAAGTAAAAATATATTTTTACTTATTATCTATTAAAATGTTTCACCTAGAACCGACACCAAATTATTTAAAGATTATACCAGTTGTATAGCTTATCATTTATCGATTTGATTTTTACTTTCACATTTCTATAGAATATAATGTGAAAGTATTGCGACGGCCAGTCTGGGTCCTGACTCAGAGAAGAAAAAAGTTAATTTCATTTTGTTACTTCTAGGTGGAAGGAATCGATGCTCTTAATAATTGTATACTGGATTTAGGACATAAAACCGGAAATTGTTGTCCCAAGAGGCCAAAAAGGAACCAAAAATGCATTGGTCAGTGCGTACGTACTTACCCCCTGCGTTTCGCAACCATAAGACTCAGAGCTAAGAAATTCGAAACTTAAGCTCGATATAGGCTAGAAGGAGTACAGCAAGCTTTTGCGTGAAATCGTAACACCGGAAATGGAGATTTACATGAAAGATTTTTCGTTTTTTTTTTGATTTTCTCAAAAACGACTCTAACGATTTTTTTAAAAATTAGTGTATTTATCAAGTGTCATGAGTTATTAGTTGTGTCAAAGTTTTAATCCGATTGAAAAAAAGGAAGGGGGTGTAAAGTAGGAGTGTCGCGGCGCGGGGGGTACATTCTTACATACGTAAACATCAATAAAATAAATAAATATTTTTTAATCCTTCATAGCCCGTCTTTGGAAAATGTCGCAGAGCCTTGAAATTTGAAACTTAAGCTATCTAGAGGCTAAAAAAGAAGTATAAGAAGATTTTGGATAACATAGAAAAACCTGGAAGGTGATGTTTACGTATGTAAGAATGTACCCTCTCCCCTGCGTTTCGCAACCGTAAGACTCATAGCCACGAAATTCGAAATTCAAGCTGGATAGAGGCTAGAATGAGTACAGCAAGATTTTGGTTGAAATCGGAAAACCGAAAGTGGACATTTACATGAAAGATTTTTTGTTTTTTTTATTTTCTCAAAAACGACTCCAACGATTTTTTTTTAAATTAGTGTATTTATTAAGTGTCATGAGTTATTAGTTGTGTCAAATTTTTAATAATTTAAGGGTGTGTAAATTAGGAGTGTCGCGGCGGGGGGGGGGGGGGGGGGTACATTTTTACATACGTAAACATCACCTTCCGGTTTTTCTATTTTAGCCAAAATCTTGTGATACTTCTTGTAGCCTCTAGATAGCCTAAGTTTCAAATTTCAAGGCTCTGCGACTTTCCGAAAATGAGATATGAACGATTAAAATATTTATTTTACGACACTCCTAATTTACAACCCCTTCTTTTATTCCAATCTGATTAAAAATTTGTCACAACTAATAATTCATGTCACTTGAAAAATAAACTAATTTTTAAAAAAATCGTTAGAGTCGTTTTTGAGAAAAAATGAAATAAAGAAGGGGTGTAAATTAATAGTATCGCGATGGCTTCAAATAAATGAAAATGTGAAAGTTGATTTTTCTAAATTTCAATATTTTTCATCTAAATATTTTGAAATTAGAACAACCCGAAAATCTGATCAGTTCTTGATCATTTTAGTTTTAAAACAAACTTTCTAAAATATTATGTTTCCCCGAAGATACTACGTATTCTCGTATCACAGGGCCGGCGCTAGCAGTTTCGAGGAAAAAGGTAAAATTTCGCCCCTTTATAACAAAAATTAAAAGAGATATCCTAAACCCTTCCCACACTTAGTAGTAAAATAAAACGTGAGCAAAAAAAATGGTATTAAAAATAATAAGTACACCTTTATAGAAGGTGTATCCTACTGCATGAAACACCCAAGAGGCCAAAAAAAGACGGATTTGAGCGTTTTTCCTAAAACAGCCTGTAGAAGCTATTTAAATATTTGTTTAGAAAAGCTTCCTATTTCTTAATTATTACCTACTTAACTTTTTTTACATCACACTTTATGAGACAATTTTCAAAAACTCACGGGAAATAATAATTGTATGTAACACGCAGTCTAGCTCACTAGTAACCAACCTGTAAGGCAATTATTGCATAAATAAAACAATCGAATTGCCTCTTTTCGTTTTATAATAGTAGCGTAAGCGGGAGATTATCATTTAATTGAAAAGTTTTTGTTTTGCCGAGAGTAGGCAAGTTGTTGATTCACAAAGAGAAACAAAGAGGTTGTCCTCTGCTTGATGCAAATAGACATACACACATATATATCGAAATGATATATCTGTATATATATATATATATATATATATATATATATATATATATATATTATTTATTTGTTTGAGACTATAGTTTCAAAGACTTGGACTTCATCATCAGTCTTTTTTAATTATAAATGTCATTTTTCATAGAGTCAATATCGTATGGATATTGAAAATGTGATGTTCTTTAACTGGAGGTCAGCTTAGAATTCGAAACTATAGTCTCAAACAAATAAATAATATATATATATACAGATATATCATCTCGATATATATGTGTGTATGTTTATTTGCATCAAGCAGAGGACAACCTCTTTGTTTCTCTTTGTGGAGATTATTATGCTTGTGGGCAGTTCCCTTGAAATATTTTGAAATTTTATCTATATTGCTCTGTATTTTTGGTTCGCTTTTGGATTTGGTCTTTAGTACACGAAAACTACTCATCTTTCAAAACGTGTTTTTATTTAAAAAATGTATAACTCAACCGTCTTATATCGTTGTCATGCTTGAGGATTTTTGAAAGAGTGGATATCTATACTTAAAAGTTTGTAAAACATATTAAAAGCAAATTTTATTAAAATTCCACCTATTAATTTTTCATAAGTATTCAAATGAATCGTGGTTTAATCATTTTATTCATAAACTAGTTAATTTACAGTTCATTTGCCGCCTCCTAAGTTTGCCGCCCCGGGCAAGGGCCCGACCCTAGCGCCGGCCCTGCGTATCAGAATCCAGATACATAGAGAAATTTTTTTTTTTTTTTTTCATAATCATGTTTGAAAATGCTTGCAACTTGAAGAAAAGACATTTTCAACTAAATCTGTATATATATTCACACGAACTAGTGAACGAAAGATCGTAGTAAGTTTGTCCTGGCAACTGAAGCTTGTGTTTTCCTAAAATGAATAACTGATTAGATTTAAGAATTTCAAGGATCAGATTGAGATATCAAGGAGTATAATTTTTATTATAGTAATACTCAATGAAAACATATACAACAACAAGTACGAGAAACTAACATTCAAAGTAATTATATTAAAGCAGCAAAAATAATTTTCATTGAAAGTACTGACTCTAATATAAATATAAAATATTGGAGGTGAGTGGGCTAATATAATGCAAGTTGGCTGATAACGCAAAACTAAAGGGTAAAAGTGAAAATTATGCCATTTCAAAAGACCTATTAATTGGAACTCAAGTCACAGGGTTGTGCGATTTTGTGTCCCATCAGTGGAGAGGTGCCTACATTTTGTATTACTTTGAGTAATTTGGATTATTATCTGTTGTTCATCGAATCATAGAAATTTTTTTTTATTTATTTTATTTTAGGTCGTTTTTTAGCTACCAAGGCCATCAACGACCACTTTGTGTACATTATTTATAATATTATAATTTTACATTTTTTTTGTTATTACTTATATACAATTATATAACACTGTTTCTTTGAGAAACTCTATTGTTCTTTCCACACCAGCCTTAGTGTCTAAACATTCTTTTATATCATTAGGGAGGGCGGTTTTTATTCGTTCTTTATTTAGGGACATACACTCAATTAAAATATGTTGCACTGTTAATTGTACTTTACATTTTTCGCATATTGGTTTATCTTCTTTGTTCATTAAGTGTCCGTGGGTTAGTTTAGTATGGCCTATCCTGAGCCTATCGATGATTACTTGAGTTTTACGATCGAAATGGTCACTCGGTGATGCTTGGTACGTGGATTGCCTTACTGTTTTTAATTTGGAGGTGTTGTTCTCCTTCCAATCTTTTTCCCACTTTTCTTTTATTTTACATCGGACTACTTTTTTTATATCTTCTGGTGTTGTGTTTTTCGTTCCGTCCGGTTTTTCCTTTTTTACTGCCTCCTTCGCCTCTCTATCTGCTTGTTCGTTTCCCATGATGCCTTGGTGACTTGGGATCCATACCAACATTATTGTATGTTTATTTTTCGATAGCTCAAGCAGTGTTTCTTGTATTTTTTTGATAAGTAGATTTTTATTTGTGGAGTTTTTAATAGCTATGAGGCAGCTTTTGGAGTCCGAATAGATAACTGTTTTATCATAGGCCCTGTCTTTTTTAATCATTTCTAGTGCTTTCAATATTGCAGTGGCCTCACATGTGAAAATGGAAAGTTGGTCTATTAATCTATACTTATATACAGTATTTTGAAATTAGAAATTTGTATTAGTACAAAAACTAACATCTAGTCTCTGCAAGGATATATCGTACCTCTGGTCGAAGTGTGAATTTTATTCTTCAATATCGAATAATTTAAAAAAAAACGATATTTACTTGGAATAATTGGTTTATTGATTGGAATTAATAGTACAACAGGTTATTACAATTGAGACGGGAGGTCTCAATTCAAACAGAGTCAAAACAAGCCTTGCTGCGACGATCTCGCATCGTCCTTATATACTACTTTATCGCTGACGGCTGAGTTTGCAAGAGATTAGGAGTCGTCATCATTTATCCTTACATGACTTGTGCTTTTCGATTTTTTACTTTAGCATACAGGATATGGTCAAGTATTGTAATCGTGCATGAAAAAAGTGGTTTTTTCCTTCTTTTTTTTCGAAATATCTCAAAAACGGCTCAAACTATTTTGATTAAAAAAATTGAACGAAACCATGGCATTTCGCTCTACAAAAAAGCTCTAATAAGTGAACATCGAAAAAATTATATTTTTCGAGATAATAATTATTTTGTCAAAATGTCTGTTAGTTTGTCTGTCTGGTTGTCCGTTAGTCTGTGCGTTACCAAATTTTTGTGAACGAGCTGGCTCAAAAACTAGTTTGAATATCGAAACCAAATTTCACACGTAGTTTTGGTCCATTGAGATTAAGAGCTGATTAGATTTTGGTGCATTTCGGGAGGGGGGGGGGGAGGAGGAGTTAAAAATTAAAAATATTTGAGCAAACTCAACCAAATTTTGTATACATAATCAGTGGACCCCCAGAAGTCTAAAAATGCAAAAACTAACCGCCCAAAATGGGGAGGGGGAGCGGCGGAGGGTCAAAAATTGAAAATCTTGACCATTTACCAAACTCAACCAAATTTTGTATACATAATCAGTGAGACCCCAGGAGTCTAAAATTGCAAAAACTAACCGCCCAAAATGGGTGGGAGGTATGTTAAAAAATGAAAATCTAGGCTCTTGTACCAAACTCAACCGAATTTTGTATACATAATCAGTGGGCCCCCAGGAGTCTAAAAATGCAAAAACTAACCCCCTTCCCCTACATGATTATAAATAATTTTATTAAATATAAGTGAGGGGGCCAGGTTGTATGGTAAAGTCAAGTGGATGGCCACATCAGAACACGTCAGCTTATTTGTATCCATAATGCTCTAAAAAGGCCAATTTACCTTCCTGGATAATTTTATAAGCCAAGTAAAAACAACATCCTAAGGAGATTACTTATCACACCCTCTTCAAGTAGATATTGAGGGGGTTCAGATTCATAGGCGCCGGTATCGGAGAAACTCGGTGGCTTAAGCCCCCCCCCCTGAGCTTTTAAGTTGGGGGCTGACCCTCTTATCTATGTAGCGTGTCGTCTTGCTTTTTGTAATGAAGTATTTTCTTAAAAAAAAAAAAAATCGAAAATAAATTAAATATTAATTTTATGTTCTCTATTTTAACTGTTAAAATGTATTTATTTCCATTTATTATTTTAATATTTAAATGTATTATTCTATTCTTATATAATCTTATTTAATATAATATTTAAAAATATATTCATTTTTATAAAGTTTTTCAGCTCTACTTTGTGGTTACATTTTAATAAAAATTTGAAACATTTCGTCCTTCCTTTTTTTTTCTTTGAACCCCCCCCTAAAAAAATTAAAACTCTGGTGCATAAATAATCGGGTTAATACTCGAAGAGTGAATCAAGTAGTGGGACCTATGAACAATGCTCTAACTAAGTGAGATGACCGATGTTACCATGGATGCCAATAATAGGGGCCTATTAATCTGTTCTCAACTCATTGAGTTGTGCGATTTTTTGTCACCATCCGTGGAGAGGTGCCAAAATTTGTATTACTTTGAATAGTGGATTTTCTGCGGATCATCACATTATATATATAAATTTGTATTAGTACAAAAATAAATGAAAATTGTCACCCCTCCTATTACTTATGAGGACCATTTGTACCCCCCCCTCCCGAAAAAAATTATGGTCCCAGCTATGGTAGGCATTCATTTTATCATCAGGATTTACCATGAAGATAAATTATTGTTAAAAATTAAAACACTTCGATAGGTGCCAGAATTTCCCACTCTCCTATATCCCCTCCATTCCCTTGATTGCCTCTCCATCAATAACATGATTGGTATATAAATAGTTAGTGGAATTACTATTTAGCAAAGTATTCTTTTTAATTGGAAAATTGATTTTTGTCTCTAAAAATATCAAATAAGTAAGTCTAAGCCATTTTGTATATTATATATATATTTATTTATTTATTATATATAGGTATATTATGTTTATTTGCATCAAGCAGGCAACAATCTTTTGATTTTTCCTTATTAACCGACTTTAAAAAAGGACGAGGTTCTCAATTCGACTGATGATTTTTTTTTTTTTTTTATTGTATCTATGTTACCTGATATCTTCGCCAATTGTGAACCGATTTTGATGAATTTTTTTGGATTGGGTTCAGTATAGTTTCCGATTGGTACCATATAAATTCCATTGGTATTGGACCTTTTTTGTTATGTATGTTCACGCCTAACTTCTTTGTTTATTGACCGATTTTAACCCTAAGATGCATGAGTGTCACGGTATACATATTTACATGACATGGGTGAAATATACCCATTATGAGAAAACAATAAATATTATTTATAAACCATATTTATTTGACCATTTTAACATTTTGTTATTAACATAACATAAACTAATTAATTTACAACGTTAATACAATTATTACATTTATATACAGTGTGTTCCTTACATATTGGTTTATTACAAGAAATACATTGTCACATTTTCTATCTTTTTTTGTTGGACACATAACAGCGTGCTTTTATATTTAATTTTATATTAACAGGTTGATCTTGAATATTTTCTCTGTTTATAAATTTTTTAATATTCTCCAAAACAAGCTTTTGGAGATGCTTATTTTTTTCCTCGAAAAGCAAGCAACTGTTCATCAATAGTATCATTTTCTTTCGGCACCATAACAGTTTTGCCCTGAGTTATAAATAAATTCCAAATATAAGAGATAGGGGCTAATTTATGTTTTCAATCTCTCAGATCGCTTCCTTTTATCATCGAACCTCAAAAATCTTCTTATATCTTCAAATCTGCTCGTAGACTTACAAGCAGAATATATAGGATTTGATAATGTGTCTAAGAATAGTTCTAATATAGGTACATCCCAACTTTTATCAACACCAGACATGAGTAAAATACCAAAGAATGCATTTATCTCGTCTTTCTCAATAGGTTACCATATTTTATTTTTCTCAGAGCATACAAGCCTAGCTTCTCGATAGTACAAATGACCATTTCTTCTACACTATTTGGAGTTATAAATTTTTTCCAAGCATCCACGTGAGTAGATATTTCTCATTTTTTAGTAGGTCTAGGTGTAAAACTTATTATATCATATGATCTAAATTTACTTGCGCTCCTTTTAGGATGTTTTGACCATTTCTTTCCACTTGGGGAAGTTAAAAAACCATCTATTGTCTCCATATCCATATTATTTACACTCTCACTTCTACTACTATCACTATCAATTGCATTTCCTGGCAATGAATTATAATTTGGGTCTATATCTTCATCGAGAGCTTCATCTTCAACCTCTCTATAATCAGAATCTTCACTTGATTCTGATCCAACATACGAAGTTTCGTCGAGCCATTGCAGCACAGTTTCTTCAAAATCAGGATAGGTATATTTGACGGATTTCCTTTTCCTACCACTTGTCGATGCCATTTCTACAAAAGAATCTGCATGTAAAGCTAATATAAATATAATATAGAATAGAAACCTACCGAATTACAAATATTTTCTACGATTGAAAACACAACCACAAAACACAAAAAAGCTTCGGCAGATTACAACTAACTAACGTAGTAAAGGACACAAATTCAAGAATGAAAGTGTAAAATCACTAATAATTAGTATACCAATCAAAATTAAATGAATGAACCAAATTTTAAACTAGAGAAGGTGAATTTGAATGTCACAAATTAGTTCGGGTACAAAATACCCATGTCATGTAAGTAATGCTAAAAATAATAATATGTAAATATTTAAATAACAATAAATTTACGGTACACGTTAACACTTCTATTTCATTCATAACTAACCAATAGAAGAATACATGACATTTGATTACATTTCTTACACATTTTATCAGTAAAAAACAGAATTTTATTACAACGTGGGTATAAAATACCCATGTTATGCATCCTAGGGTTTGATTCTTTCTGCTTTTAGATCAGTATAGTTCAAGGTAGTCAAGATATCTATCTATTTATTTATTTATTTTATGTATGTTTAGCGAGAACTTGTTTCCACGTGGACCGATTTCGATGATTCTTTCTTTATTGGAAAGGGGGTACCTTGGGGGTGGTCTCATATTAATTTCGTCAAGTTCTGATGATAGGATCAATGACGAAATAACGTAAATCTCAAATTCTTATGAGAAAATAAACGAAATTATAATAAATAAAATCTTTATAAAAATAAAACAATCTTAAAACGTTCATTTAAAACCCACAAACGTTTCAAGAGAATTTCTATATTTATGAATTGAATTTTATTATCATTTTATGATTCATTCATCCGACGCTTTCTCTTACGAGATGCATGCAAGGTATTATCTTAAGTCACTATTAATAACATCACTAAAAAGAGAAAAATAAAAATAATTTTTATAAAAAATAAAAAAATAAAACCTACTTCAAACTTAGAAGCGTGTTTTTTAGATTTTTTAAAATATAGTAGACTTGGGGGAAGACGCCCTAGTTTTTAACTTTATTTTATATAAAATAGCACATTAGTTTTATTTTTAACCAACCATTTTATTAACAATATGTACATTTGTGATTAATAAAAAAAAGTTTCGCTTTGAAAAACTATTTTTTACCTAAAAAAAATAGTTTGTAAACGTTTGCAATTCTTACTCCAATTTTGGGGTAAGATACCTTATTTGAAATCAATGCAGTGTTATTAAATTAATTCCAAAAAAATGAAATACATTAATGATCATATTACATGTACCTACATCCAAATAGCATTACTTTTTATTTTTTTAAATGTTCCTTTTTCCCGAGGGGCGAACCGTGACCTAAAATCGTGTACACCTACTTCCACTTCGATTTTCATTTCCAAGAAGAAGACAATAGATGACAATAGATTATCTAATGAATTCCAAAGTAAATCCAAATAATTCCAAAGACGGTGTACACCTAATTCCAATCGCGGTTAACCCCTCGCTTTTTCCTTTTAAGTAATATTTTCGCTTTTGAAAGTTTTTTATTGGTCATTTTCGTTCCATAATCATCGAATAGACTTTCTTATGTATGTCCGTGACATTTCTGGAAAGAAAACATCGGATTAGTTTCCAAAAATTAATTTTAAATGTATAGTAATACAAAGCAACATCTTACACCAACGCGAAAACTAGGGCATCTTACCCTAAAAAATGTTCGCCGTCTTCCCCAAAAGCATTGGACAAGACGCCGGCCCGCCTAGCACCGCGCAGCAGTTGAAAACAGCGGGTCATTACTCGACTAATAGAAAGCCCACACCTCAAACTCACTAAAACTAACCGAGTTATTTCTCTTCTATCAAAACTACGGCTATTATAAATAAGTAAAGTACGTTTGGATATGATTTCGGGTACTTACCAGAGCAATCGGGATGACAAAATCATTTACAAACACCACTTAAAACTGTGATTAATCAACAAAAACTATTTGTATACTCTCACTGGGTACGCGCCTTCATTCCAACTTACTGGCAAGCTGTTTTCTCGCATGCGTGTGGGTGAACCACATGATAGGGCATCTTGTACAATGCGGTGTCTCACCCCAATCTACCCTATAATTACATTGCATATCAGATTGCTTCTTCTTATATATGTTGCATGTCGGAGAGAGATTTGTCTTAAAGGTTTGGCTAACGGCCCGGCAAATTGGTTAGCGCATGGGTTCGATTCCTGAAGGGACGAAGCCCTCTGATATACAATGTAAAAATAGTTTCTACTAAAATCTTTTGATTCGTCTTTAAGATTTTTGAAAAATTTCCATCTTTTTTAAAAAAAAGAAACTTAAAAAAAATGCTTAAATCTTTGCATTAATTATTTAATGGATAATATAGTTTAAGTTTTTTAACACTGGAACAATCTAGAAAGAGGGAATGAATAAGAATGAAGAAGCCAACTCAAGACTGATTTCTATTTGCTACCCTGTTAGTACACTTGGTCTAGAACATGTTTTCTAGATACTAGGAGATCATTAATTAGTAGAGATTGTGGTGTTGGTGCAAGGTAAAACATCTTTAATAAAGATAAGAGTAAATAAATATTATATGTAATATTCATTTACTCATGAGTTAAGGATTCTTGTTCACTTGTTTCACATTAAAATTAAAAAAATAAAAGATGTAAATTTTTTCAATATATAAGTTTCGAGCTGTAAGCTCATCTTCAGGAAAGTACAGAATTATAATATTAATGTGAAACAAGTGACCAAGAATCCTTAACTCATAGTAATTGAATATTACATATAATATTTATTTACTCTTATCTTAACAGGAATCTTACTCTTATCTTAAAGGAATCTTAAAGCCAATAAGAGCTGGATAAGACATGATACTAATAGATGTATCACGTGACAAAAATGTGTCACTTTTTCTTGATCATTTTTTTATGGGTAACCCCGCTATGAAAATTTGTATGTTAAAATTTCTAACTTTTTCAACTTCAACTTCATCACAATTTATGACTCACCTTGAATAATATCAAATTTAAACTTTGTTTTTCGTGTTTAGAATATACATATATTTCAAGTTAATAAATAATAAATGGTCGTCCATAAATTATGTCAAGATTTCAAGATTTTTAGAGCCCCCTCCCCCTGTGTCACATTCTGTCACATTTTCATTGTGCCCCCTCTGTATTGTGACGTCACGCTATCACTTTTACACCCATTAATTTTTAATTTTTTTATAAATTAAACTCAACTAAAGGGTTTATTTTATTTTAAGCATAACTTTATATATTTGAAAAAAAAGTGTTTTTGCTAAAAATGCTTGCTTGCAATTTTTTATCTAGATTTATTTTACCAACATTTTCCGGTTAGAATACCGAATAATAACCTGAAATCTAAAAAATATATTTGAAAAATTTTTAATTTGACTTTTGTGACATCACTGCTATTTTTAAGATCACTGGGTCCCCGTCACATTTGGTCACAAATTTGAGATGCCCGTCCTCCCTTTCTGTGTGTACTAATTTATGGACGGCCTCTAAAAAAAATAATAATAATAAGCAAAACATTCTTTATGTATTTCAGAATATGAAAATTGAGTTCTTCAAATTTCTTGGTTTTTGTCTACTGATTGTCAATAATGGAGCGAGAGCGAGGACCGTCGGAAATTCGGCGTTAAACGTCGTGTCTATTGATTATAAGTGTCAGCCTTATACTTATGAAATTGATATTAATCAGATTGACTTAGACAATAGAACTTTCAAAGGAAAACTTTCTCTTATTCTTGAAATTACCACAAAGACCAAAGAAGTCAATTTGGATTCAAAAAGTCTTTCTTTCGAAAATGCCAATTTAAAATATTCTATTATTGATTGCAGTGACAAAGAAAATTTACAAATTTGTTCAAAATTTTGCTTAGATAAACCAAATTCTATATTATGCCAAAATACACTATTTACACAATTGTGCACAAATAATTCGTCATCGCCCTTATGCAAAGGCATTTGTACAAATGGAATAAACGGTTTAACAAATGGGATTTGTAAAGAGAAAGCCCTTACTGAAATAAATGGAATACTGACACCTGATAATATAAATAACAAAGTGAATTTGGAATTCATTGAAGAAATTGAGAACACATTAATCAAAGTCAGCTTAGAATATATGGGAACCCTAAATACTGATATGAAAGGATTCTATCGTAGTGAAGAGGAAAATGGCAAGTAGGTGGATTTTTTCATATATTATTAGTTAATAAGCATAAAAAATAATTTCAAAATATAGTTTTAAATTAAGATTATGTCTGTTGGCAGCTTTTCTCTATACTGGCTATGCCATATACCGAGGGCTGAACCGCGATTGGAATTAGGTGTACACGTCTTTGAAATAATGTGGAATTATTTTGGATAATGCCCCTTCATCTATTGTCTTTTACTTGGAATTGAAATTGGAAGTAAAAGTAGGTGTACACGATATTAGGTCGCGGTTCACCCCTCGTCATATACTATATGTTTAAACAGTATAGCCATTTGGTTTCCGAAGATACAAGGTCGTAACTCTATTTATGCAATTTGGAGATTTTCAACCACCTTTCACGACATTTAATAAGAAAAAAATTCAGATCAATATAGTTTTTAATGAATTTGGTGTTAGTACTTGGTGAAACATTTTTTAAATTATTGGATAAAAAATACTTGGTAGGTTTCACATTAAGATATAAAAATAAAACGAATTTATTTTTCTAGAGACTTTAATCTCGATATACTAGTATATATTTCGGGTGGCTAACCCATCTTCAGGAGCAACAATTTCTCCTTTTGTCAATGGAATTTAATGAATTCAAAAAATAAAAAATAATAATAAACTGCAACGGATCGTTGCTAAACTTTATCCAAATTCATTTGAAATATTAAAATCTTCATTCCTTTATTATTAATCAGATATCGGGAGCCGGGTTGGCTCAGTTGGCTAACGCACTGGCCTCGTTTCGACAACGATCGATTATGACGATGTTGGAATGGGAGGCCGGGGTTCGATCCTAGCTGGCGAATAAAAATTTCTACCGACTGAAAACTCGGCTCCCCCACTAACCCTACTAACAATTTACTTATGTGCTGTCTAAATGGGCTTTGTTCCCGGTGACATTAAATAAATAAAAAAAAAAATCTGAAGACTGCTGAAGACATTAATGGAATTGAAATAAAAAATAGGCATCAATTTCTGATTTTAAGTCGATTCTTCCACGTTTTAAGTAGAGGTTGCCATTAACGGATCAAATGAATAAATTTTAAAGAATTTTTAAGAAAGTACTAACTTACTCTAGAGTAAAGTACTTTAAAATATAATTTTACTAAAAACTTTATTTAACCTTTTTTGTAGTCCCCAAAATACTTAATTAGGATATTAAATTTTATCAAAATTGGTTAAGTCATTTTCAAGATATTTAGAAAAAACTAAAAAAGTACTGAAATAAAGTACTAATGTTTGTGGGCCGATATGTGCAAAAAACTAATCAGCGCTTCATTTAGTTAAAATAATGCTAGGTTTTCAATTTCATTTTAATCGGTGAAACGGTGTAGAAAAAATCGGGGACGGAACAAACGATAACATCCATCCGCACGCACTTGCTGAAAAATCTCACTTTTTGGCCTCTGGACGAGATCCCATGTAATTTTTGGCAAAACCGTCACGTGCTAAAATTCAACCTAATTGAATACTACAATTTGTGACTATAATTAAGTCCATGGGCTCCGTAGTCTTTACCTGAAGTCACTTTGAAGTCGCGCTTGCCTCGAGACCGATTACAATACTTTACCCATGCTTCCCATTTGATAAAGTTGCTTTATGTAATTAATATAAAGCAAAAATAAATAAATATGTATATATATTGACTAGAGATATTGAACCAAGGTTTTAGTTCAAATTCAGCTCACTCTATGAATTATCCGTTTATTTCACCCCCGCGCCCTTTATTTATGATAATAAATTATTTTATTATGCGGGGGTGATTTTGACAATACCTTGGCGTACCAAGGGGGGGGAGTGATTATAAATAAATTATTTTATAATACAAATGGCGTACTGGAGTTCCTGGTTAGGAAGATGTCCGCCGAAGGCGGGCCTCGCAACTGGTTAATAAATATTTCTTTAGGATAATATAAAATTACATTTTTATCATTAATAATATCATATGCTCAACAATATTATTTAAAATTAATTGAAAATAAACTTAAATCGATATTCTGTAATATTATCTGGTTCTAATTTGACCCCCTTAATATTAGCGAAAATTCCCAATTAATGGCTCTGGCGATACGACATCGAAAAGATGCACGCTACATTTAAAACTTATCTTCTAAAAGTTTACAAAACGAGGATGTTTTTTTCACATCAAGTGTATTGGATTTTTTTAGTAATCGTCTTCAATCTAATTAACATTTTCAAAAAAAATTCATTACTTGTTAGTTTTGACCTTCTGTTTCGGATTTTATGTAAATTGGGGGCATGAATTTTTTAAGTAATCTCTTATTCACCAGCTATTAGAAAAGTATCTTTTTACCACTCAGAGTGCAATACTTTTTTTACAATTAGAATTTATTAGTAAAAAGTCGGGAAGTTTAAAAAAAATTTAAAACTTAAACTCCAAAACTAATGATTTTTGACCACGGGTTTTTTTTCTTTTCTTTTATTAGCCTCGGGAACATAGATGCCCATTTAGCCAGCCGATCGTATTCGTTCATATTTCCATAAATTCGCCAGCCCTCAAATGCTGATCACTAAGGCGGGATCGCTCGGGGGCACAGTAGGGCAAGCAGAGCATCCCAAACCGATCCCTCCGCAACCAGCCAAAGGGCATCACGAATGACCGACAAATGTAGAGCAATAAAAGAACGTACTTGTTAATAAGTCCCTTCAATGAGGGATAAACAGAAGACTTGTATCAATATATTACCTAGTCTAAGACCACGGGTTCATAGGGTCAAACTTTTTGGAAATTAGCTATAGTATAACCCTTTTCAAGATTTCTATCGAATTACCAATAACCCTGTGTGTGTATGCTCTATGATAATATTTGAAATGAACTATTAGCGAATTTTAAATTAAATAAACCAATGAATTAATTTAACTAAATTGAAAAAACCTTTGTTTATTCTTTTATCATAGAAATGACTTAAAATATCAATAAATTCAATCTGCATTTTTAACCCGAATTTCTGAAGTTAGAGAGCGAAAAATTTAATTACGCACTTCTCAACTTTGAGAATAGAAGTATTTTGGTTTCAGACCGATCTAAATCATTTTTAACCGACTTCAAAAAAGGAGGAGGTTCTCTATTCGACTGAATTTTTTTTTTTTTTTTTGTGCATATGTTACCTCATATCTCCTCCAATTGTCAACCGATTTTGAAATTTGTTTTGCATTGGGTCCAGTCTAGCTTCCAATTGGTCCCATTTTTTTTCGTTTTTTTTTTCATAGGTATTAGACCTTTTTTATTAGGTTTGTTTAGACCTAACCTCTTTGTTTATGAACCGATTTCGATGGTTCTTTTATTATCCGAAAGGGGGTGTCTTAGGGATGGTGTCATATTAATTTGGTCAAGTTCTGATGATATGATCACTATTAATAACATCACTAAAAAGAGAAAAATAAAAATAATTTTTAAGAAAAAAAAACCGACTTCAAAAAATTAAATGCAACAAATAAAATACACTAAAAGGTATAAAATAATTATTATCTTATTTAGTTACAACTAAACGACGAAATATTAACATGAAATTACTTTTTGAAGTTGGTGCCAAACATATACCTTTTATGAATCGCACTCGACGGATCTTACTTAGTACGTTTGGCGGGTACGCTCGCTTATAGGTATAGTTTGTTTGGTACCGACTTCAAAAAGTAATTTCATGTTAATATTTCGTCGTTTAGTTGTAACTAAATAAGATAATAATTATTTTATACCTTTTAGTGTATTTTTATTTGTTGCATTTAATTTTTTGTAGTCGGTTTTTATTTTTTTCTTAAAAATTATGTTCTAAAGCTATCGGGGGTATCGAAATCACACGGACACAAAAAAAATGAAAGGTTGAAAATGATTTTTCTCCACTTTCAGCAAAAAAAAATAAAAAATAAAAAAAAATGAACTCAATATTTGAAGCCCCCGGCTTGAATCACACACGGAAAGAATATTTTATATTTTTAAGATTAAAGCATATTCCTATCAAATTAGGAGTTTTTAAAATGATAAGTATATTCTAAATGATTGATCCTTTTAGAATGATTGATGTCTTTTATCTAAGCATTATTAGATTATTTTAGATGAGAAATTAATTTAACACATTTATTTGGATTAAAAATGAAGGATTAATTGAAATTAATTATTTATTATCCATATTACCAAAATAAAAATATTTTTTTTTCACTTAATTTTCTTTATAATAAAACACAATTCAATTCTTTGTTTTGTGATTTTTTTAAACATATCATTATCAGTAATATCTACGTATATCAGTTTTTAAATCCAATACTTAATCCCAAAATTAAAATATTTTAATTTGCTGAGAAAACAAAAAAAATGTCTGGTAATCGGAATTTTATGTAATAACAAAATAGCTGATAAATATATAATAAAATGATTAGGCTGGATATTGATCTTGGACTTGAGATAATAATTAAAAGTTAAATTTCCAAAAGTTGCAACACGTTTCGTCGTATATTTTTCGACTTCTTCAGGCAATTTTAGGATCAGCTTTCTCGTTAATAGATATATACAGAATTAACGAGAAAGCTGATCTTAAAAAATGCCTGAAGAAGTCGAAAAATATACGACGAAACGTGTTGCAACTTTTGGAAATTTAGCTTTTAATTATTTTTTCAAGTCCAAGATCCCAATATCAAAGATGGATGATAACAACCCAAATATAATAAAATACATTATTTAATTACGTAGCGTTGGAAATTCAGAACAATTTTATTTTTGCATAATATCTTTTTAAGATACTTTATTAATTTTATTGGGGGTTTAAAGGCGCATCAAATGCTAAGGTCATTAGCGCCAAGATTCTTTATAAAAGTAAAACAGATCTTATTAGTGTCCTCACATTGTCTATCTGTTTGTCTGTCTGTAGAGCAGGGGTGAGCAACCTTTTTAATCAACGGGCCAATTTAAATTTTAAAATATTTTGGCGGGCCGCACATAAAGTAACACTTATTAATCATTTACAAAACTTTATTTATAATAAACATTAGAATAAAAAAATATAAAATTTAAAAAAATGTAAAGATTTCATATACAAATTTTAATGCAAAATAAAAACAAACAAGAAAAGAACAGAAAAACGAATTTACTTGAAATTTTTAATGAGAAATTTGGCACTGTTTTTTCGATACAAGCTGATGAATATCTGTCGGAATTGATGAGGTAGTTTACACGTACGCAGCTTTCTAATCGTGCATCACTCAGTCTTGATCGGTGGTCATTTTTTATTAATTTCATGGTTGAAAATAATTGTTCGCAAACATACGTACTTCCGAACAGAGACATCATTTGCATTGTATTTTTCGTCAAAAGCGGAAATTTCTCAGGGCTCACATAACAATTTTCGATGTTTAATGAGAAAAATACATTTTTTAAATCGGTATTATTCTGCATGTCAATCACTTCCATTTGAAAGTCTATGGGAACTGTATCCACATCGATACAACACTGTTTAATGGTCTATCACATTAAACTAAATATGATACATTTTAAAATTTATCATTCATTATTATATGTCTTTATTTTCCCCGAAATCAAAAATTATATTAAAATTTTGAATGAATTACTATTTTGGAGAAGGTCGATCGATATTTTCTGGAGTCTAAAATATATTTTTTTTTATCAACGGTGTGAGGTCTCATTAAGTAGAATTAGTCTAAAAAGTAGTTTATTTTTAATTCACTTTAAAATTATGCATTTGTAGCCAATTTTTGCACCTGATTCCAAACTGCTTTTTTTCTTTTATAATGAAATAGATACAAGTAGAAGTTAAAAAGTTGCAAAACTCTGTTCTCCTCTGAGGACCCTTGTAACGTCAAAAATAAGAAGAGATTTCAGGGATGGGTCAGCTTTGAAGGTATCTGTGGATGCAGGTCTAAAAAGATTGAAAGTTATATGTAGCTGGAAAGACGGAGAGGGGGAGAGAGTTCCAGGCTCTAGAAGTCATAGGGAAGAACGAATTGGCGAATTCGTTTCTTCGGTTAGTATCTAATTTAAGCGCGTATTGGTGTTGCATCTTAGAAAATCGTGTATTTCGCGCAAGCTTTTGGAAGGATTATTGATTATATTTCCAAGACTTAAAATTATGAAAAATTCAACTAATAGGTTCATTTTATCTTTAAATTATAACGATTTTTATATTTCAACTATTTTAGAAGATAGAATTAGTTTTATTTTCTATAGGAAAAAATGTATGACTTGGACTTTATTTAATATTTATTTTAATGTAGCTAGCATTTTTTTAGCTGATGATTTTTTAAAATTATTTTTTGTGTGTATATGTGTGTGTAAATAAAACAACTGTACTAGATTATTTGGAAAATTATTACGTAATAATTGATGTTCAATTAACTGAAATTAGGTTAGTATTTATATATCGGTAATAATTTTTTGGGTTAGCTAAATGCAGTATAATGTTATTAATATTATTTTTAATTTTAAATTCATGAAAGGTCGACTTTTAATTGGAGCTAGGCTTAAATGAAATTGAAATAAATATTATTTTTTGTTGTTAAGGATAAATAAATTGAATTTGCTTCTTTCCAGTAATTTATTTTGTTTTTCAAATGGTTAATCCAAATATTTCGAGAGCGTTCTCAGCATCTCTTCCTCAGTGGAAACTGTGGGACCACACAATAGGCAAGTCAGAGAGTTATTATAATTACAGGTGTCAAAAAAGTACTCACCCACTCCCCCACCAATGTGCCGACCCCATCAGTTTGTACAGAACATTGATAAAAGCTCGATCACACAACACACACATACATATATATACAAATTTAAAATGAGATAACATACGAATATATAATTATTTACATCTCTTTATAATGAAGTCCAATGAAATTTAAAAAATCAAAAAATAATCAGTACCCGAGCTGGTTTAAATTTAACTAACTAATTACTGTTAATGACCAGTCGAGGGAAGGTCAACGACCACAAAATTGTCTACGCTTTCTGGCACGCGCAATTAATTAATAAAAAAGCATAATTATTGTTTATTTATTTGTCATTTCTATTAAAATTTTATATTCCCTCATTAAAAAGCCCGTGTCTACCTTGTAATTTACTGTGTTTTTTAGGCTTTGTTGGATGAAACACGATTCCTTTAAAAAATGTTTTGTTTTATTAAGGTCAACGACCACAAAATTGTCTACGCTTTCTGGCACGCGCAATTAATTAATAAAAAAGCATAATTATTGTTTATTTATTTGTCATTTCTATTAAAATTTTATATTCCCTCATTAAAAAGCCCGTGTCTACCTTGTAATTTACTGTGTTTTTTAGGCTTTGTTGGATGAAACACGATTCCTTTAAAAAATGTTTTGTTTTATTTTTTTCATAGTCAATTATATTAAAATTTTCAAAATCAAAATTATGACCCCCAGTCCGCGCATGTTGTGCTAATGCTGTTTGTTTGTTGTTCTCTTTTTTAAGCACAGATTTTTTGTGCTCATATAATCTTTTTTCCATAGGTCTACCTGTTGTCAAGGGCGGATCCAGGAGGGGCGGGGGGCGACCGCCCCCCTCCCCCATAGAGGCCCGTTCCTGGCAAAAAAAAACATTAATTTTTTAAAAAAATTTAAAATTGAAAATAAAGTTCTATGTGTGTGTGTGTGCGGGGGGGGCGGCGTCTCTGACCCCCCCCCCCCCACTTGGACAATTCGATCGCGACACACTTCCGAGATAAAAAGTAGATCTTATATACATCGGGCACCTTATATACATTCACCCCCCCCCCCCCCCCATAAAAATCCCTGGTTCCGTCCTTGCCTGTTGTGCCTATATAAATTTTATTACAATCAATGCAAGATATTTTATAAACTACATTACATTGATTGATTTTTTCTATTTTGTCTTTGTTATTGAAAAGGAAGGACAAATTATTGCCTATTTTTGGCATTAGATCTATTTTATATTTGGAGAACAACAACTTTCGCTTATGATAAGCGGGTGTGAAAGTCATAACCTGTAGCCTCCCTGGTTGAGAATTGTCAATTTTAGCTTCATTAACCACAGGTACTGATCTTGTTATCTTATTCAAGGTCTCGTGTATCGTCCTGCTTATCAATGATGGGGGGTAATTATTACAACTGGCAATTTTTTTAAATCTGACTATATTTTCTTTCCAAAAAGATTTATTGCTTATGTTTAGGATTCCCCAGAATAAACCTCTAATTACGTTGATTTTATGAGTGGGGAGACTATTTGAATTGAAGTTTAGTATTACACCACTCGCATAAGGTTTTGTGTACCAGTTTATAAGTAAATTGTTATTGTTGTTAATTAGCTCCATATCAAGAAACGGTAGCTTACCATCATCATTATTTTTTGCCAACTTTTTGACCCGATACGCCCATCATCAGGGCAGTGCTGCACATAAAGCTTTAAATGTATTTATTTTATCCAATGCGAAGCATGGGGAAACTATTGTAATCGGTCTCTCGGCAAGCGCGATTTCAAAGGGTCCTCAGGTAAAGACTACGGAACACCTGGTCCCAATTAAAGTCCCAAATTGTAGTATTCAATTAAGTTGAATTTTATCACGTGACGGTTTTGCCAAAAATTACATGGGGTCTCGTTCAATCAGATTCAGAGTTGACTTTTCAATTTTCTTTTTTAGTAGTTTGTCAATAAGGGTTTTCTCGTAACCGTTTTTAGCGGCTATTGACAAACTACTAAAAAAGAAAATTGAAAAGTCAACTCTGAATCTAATTTATTCCCAACTGTCAGAGCCAGAATCAAAACCAAAATGAATTATCCCATACTATGGAAAAACTTCGGAAACTTTAAAATTAAAATTCAAAACTTTAGGATATGAAACTATTTTCAAATCCTCTAGAACATTGGGATCTGATATTAGCAATAATAAGAAAGACAAAATTCAAAAAATGGACAAAAAAGGTGTCTATTCCATAACATGTGGAGAATGTGATTCGACCTATATATGAAAAACAGAACGAAATTTAAACACACGCATTTCGGAACACAAAAGAGTTTTTAAAGGGGGTTCGGGTCATAGTGCATTTTCAGACCATTTAATCTCCGAGAAACATTGTTTTCCAGATGAATCAAATATTAAATTAATTAGATCAGAATTAGATTCATTAAAAATTAGTATTTTCGAATCGTTTGAAATTTTAAAATCATACAATAATTCACCAAAAAATTCTTAAATCATCATCATCATCATTGAGTATACAGTCCTAAGACTGGTTTGATGCAACAATCCGTCTCCACTCGACTCTGTCCCCCGGCAGCTGTTTAACCTCTCTAAATGTCTGGCATCCCATATCCCCAATTATTTGGTTGAAATATTCTAATCTGGTTCTTCCCCTTCCCCTTTTCTTTCCCACCTCCCCCTCCAAGATATCCCTAAGCAGTCCCCCATGTCTCAGTGTGTGCCCCATCATCTGACCTCTTCTCTTCTTCAGACTCTTCCACAAGGTTCTTCTTTCTCCGATTCTTCCAAGAACTTCTTCATTTGTAATTTTATCCATCCATTTGATATTCATCATTCTTCTGTAGCACCACATTTCTGAAAGCCTCCAATCTCTTTCTCTCCGCTTTTCCAATTGTCCAGGTTTCACACCCGTACATGCATAGTAGTTTTTGTTTTGAATTAAACCCCATTTTTGCTTGGGCAATTCTTGATTTAATTTCGTTTTTGCTCCTCCCATCCCATGTTATTTTACTTCCTAGGTAGCGGAATTCCTTAACTCCTTCTAGGTTTTCTTGGTTAATTTTGATGCATTCCTGTCTCGTTTGTTCTTTTTTGTACATACTAGGACCTTGGTTTTATTCTTGTTTATTTTCATTTTGATTTCTTCTATTAGGATTTGGTTAATTCCATTCAAGGCGTCCTCTAATTCTTTTTTATTGCTTCCTAGAAGGGCAATGTCATCGGCAAATCTTAACATAGCGATCTTTTGACCTTGGATTTCTATACCTGTATCAATTTTGTCTTTGAATTCTTTAATCGCTTCTTCTATGTATAAGTTGAAAATCATGGTTGACAGCACACATCCTTGTCTTACACCTTTTTTTATTTTGGCTTCTCTGTGTTCATCACCAATATTTATAATTATTTATCGATTATTTTAATTATTAATTATTATTATTTAAATCGAAAAATAGAAATTCCCGAAAGCTTTATTTTAAAAATAACCGCTCAAATAAAAACTTCATGAATGCCACCTACAGCCAAAATAAAATCAAACAAGTATAAATTTCAATTCTTAACTTGGCCACCCTGAACAATTTCTTAACCTAACCACATGAAAGATTTTAACCTTTCATTCATAAATTAATTCCAGTGAATTGATTGTAATAGACTGATGAAGAGGGCAAAGCCCTCGAAACTATAGTCTCGTTATAAATAAATAAAATTTATAATTCCAGCAGAAGACACACTCTTTTATTGTCTCCTTCAATATATAAAAATTCTGCTACTCTCGGCAAAAAACTTTCAATTTAAAATAAAAACTTTTCAACAAATTTATTAGTTGGTCAATTTGGAAATATAATTGAAAAAAATTGTTCATTTATTATGTTTAGAAAATGGTTATTTCAAAAAGTTCTAATTTGGATGAATTAATTATGAAAGAATTTATTAAGAAACCAATAAATCTCCATTGATTTTGTATTAATTATTATTGGAGTAAATTAATATAAGAGTAACTCTAGCAATTTATGATTTTGTGCAACGGTTGCATATCGAACTGGATTCTAATGGTATCATCATTCTGTAAAAATTTAATCAAAATCGGCTTTTTTTTAATTGGATAATTTTCGTAGACCACGGGGCCGGGTTCTGGCGAAGGCGCTGAACCTGCCTTGCTCGGACCTGATTTTAACCCACATATTAATAGTTGGTGTGATTAATAAAATACGAAATTATATGATCATTAATAAGAAATCATTTAAGGGGACTTAAATTTGATGCTCTAAATTGGCTACCTAGACCCACAATTTATTTTTAAAACTTCTATCAATTTAATTTATTTCAATGAAATAAGGAACTTTATTATATTTTATATAAGATAAAAAATAAATCTAATGAAACAAATAGTTTCAAATAGAAATTCGTCACTTAAACTTTATGATGAAAGCCATGTTTTATTAATAAATACTTAAATAGCAAACATACATAATAATAAAAATACACGATGTTTCGATCGAAAATCACAGGCAAATCTAATGGACCATCATTATTTTATTTACCATTTGTAAGTATCATAATCGTCCAGACAGGTCAGATTTTTGCAGATTAGTTTGTCATAATTGTTCTACTTCTTATTTATATTGGAGAATTCTATTAAGTAATCAAAATAATTCTCATAAAATAGATTTATTTTTATCTTATAAAATGTTTTTAGCAAGCTTGTGTGTACTAAGTTTGAGCCTACTGATGCAAGTATGGCATTTCCTTGTGCGGATGATCCTTCATTAAAAGCTAGATTTACTATAATACTCACGGTACCACCTAACCTACCTGACGAAGAAGAATATACTGCAATCTCGAATACAAACGTTGAAGCTACCTACCCGTAAGTAATATTTTAAAGAATATCTATATTCTAGAAAAATAACATTATTTAATCCTAAAGGGGGCGTCCCTAAATTACGTATTGCGATTTTGGCGATTTTTTGACCCCATCCCCCTTGGCGAGATGTTGTGAGATTTGGCTCGACCCCCCCTCCCCTAATCTCACGTGAGATTTTTCGAAATGCGTATTTTTAGTGTAAATACGTTAATCTGTTCTTGATTGGGTTGGATTAATTTAAAAAATATAATTGGCTTAATTATTTTTATTTAAGACTAGTTAAGACTAATATAATTATTATTATTACTTAATTTAACCCAGTTTTCTTGGAATTTTATATTCTTTTTTGCTGAAAAAATTACGTGATATTTTCCGAGACTCCCACTCACGTAATTTAGGGATGCTCCCTTACCAAGGAATAATAATATTTAAAAGAAAAAAACAGATTTTTAAATGTTTAAAATAATTTCTAAAATGTAATTATCAAACACAACAGGAATACCACAAAAATTATTTACAAATCAAAATTTAAGTGGTGTTTATGTAGATACTTAATAAGTGGGTAGTAAGTACCTACATGTATTAATTTTTTTTAATATTTCAGTATTTGATATTTAAAAAAATAAATACAGGCAAAAGTGATACTGATGTTATAAAAGAAAATCATAGAGCGTATTATCAACTTGATCTAAGAGGTTATAAAAGTGATAGATGTTAAGTTTATTTACATGTCAGAAGGACTGTCGACAAAAATCTATTCGGACCGTCGCGTCGGAGCGTCTTTTTATATTAGCCCCTTCTGATAAATACATTGCATAACAAGCTACGAAAACTAAGAAATGTATTATAGTGGACATACCTGTTGGTATATCAGAGGGGTCTTAAAGGGTCTCCAATGGATCAATGGATAAATAGATGTTTTTTGCACTTAGGTTCAATTTTCAATAGGGCTTTAGTCCTTCTGATATACAAGCAAACTTATTTATAACATCTCAGAGTAGAGAATACGTTTAAGTGGGTGCAAATGTAAATATCAAACCTTTTTTGTTGGTGTTGTCTTATATCTCGGGTGGTGTCAACTCAGTGTCCCTCTTTGTACATAAAATTAGAATTTATTGATTTTAATTAATTTACTCTAGTGCTTTTAATCTTATAAAATGAATTTAAAAAAAAATGCAAAAAAAAAATCAAAAATTACTTATTTCTAGCTGAAAACGTATAAAGGGGCTTTACAACCAAAACTTTAAGAAAAAAATTCAATTTAAAAACAAAGATATAAATTTATTTGGTCCTTTTGAATTTAACAAAGCAAATAGAAATTTAATGAAGAGATTTGGACATTTTAAATGTTTATATGGATTTTAATGTATGTGTCTCAGATGAAATGAAAATTACATTTGCATGTGTAGAAGCCAGTAGGAGATGTCTGCAGGGTTCCGATTTGACGAAGCTCGGGGACGGTTCCGTATTTCGACAGTCCAGGCGTCGTGGGGTCGTGCGAACAGATTACTTGAGGCTTTTTTTAACGTGTAAATGGCAGAATGTCTGTTTCATAACCTACCATTTACACGGGCTTATTCAAATGATTTAGCCGTCGAATTCGTGGGGTTGGACCAGTTGTATAATGGGTTATCAAACCTGGTTTACTTCCCACCGAAGTTTGAGTTCCTTTTTCCGACAATAGTCTGTAATTTGAGTAATTCATCACCTATTAGGGTTAGTGGAAATCGGATCTCATTATCATATCAGCACTTCCGGCTTTTATAGCATTTTCATAATCCCACCCCGTGGTCAAATGAGGCGACGATTTCTTGAATTCAACCCCTTCTCTATACTTTATCCAATCAGCATCAATTTTACTCTCTGACGTGAGCTTGTATTTTTATCCCTTTAAATTTCTCAATACTTTCTATTTAAATTGACCATTTAATGACAATACTCTGAATATGAATTTATTAAACCCAGATTCTAATTATTTCTATAAAAAAATAAGCAATTAGTATGTTTTGTGAATTTAATTCTATTTTTGACTATTTTAAATTAATTCCTTTCTTTATTTATTCAAGTTAAGAAAATAGTCTAGTTAAGAAAATTAGAATATAATCTTTATATAAAAAAATTGAATTTACTAATAAGAAAATAAATATCTTCCTAAATCTATATCTTCCCTTATGCAACAATGAAAATAAAACGATATCATTTTAACGTCTTTGATTTTCTTTTATTAAATCAACACATCTACTCTTGGCAATAAGACTGATATTATTTTATTATATTTCTGACAGGTATTTAAAAGTTTAGAAAAATTAAAATCCTAAAATAAAATAGTAAAAGAAACTAGTATTAAAGTTATTAACTAGATTATAATAGATAAATTTTTACAAAAATGGAGTAAAAAAATAATTAATGAATTGGTTGTTGTTGAATATTTCATAAATTTCATGATGACTTCCCCAGAAATTCCAATCTTAATGTCTAAATCTCACATAGATAAATAATGTTGATAAATCAACTTATCGCAGCCACAATGAGAATAATTATTTTATTATATATGAATCAGTATTTGAGAAAATCACAATAGAGGTGGAATCTCTTCCATGTATATACAATTAATAATTACATATAATGGAATACCGAATTCACTCTATCTGACATCAGGCAGGAAGTTTTCGGGAAAACAATATAAATATATTCCCCCATAAGAACAATACATTTAAAATCCCTTTAATTATCTGTAATATAAGCACTAAACTATATATTGTTTTTTTTGTATATAACTCGAAGAGTTGTCACCACTTTTGTGATTTTTCTCAATACTGATATATACCGGGTGAGTTTTTATCTTGAGACAGTCTTATAACTCAAATACAGTGCATTATATGAAAAAAAGTTTCAAATCTCATTCTCTCGTAAAATAAATCCTATTATGCATTCCTACTCTCTTCTTGGCCGACAACTTGTCCGAACTAAGAGTATACGTGACCTTAGTGTCCTGTTTGATAGTAAGCTGTGTTTCAAGGATCATATCCATGACATCTACAGACGATCTCTCAGAACACTCGGTTTCATTACTCGCAATTCTTACGAATTTAGAAATGTCCAATGCTTCATTCATCTTTACAAATACTTAGTTTATCCAATAGAAAGCTATAGCACACCCCGTTAGTAACCTAACGCCTCCTGGGATGGTACTATAGCTATATTAGGAAGGGAAACAATATTTTATTAATTGGGAGATAAATTTAAAACCCTAATTTATTGATCGGAGAATTTACCACTGCTCGAAGCCCCTAAAAATTTAGTAAATTGGATATTGGATTCTATCTAAGTTTCTGAGATTTGACTCGTGATCCCGGCTTCTTTCCTTCTACTCTGTTCTTTTCACGATGGAGGGGCCAGCCCATACAGGCCTTTAGGGGATGTACCTTCTGATGTATCTCCTTCTCAAATCAACATCATTAAAAAAAACTGTTGAGTATGCCACCGAAGTATGGAGTCCGTTTTACTCAGCAGAAAAAAACTTCTTCAATCTGTACAAAATAAATTTCTGCGTAGGCTGTCCTTTAAACTGTTCATCCAAAATAATTCCTCTTCAAATGTCTCTTTACAAACTCAATTTAACCTTCCAGACCTTGATAGCAGACGTCATTATTTTGATGTAGCCTTTATATATAAATTATTAAATAGCCAGATTGATAGCAATTTACTATTATCCCAGCTAAAAATAAATGTTCCATGTCGTAGTTTGAGATCATAAGACATGTTTTACATTGATTGCCCGAGGTCAAACTACCTCATGGCTTCATCCCTAAACCGAATGATGAGCATATGTAATGTCGTGTTCATTGGCATTGACGTTAACAACTGTTCTTTCTCTTGTTAGTATTAAGAAACTGATGCTGGGAAGATATATTATACTGTTATAAGGAGAGTGAATTGTAATTAAATATGTATACTGATAATATGTAAAAGGACTTATTCCGTTCGAATAAATAAATAAAAAATAAAATAAAAGTTTATTAATATCAAGGGGCAACTAAACTACGCTATTGTTTGTCGTCCTGGGACGGGCTTTCATGGGTATTTTAGGGTCAAGTTCTGTTTTTTAAATGGAAACCTATATTTTTGTTTACATTTCCTAAATCTACAAAAAAAAAAAAAAAAAAAAAAAAAAAACTGAACAACTTTCATAAGAACTATTTTTTTATTCGATATCAAATAAAATAAATATTAAATCAATTAGATCTTAAAAAAATCAAATATTTAATTATTAAATAAATAATTATTAAATTGAAAAGTCACAACAAATAAAATAAGTGTTTATATTGATCTTAAAACTTCATTATACACAGATTTAAGAGTTTATTATTATCTTGATAGATCTAAAATAGTTATTGGAGACTCATAGAAGGTCCACACTGTTCCTGAAGCCAAGGTTTCCGTTTTTTATATAATTGTAGTTCGTGTAAAATCTGAGGTATTTCGGAAATATGTATAACAGATGTTAGGTGTAGTTAGAAGAAAACTAGTTGGTGTAGTTTTTTATTTGTTTTATTTGGTGGACGTTTGCGACTCAAAAGTTTCGGATGGGAACAGTCCTTCTTCAGCACCTGTTGATTCACAAGATTATATTTTAGAGTGAGTAATACTTATATGTGTGTGTGTCACGCACATATATGTATTACTCATTTCAAATTCTTGAGCTTAAAAAAGTTTATTTCTCGTGTTAATTCAGTAGATAGTTATATTGTATTACCATAATAATAATGGAGCATTTTTTTGTTGAAGAAAGATGTTTCATCCAGAAAACTTGCGATACATTCTGGAATGTCACAGAACGTTGTCGGAAAAAATTATGAATAATTATTTTTAAATTATTTATTTAATAATTAAATATTTGATCATTATTATTTTATAATTATTTTGAATAATTGTTAAGAATAATTATTATTTGGATTTTTTTGGAGAAACAAGTGATTTAATATTTTGTTTATTTGATATCGTATAAAAAAATAGTTCTTATGAAAGTTGTTCAGTATTTTTTGTAGATTTAATCTATGAAAAAAAAATATATGTTTCCATTTAAAAAACTGAACGTGACATCAAAATACCATTGAAAGCTTGTTCTAGGTCGACAAACGCTAGCGTAGTTTAGTTTCCCCTTTGATATAAATAAACTTTTATTTGAAAGTTTTTTCATATAATGCACTGTTTTTGAGTTATAAGACTGTCTCAAGATAAAAAACTCACATATATAAAATTTTCTATTATATAAAAATTACTCTCACTCGGGCTACCATAAGTGTAGATGTTATTATGTTATTAACTAACTTAAAAACTTTTTACAGGCAAAATGGTGTTTATAAATTTGAGGAAACCCCATTAATGTCAACTTATCTAGTTGCATGGGTGGTGTCAAAATTTAAACATTTAAATACTGAAAATAAATATCGAGTATTTGCAACTTCGGACCAATATGAAAAGGGAAAGCTTGCTCTTGAATTTGCTCCAAAAGTCATAAGTCTATTAAATGAATATACAGGAAGTGATTATTTTGAGCATATGAAGAAAATTGATCAAGTAGCGATACCAGATTTTTCTGCTGGGGCTATGGAAAATTGGGGTCTTGTAACTTATAGGTAAGTTGCTAACTAAGTGAATATGCTTTAATAAATTAATAATAAGTTTACACAATTAGTTATAATTATATAAACAAATATCTTAATATAGATTTTACTTAGCTATTTCATTGTGTTCAAATTTGAAAGATGTCTATATAGAGTGTAAAATTTCTAAAAACAAAGTATGATATGTAGGTATATACTGACAATCTCCAAAAACTAAAACGACATTTGTTACGAAAGATGGCCGACCAGGGGTTCCCGAATCGTTTCAGTGAAACAATACAAATAAATAAATCAATTATTAATATTTAAATTACAAAATTACATTTTCCAGACATACATTCATTATTAATTCCTATCGTAATTTTACCAGACAAAAAGATAAATCAAATTAGGATGGGATTCCTAATTTTATTTTTAAAGATTATTTGTAGGAATGGCTCTTTATTTTAGAAAGGTTCACAACTCCTGCTCTAGGTTTGAAAATATTTAATAAAACATGACCTCTAGCCAAACGCCAACCAAGCTTCGAGCTTTGGCCAAATAGGAAC
The DNA here is from genome assembly GCA_024734495.1 of Forficula auricularia. NCBI lineage: Eukaryota > Metazoa > Arthropoda > Insecta > Dermaptera > Forficulidae > Forficula > Forficula auricularia. The sequence continues at coordinate 30,473,166 of JALMQS010000030.1, read as the reverse complement.
CCCCTGATAGATATGCATTCAAATCGACAACTTTGTGTATCATATGCATATCTAACAGGATAATATTTCAATAGGCTCTCTAGAAACTATGCAAGACTAGAAAAATATCTGGTGTGCCACAAGCACTCCGCTTGTCTTTATATGGTCCCATCCGCTCATATTTTCATAAACGAAAAATTTTATTCGTAAAAAATTCGATATATTTTCGATGGTTTTAATAAATAATCAGACATATTTTGATGTAATCTTGAATATAAATGTTTTCTCTAATATCAAAGAAAATGAATATGAATGTAATATCTCATAATACTAAAGAGCTTTTGTTCCTGTTTCTGTTTATATCTATATCTATATATGTCCATTCCCCCAATTTCTGTATTTCTATCCCCCGATAAATTATTGAAGTAAAATTTCTTTAGCCGCGCCTAGCAGTAACTCAACGGTTTGTGACGGAAGTGACGCAGTTAAAAACAAATGGAAGTGTGTTTAAGGCGGCATATTCAAATATACCATAAGCATAAATACATAATATATATAAAATTAATAATAATTATTAATTAAAATAATGATAATATTTAAAATAATTATTATTAATAAAAATGATTATTTATTTATTATAAAAATTACATATATATACAAAACCGTAATACGTCCAATATTAACTTACGCAGCAGAGACAAGACCCGATACTGCAAAAACTTCTCAATTATTGGAAACGACTGAAATGAAGACATTAGAAGGATAATGAACGTGACCAGGCTCGATAGGATGAAGAGTGTAGATATTAGAGAAAAATGTGGAATACAAAAGGTGGGCGAATGGGTTAAAAGAAGAAGAGCGGAATGGTAAATGTGAGAAGAATGCCAGAAGATCGACTGGTAAAGAAAGTGATGACAAACCAGCCGGTTGGAATAATAAGTAGAGGTCGTCCTAAGAAGAGATGGTATGACGTTCTGGAAGAAACAAACCTATAGGTTTAAAAATAAGAAGAAGAAGACATATATATACATTAGGGTGGTCCTTATTTTGGGTATTTTCGAATTTTTATGCTGGCAGAGGCTCGTATGGTTCGAAATAAATGAAAAAAAAATATCTTCCAAGTTTCAAGCCCTTATCTCAATTTTAACCCGTGCCTCAGAGCGATGTAAGTTTCCCATCTAAATAACATGGGGTTTTTGGCATTGAACGATCAATTTTTTATTCCGGCCAAAGTAATATTTCAAAAAATTGGAATCTTTACCCTTATAATAGTAGCTATCCTTCAGAGTTTTTTCAGATTTTTAGATACTATAATTTTGGAGTTTTAGCTAGATAAAATACTGCCATATCTTAGTGTAAGTAAGTTATAGACTCCAAAATTATAAAAGCTACAAATCTGTAAAAATTTTGAAGAGTAGCTACTATTATAAGGATAATATCTACAGAGTTTCAAATTTTTTAAACCATTGCTTTGGCCCGAATAAAAAATTGATCGTTCAATGCCAAAAACCACATGTTATTTAGATGGGAATCTTACATCGCTCTGAAGCATAAATAGGTTAAATTTGAGATAGGGGCTTGAAACTTAGAGAATATTTTTTTTATTTATTTCGAACCATATGAGCCTCTGGGGGCGTAAAAATTCGAAATACCCAAAATAAGGACCACCTAATATACATAATAATGCTATAAACTATGAGTGATATACAAAGACAAATGCTTCGCCAGTCGGTTCAATCACTTGGTCAACCAAATTATACCACATTCTTAAGAGAACTCACACAGGAGTGTTATCCAAAGTACACAACATATAAATAGCCAAATTTCTTTACGTTTATGCCTCCGCTGCAGCTTTATACTATATAATCAGTCAGTAGAAGGTATAACTAGAACGGGACTTCCACCAAATAATTTAAATTAAACGCACCTCTAATGATTAGACTCTTACTAATCACAAATATTTTTGAATATATTTAAATTTTTATAGGGGATATTCTTCATCAATTACCATACATAAGGGGATGGTAACATTATTTTTTATAATGGCCAAATAAATAAATAAATAAATCTTTATTACTCGACCTGCTTAGAGACACAAGTCCTCGGTGGCTAGTTCAACCAAACATCAATATAATTTAATTACAAAAATTAATAAACATCAATACAAATCAATTACAATAAATTAATAATTAACAAATAAATAAAAAAAAACCGAAACAAAATAGAATGGTATGCTTATTAACAAATAACATGACCATAGATTTCAACCAAAAGACAAAACGTAATTTGAAAATTCCACACAAAAACCCGATACCAAGAGCAAACGACGCATTAGCCATCCCGGTATTTGCTATAAGTAGTTAAGGAAACCTGGTCAAAACCTTAACAAGGTTGGTATATACAGAAAAACTTGCAATGCAATATTATAAACCTTTGTAAATTCCTTTGTTTAGCTGACGCCAACGTTGATAAAACACATAATAATGTTCGAATCATGAGTTAAAATAAAATTTAAATCTAAATTTTCTAAAACTTTCTAACTCTTTGGTGCTTTAATTATGAAATATTATGTTAAATATATATATTTATTTATTTTATAACTCAATTAATGGGCGGGTGGCATAATGGAAGATCGCAATTCGCCGACTCCTATATGATGAGCATCCATGGGGGTAGTTAAGGGGTGAGGGGCAGTAGCCACATTGAAAAATCAGAACTCCATTATTATGAGGCATCACTTATGTATTTCTCATTAAATTATTTCTTTACTTCCAAAATTAGTCAATCCTAATAAAAAGTTAGTTGATCTCTAATCGGATTAGTGAAATTGAACCTTGTGGTGGCTAATCAGCTGGCCGGCTACACCCCTAGGAAAACTCCTCAACTACGCCAATGTGAACATCAAAGATTTAACTGAACTATTCTAAGATTCATTTGTAAATAAAAAAAAGTTATAACATGGTTATTTTTTAGAGAAAGGAGAATTTTATGGGATGAAAATACAATGACAACTTCAGCTAAACAAAGTATCTTGACTGTGATTTCTCATGAACTTGCTCATCAATGGTTTGGAAATTTGGTAAGCCCAGAACATTGGGGTCTTCTTTGGCTCAACGAAGGATTTGCAACATATTTTGAATTTTTTACAACTGCAGAGGTATATTTTTTATTTATTTTATGTATTTATTTATTTATTTAAAAATTAGTTATTAGTTGTCATATTAGTTCCCTTAATCCCTCCCAGCGGGAGCTCACGTGAATTCGATTATTAGTGTCTTAAAACTTTGATAATATATTAGAAAGTAAAATAGCTTATAAAGCTCTTCAGTAAAAAATAACAAGTAATAAACCGCTTAGCCGAAAAATCTAATTTGCCCTGAAATTCAACCTCACCAATAGTAATTGACTTTAGAAAATAGAACCTTTAATTACAGCGAATGATTTCCATTTTACAAGTCTATCTAGATTTTACTGTTTCTATATTTTTAATTTAAATTATATTTTTATTACTTGCTTGTAACGCATTATGATATTACCGTAAATTAAATAAATTTGTGAAATTATTAAATATGTGGCTGTAGTTGAAATGACATGTTCCAAAATCCTAAACTTTAGCATATGCAAATGAATCTTAAGTCCGCCTCACAAGAGGCTATCTTTCCTGCTGGTTTTTTTGCTTTGAAGCTTGCTCTGGTGCTAGAACTCGGGATGGTTTTTTTGAGTGTTGGCTTAACATGAAGCGGGTTCCCAGGCTGGATTTCTAGCTAGGTGGTGGTGATGCGTGCGCAGTGACAGTTCAGAGTCAACAAAAATGGCTGACAGTAATATTATTCCAGAAGTTATTAATTGCAGGCGAACGAAACGTTTGAACAAGCCAGCTGGGTTTTTGCTCATGTCACCCAAGTGATCTGCTTTCCGATTGATTCTCACTCAAAACCAGCCTACGATGAAGCCCAGAAAATACGACATGTTCTATCTTTGAAATCTAGCAAGGTTTCTAGCAAGACATCAGTGACGTCATTTCTATCCTGGGAGCCATCTCAATTTCCATCTGAGGTCCCAGCCCAAAAACTAGCAGAGAAAAAAGCGTCGTGAAGCGGCCTTTAGTTGCAAAGTGAAGAAGAGAAATTAATTATCACTAACTCGTAATCCAAACCCACCTATAAATTTAATTAATAAATGAGGTATAAAAACAAGCAGTTTAATTAACTTGGAAATTTTCTATAAGCACAAATGATTTATTGTGTTGTTCTTGCTTGAGGTTTAATCTTGATTGTGAGCCACCAGTTTCAACGAGAAGCCACTGCTTCGTTGGTTCGCCCCTGGTCTAGACCAGCGTTTCTCAACCTTTTTTGGCCCGCAAAATTTTACTAGGTATTAAAGAACTACTACATAAGTTAATTGTAACATTTTTATTATCATATACTTACAATAATATTTAAATGTAAAGATATGTAATTATATATATACGCGGACTAGTAAAATTTCTCCGCAGACCACTGGTGGTCCGCCGGACCAGCGGTTGAGAATAGCTGGTCTAAACAATGTCTTATCTTTTCTGAAATATGCCATTTGTGTTAAATTTATCTTCTTTATTTTTTCCTTGTCTATTTTTAAATTAATAATGATTATTTTTAGCTTACATTTGGTTTGAATTTAGAAGAACAATTTATTTCTATCGAAATTCGAGATGCTTTCGAAGTTGATTCTGTAAAAGAATCGAGATCGATGACCGTTCAGAAAGATAATATCCCACTCGACATCAGAGATATTTTTGATTCCATTTCTTACTCAAAAGGTATTTTTAGATAGTTATTATATTAATGGTGATCCATTTAAACTGACAAAGTGAAATATTTTCAAAACAAAAAGTTGTAAAGAAAAATGCTTTAGATAAAATATGTTTTGATTGAAAGGACAAGAATAATAACTTTATTTATTTTTAAATAAAATAAATAAATAAATAATAAAATATTATTTGTTTTAGCTGGATCTGTTCTTTATATGTTTAAAAATACACTATCTGAAGAGGTTTTTAAAAATGCATTGAGAGAATATATACGAAAGTAAGAAATTTTAAAACAGAAATATAAATTTATAAAAAAACTATTCGAAGAGATGATTAAAATATAAAAATTTCAAGTGTTTTTTTCATTTGCCCGCTTTCTAACAGTTTGTAATAGCTTCCCGACCTATATATGGGGCATTCCATGCCAAATCGACCACTTTTGACCCCGACCCCTTTCGATTTGGCTGGAAACTTTTTTACCTTTTTCTACCTTATCGAAAACATTTTTCAGAATTTTTTCAAATTTTACTACTCAACGGAAAAAAGTTATTAATTTTTGAAAACAATGGCGTTTTTTCTTTCAAACGCTCATAACTATTTCAAAAATTGACTAATCGGGACGTTTTTTTTTCGTTTTTAAACGTGCTTTTGAAAAAAAAAATACAAAACAAATATTCAACTTCATATTCAATAACATTTTTCAATTTTTCTGAAAAAATCATTGATTTTTTGAAGTTTGACATTTTTGAATTTTTTTTTCAAAAAAACTGAGTTATTCTGCGAGGAATACTTCAAACCCCATGTTGGTCGGACTTTTCTTTCTATTTTTTTTGTTTAATTGAAAAATATTTTTCTTATTTTTTCGCAATCCAACATTGTTTTTATAATAAAATATATCTTAATAAATATATCCATAATATTTTATGATTTGTTTATAATCTTAACTTGATTAATAATTAGGATTTTTTTGGCTTTTCTGCCTTTCTAGCCATAAGCCAATTTACGATAATTATTATTATTTTTTTTTAATTTGTCTCTACCCATGGATCAGATTTTAGCCGGATGCCTCAAGTCGGATTCGTACCCGGGTCTACTTGGTTAGCAGGTTGGTACGTTAACCCCTAGCCTAACCCGACCCCCTAATAATTCGGATAATTACAGGAATAATTCAGTGAATAATCATTAAAAATTTTAATATAAATAATAAACGATTTATTTACTTTCTCTTTTCAGTTTAAACAATTTACAAACTTTGTAACATAATATTACAATTAAGTTTTCACCTGAAGAGGACTATAATAAAGCCGTGAATGACCTAAGTGACCTATTTTCAAAAACAAAAACCATTGCAGGAACTCAGCAATTGCATAGTGTGATTCCAAATACAGATGGTGGTCTTTTTATGCGAAATTATTCTAATTCAATACAATATAGAGTTTGTAAATTGTTTAAACGACAAATAGAAAGTAAATAAATTGTTTATTATTTATATTAAAAAGTTTAATGATTATTCACTGAATTCCTCTATCCTAATTATTAATCAAGTTAAGATTATAAACAAATAATAAAAGTTATGGATATATATATATTTTTATTTTTTTTGGCCTTTCTAGCCATAATGGATATATTTATTAAAATATATTTTATTATAACAACAATGTTGGATTGCAAAAAAATAAGAACAATATTTTTTAATTGAACAAAAAAAAAAAGAAAAGAAAAGTCCGACCAACATTTCAAAAATGTCATACTTCAAAAAATCAATGATTTTTTCAGAAAAACGAAAAAGTGTTATTGAATATGAAGTTGAATATTTTTTTTGAATTTTTTTCTGAAAAGCACGTTTAAAAACAAAAAAAAACTTCCCGATCAGTAAATTTTTAAAATAGTTATGAGCGTTTGAAAGAAAAAACACCATTGTTTTCAAAAAATTAATAAATTTTTCGGTTTAGTAGAAAAATTTGAAAAAATTCTGAAAAATGTTTTCGGTAGGGTAGAAAAAAGTAAAAAAGTTTCAGCCAAATCGAAAGGAGTCGGGTCAAAAGTGGTCGATTTGGCATGGAATGACCCATACATATACGATAATCGTCTCTGAATGAAAATAACTAGATTATAGGAAAAGTAATATTTTTTTTGTAATTAACTTTTAAAAATTTAAATCAATGCTTTATAGATATCAAAAAGGAAATGGAAATCCTGAAAAACTGTTTGGCGAATTCATTAACGCAGATGCCGAAACTAAACAAATTCCTGAAGATATAGCAATGGAATTTTATAAATCATGGACGGAATTTCCAGGATATCCTCTCATCAGTGCTACTAAAGAAAATAATAAAATCCTCCTTAATCAAGTAAGTAACAAACCTATGCCCCAAAACATTTAGGCACTTTCCAAGACAGAATGCATATTCCTTTACTTATACTTACACTTGGACTCTACAGCCCTTCGGTTTTGGCCTCACGGATGATTCTCCTCCATACATTCCTATCCTGGGCTGCTTTTTTTTATGAAAATGATGAGAGAAGGAGTTACACCAAAAAGGTGCAATCCCTAAAAGCCTGGGTTGGCCCCTCCATCGTGAAAAGAAGAAGAAAGAATTTTAAGGGCTGGGCGGGGGTCTAAGGTGTCTATGGATACGGGTCTTAAATAGCTGAAGGTTATAAGACGCGGGAAAGATGGTGGCAGGGAGCGAGTTCCAGTCTCTGGAGGTCATAGGGATAAAAGAGTTGGCGAAAGCGCTTGTTCGGCTTTTAACCAATTTGACAGCGAAGAGGTGCTGAGCGTTCGAAAACCGCGTGTTTCTCGTAAAGAGGGCTTTAGGGGGGGGGATAATTGATTTCAGCTCGACTGAACAGACACCGTGATAGTATCTGTAGTACAGGGAAAGAGCAGAAACGGTTCTTAGGTGAGCCAGGGAGTCGAGTGAGTTGGTTAGAGCCGGGTCTCCTATTAGTTTAATTGCTCGCTTCTGAATCGCATCCAGTGTAGCAAGAGAATGCTTGGATGCACCCCTCCACAGATGAGAGCCATATTCGAGACAGGGACGAATTTGAGCCTTATACAGTATAAGAAGTTGACTGGGAGTATAACGGCGTCTAGGCCTAAATAGGAGACCAAGCTTGCGCGCTGCAGCTTTAGCAGTAGTTGAGATATGGTTATTCCATAAAAGGTCAGACCCCAGAGTTACGCCTAGCATTGAAATTTTATCCCTGAATTCTAGTGAGTTTGAGTCGAATGATATGTTTGGGAGGTTTCTGTCGACGCGCCTAGAAATAAGGCAACACTGGGTTTTCACTGCATTGAAGTTAACTAAGTTTTGGGATCCCCAGTTTTTTAGTTTGCATAAGTCTAAAATCATTGAGGAGGCAATGTCTGCACGGTTTTTATGCGATACAGGGGCGTTATGTAGGTGCTGTCATCTTCGTAACAATGTACCGCTATTTCAATATTGTGCATTCCAAGGGATTCCAGGTCTTTTTTGAAGTTATCATATCATCTCATCCGCTGTCTTCCTCTTTGTCTTTTTCTATCTAGGAATTTCTCCAAAACATATTTTATGATACAGGCGGGTTTAGTTCGTATAAGAAATATTAGGAAATAGTTGTAAAATTGCTCTCTGAGACGTATACCGGATGAGTATTTTATATTGAGACAGTCTTATAAATCAAAAACAGTGCATTATATGGAAAAAAGTTTCAAATAAAAGTTTGTTTATATCGAGGGGGGAACTAAACTACGCTATTGTTTGTCGACGTAGAACAAGTTTTCAAGGGTATTTCAATGTCAAGTTCTGTTTTTTAAATGGAACCCTATATTTTTCTATACGTCTACTTATTCTACAAAAAAAAAACTGAACAACTTTCATAAGAACTATTTTTTATAGGACATCAAATAAACAAAATACATGAATCAATTAAGATCTCAAAAAAACCTTAATAATTATTTTTAACAATTATTTAACTTAATTGTGAAATAATAATGATTAAATAAATAATTACTAAAATCAGAAAAGTCACAACAATGAAAATAAGTGTTTTAATGATATTAAAACTTCATTATACTCAGATTTAAGAGAATATTTTCTACTTAAAAGAACTAATTACAATTCTTGAGTTTAAAAAAGTTTATTTCTCGTGCCAATCCAGTAGATAACTATATTGTATTACCATAATAAAAATGGAGCATTTTTTGTTGAAGACAGAATTAAAATGGTCTTAATTTATGCGGTGAATGTGGAAGAAGTGTTAGGGGCTGCCATTGAAATGAATGCCGAGCGTTTTCCTGACAGGAATTGTAAAGGCTACGAAGAAACTGGAACAGGTCAAAATAAAGAAATTTGAACTGGAATTCATCCAGAAGACTTGCAATACACTCTGGAATGTCTCAGAACAGTGTCGAAAAATTATTAAATTATTTATTTAATAATTAATTATTTAATCACCACTATTTGACAATTAAGTTAAATAATTGTTAAAAACAATTAAGAATTTTTTTTGAGATCTAATTGATTCATATATTTTGTTTATTTGATGTCGTATAAAAAAATAGTTCTAATGAAAGTTGTTCAGTTTTTTTTATAGATTAAGTAGACGTATAGAAAAAGATAGTTTTATTTAAAAAACAGAACTTGACATTGAAATACCCTTGAAAGCTTGTTCTACGTCGATAAACAATAGTAGTTTAGTTTCCCTCTCAATATAAACAAACTTTTATTTGAAACTTTTTTCCATATAATGCACTGTTTTTGAGTTATAAGACTGTCTCAAGATAAAAAAACTCACCCGGTATATAGCAATTTCTTTCGCTAGCTGGTTCTAAGTTCATGACATTTGATACCAATTTTTCTTTGATAGAAAAACTCGTCCAGAACTGATGTTTATTATTGGTATTTCCAATACTACGTATTTTCTTATTTTAATATCCCAGTGCCCTGGACATCTTATTTCTTGGAACGTTATTATGTCCATGTAATATATTTCCAAATCTTTGATGGCTTTTGTTGAAGGTACTGGCCTATACATTAGGGTGGGTCGAAAAAACTGAATTTTTTTTCGAAAACAGATTAGTTACCTATTAAAATAAGAAGAAAAAATGGCATAAAAAAAATTAAAATCGGTTAACATCTTCCGCTCGGCCATCGAACTTGAAACATATGAGAAATTGGAAAAATCATGATATTTTTGTAATTTTTTTCTGCTAGTTAAAATTTTTACAATAAACACACTAGTTTTTTATGCTTGTTTTATGGTTTAAATAACCTATATAAATTAAATTCTGATCAATAATATACTTTTTTACGTTTGCGCAACATCTTAGAAAAATAGAATTTTTTAAGATGTTGCGCGAACGTAAAAAAGTAAATTATTGATCAGGAATTTAATTTATTTAGGTTATTTAAATCATAAAATAAGCATAAAAAACTGAAATTTTTTTTCGAAAACACATTAATACAAAAAAGTTGCATATTGTAACAAGAAGAAAAACGGCATAAAAAATTAAAATCGGTTAATATCTTCCGCTCGCGCATCGAACTTTGAACTTATGAAAAATAGCAAAAATTACGATATTTTTGTAATTTTTTCTATTAGTTCTGTTTTATTTAAAAATTTTAACTAGCAGAAAAAATTACAAAAATATCGTGATTTTTGCAATTTTTCATATGTTTAAAGTTCAACAAGCGAGCGGAAGATGTTAACCGATTTTAATTATTTTATGCTGTTTTTCTTCTTATTACAATAGGCAACTTTTTCCCACTAATGTGTTTTCGAAAAAAAAAATTTCAGTTTTTTCGACCCATAGGTACTACTATACAAGCTCTATATATATGTTCCAAGAATCAAATTGCATGTCCCCCGCTCTTAATAAATTATGTCACACGAATTTCAAGATTTTAAGCCCCCCACTCCCTCCTGTGTCACATTCTGGCACATTTTCATTGAGCCCCTCCTGTATTGTGACGTCACATTATCACTTGTATACACTTTTTTCTTGCTTACAATTTTTCGTTTAGATTTATTTTACCAATTTTTCGTTTAGATTTATTTTACCAACATTTTCAGGTTAGAATAATAATAACCTGAAATATAAAAAATATATTAGAAATTTTTTTAATTTGACATTTGTGGCATCACAATTTTTAAGATCCCTGTGCCCTCCTGTCACATTTTGTCACAAATCTGAGATGTCTCCTCCCCCCTTACTGTGTGACGTAATTTATGGACCGCCTCTTGGTAGTCAAAATTGTATCCATTGTACTCCAAGGCAGTTTTCCGTGTTTTTTTAACAATTCCGAACATGTTTCTGACATAGATCTTCAACGACCACTGTTGATGAGTATATTTTGAGTTGGTTTCTCACCCGTAACTCAAATACAAAATTACAAGAGAATTAATTAATATCTTGTAAACAAATTCTGACACATTTCTGCAGAGTCAATTTTCAATTTTCTTTTCTATATTATTTATATTGTAGGTATTTTATATATCTAACAGGTACCTTCGTAGAGTTTAATATAAGTCTTATAAATTTTAATTACCATGTTTATACTTTGGGATATTTTCCTCTAAAAAAACTTTTCAGTGATTAATAAATTGATTGAAGAATTGAAATAATTTTAGAAAAGATTTTTTAACTTCGGAAGAAGAAAGTGAAGAGAAAATCCAATGGATAATACCTATTGAATATGTCACCAAATCGAATCCGAACTTGCCAAATAGATATCTCATGAGAAAAAATGAAAAACGATTCTTTAAATTTGCCAGAATCATCTGAAAACGATTGGTATCTTCTCAATTATAAACATAGTGGTAAGTATATTTTCTTATTTCTTTATTAATTTGCAACGACGACAGAGCTAAAGTGGTTCAAAGTCAACATTTTAAAAAATACTACATTTACTTCAAAATGTGTACCGAACAGACAGACAGACTAGAAAGCGAATTAATAAAAACGTGGTAACTTTACTCCATGATTCATACATTTCAAATTCCGACACAGTAAATAAAAATTTCACTGGAAACAATACTCCTTATATATATATTAAAATTTCGAAAACTCGCGCAAAAAATATTTCAAATGTTGCAACGCCTGTAGGGTATGCAACTACTTTGCTTTTAAGATTAATCTGTAGGCTATCTGAAAGGAGTTCCCATGAAGCTGCGTTGAATCGATTGTAAAATTTGTACCGGACAGATAAAGATAACATTCAGATATACAAGAAAACGAGTTTATATTGCATTCTCATCCAGTTCGAAGCTATGTTTAAAGTTTAAAGTCTCTAGTTCATCGGGAAGTTAGTTTAAAATCGATTGCAAAATTTGTACTGAACAGACAGACAAGAAAGCGAGTTAATAGAAACATGGTAAAATTGTACAGTTTAGTGCAGGGTCTTTTTAATACAATTTAATAACTTTTTTTTAGATTTACGTGACCATGTGACTATACTCCAATGGATACAAGTAGAAATTTAAACTTTATATGTATCTTATGTTAATTTAAATAAAATTTGATTGAAAAATTATTTTCGCTTTCATTTATAGGTTTACGCGTTTACCCTTAGGACCAGTATGTCGGTTGGTAAACTCATTTTAAACGTTGGCAGGGGTAAAACCTTAGAATTTACCTTGTGTCGGGTGGGATGACCAATCAGATGACAGGCACTTTCATTTTACCCTTTGTCAACGTTTAAAAAGAGTTTACCAATAGACATACAACTGGCCTCTAAGTATCAATGGAAAGTAAAAATGTATCTGTTTGTAGTTTATTTTAGTTTAGTTTTTATTTTTAGGACCTTATCCAGTACACTATATTTTATTTCATTATAAAAATAATTTTTAAGAAAAAATAAAAACCGACTTCAAAAAATTAAATGCAACAAATAAAATACACTAAAAGGTATAAAATAATTATTATCTTATTTAGTTACAACTAAACGACGAAATATTAACATGAAATTACTTTTTGAAGTCGGTACCAAACAAACTATACCTATAAGCTAGCGTACCTGCCAAACGTACTAAGTAAGATCCGAGTGCGATTCATAAAAGGTATATGTTTGGCACCAACTTCAAAAGTAATTTCATGTTAATATTTCGTCGTTTAATTGTAACTAAATAAGATAATAATTATTTTATACCTTTTAGTGTATTTTATTTGTTGCATTTAATTTTTTGAAGTCGGTTTTTATTTTTTTCTTAAAAATTATTTTTATTTTTGTCTTTTTAGTGATGTTATTAATAGTAATCATATCATCAGAACTTGACCAAATTAATATGACACCATCCCTAAGACACCCCCTTTCGGATAAAAAAAGAACCATCGAAATCGGTTCATAAACAAAGAGGTTAGGTTTAAACAAACCTAATAAAAAAGGTCTAATACCTATGGAAAAAAAACGAAAAAAAATGTGACCAATCGGAAGCTAGACTGGACCCAATGCAAAAAAATTTTTCAAAATCGGTTGACAATTGGCGGAGATATGAGGTAACATAGGCACAAAAAAAAAAAAAAAAAAAATTCAGTCGAATAGAGAACCTCCTCCTTTTTTGAAGTCGGTTAAAAATAACAACGCACAAATCCAGGCCTCATCAATTGGCGAAATAACAAAATATAAAACCCATTTTAAGCTAGGGAGACCATCTTTTCCCACTTCATAAATAACACATACTTATTCCATAATAAGGGGTCCGCTTAAGATTTTGGGTCCCGGGCCCGAAATTTCATGTGGGGTCTATGAGTGTATTAAAATACTAGGTAGATTCCACATAAATAAAACAAATATATTTTATGAGTTTTCTCCCGATAATTTTCGAATTATTATCCCATCTTAAGGTTGTACAAGAAGCAACTAACAATATGTCAGTTCGATGTTTCAGTGAATATGTAACTACAGGTAAAATATTTTCAAGTTCATTTACTCTTGAGTGCAGCTAGAAATTCGAAGAGGTAAGAAATTTGATTTGTTTGTTTATTATTTTAGTTTTGAGAGATCTTTCAGAGAAAGGAGTTGGGGGTTAAATCAACGGAAAGGTATTTTTTAAAAGAAACCAGGCGCTGAAGTGAGAGAATTGTAAATGATTGGCGAAGACAGAGGTGGATTCTAAATTGATGTTAAAAGATTTAATAAGGCAATTAAGATTGAAGGAGACAATAAAAGAGTGTGTCTTCTGCTGGAATTATAAATTTTATTTATTTATAACGAGACTATAGTTTCGAGGGCTTGCCTCTTTCATCAGTCTATTACAATGGATTCACAGGAATTAATTTATGAATGAATTATATGAAACTATAGTCTCGTTATAAATAAATAAAAATAATTTTTAAGAAAAATGAAATTGATTTTAAAAATAATGCATCAAATAAAATAAAAGTATAAAAGAGTGTAAACTAACTATACCTATAGCGAGCATACCCTCCAAACGTACTAAGTAAGATCCGTGAGTGCGATTCATAAGGTATATGTTGCACCAACTTCGTAATTTCATTGTAACTAAATAAATATAATTATTTTATGCTTTTAGTGTTTGTTGCATTTATTTTGAGTCGTTTTTTTTTTTTAAAAATTTTTATTTTTCTTTTAGTGATGTTATTAATAGTGATCATATCATCAGAACTGACCAAATTAATATGACACCATCCCTAAGACACCTTTCGATAAAAAACCATCGAAATCGGTTCATAAACAAAGAGGTTAGGTCTAAACAAACCTAAAAAGGCTAATACCTATAAAAAACGAAAAAAATGACAATCGGAAGCTAGACTGACAATGCAAAAAATTTTCAAAATCGGTTGAAATTGGCGAGATATGAGGTAAATAAAAAAAAAACGAATAAGAACTCTTAAGTGTTAAAAATCTTATTTATCTATTCTCCCCGAGGGATGAACCGGGATTGGAATTAGGTGTACACCGCCTTTGAAATTATGTGGAATTATTTTGGAATTCATTGGATAATGCCCCTTAATCTATTGTCTTATACTTGGAAATGAAAGTGGAAGTGGAAGCAGGTGTACACAATATTAGGTCGCGGTTCATCCCTCGATTCTCCCTCTAAAAATAATCCTGCCTCCACCCACTTTGAAAGAAAAGGCCTATGTGTAGTCATTTTAGAGTCCACTAAAATAAAATTAGCTCTCTCAAATAATAAAAATATATTAATTAATCAATTAGAAGTGAAGAAAAACAGGATAATTGATTGCCGTGCAAAAAATCGAGCCTCTAATAAAAACTTTATTAAATAACAAATTATTTTTAAAATTGTTACAAATAACCATTTAATTTGTTCTATTAACTCTTAAACTAACATATTCAATAAATTTGTTGATAATTTTTGAATTTTATAAAAACAATAAGTAAAATTAAATTAAAATATACAATTAAAAATTATCATACTTTCTCAATATCACTTTACATTTAAATAAAGTTTTAATAAAAAATTAAATTACATTTGAAATATCAATAAAATGAATCATTTTAATTAAGCATCATTGATAGAAAAATTGAAAGAAAATTGAAGAAACTGATAAAGGAAGACCAGGTTCATATTCTAACAGAATTAATCAACACCATATACAGAACGGGAATGGTACCGAATGAATGGTTGGTATCAACTTTTATATCCCTCCCAAAAAAGAAGAGTACCAAGTACTGCTCCGACTACCGCACGATAAGCCTAATGGCTCATACTTTGAAAATCTTGTTGAAGGTGATCCATAATAGAATATATAAGAAGCTGGATATAGACATTAGCGATACACAATTTGGATTCCGTAAAGGCCTAGGAACGAGGGAGGCACTGTTTGCACTTAATGTTTTGTCGCAAAGATGCCTTGACATAAATCAAGACCTACATACCTATATGCTTCATAGATTATAACAAAGCCTTCGATAAGGTTAGACACGATCTACTTATAGAAACATTATTGAAAAGAAAAATAGACCTAAGAGATATAATAATAATTTCAAACCTATACTATGGCCAGAAAGCAATAGTACGGATAGAAAACATGACATCTGAAGAAATAGAAATATAGAGAGGAGTACGTCAAAGGTGTATACTCACACCAATCCTATTTAATCTATATTCAGAAGATATAATAAGAAAAGCACTTGATGATCAAGGCATAGGCATTAATATTAACGGTACGATAATAAATAATTTGAGGTATGCCGATGATACGGTTCTTTTAGCAGGAACACCTGAAGACCTACAAACTTTAATTGATAAAGTTGTCATGGTGAGTGAAGAATATGGAGTATCACTGAATATAGGTAAAACAAAGTATATGTTAATATCTAAAACAACTCAAAATAACTGTGGGATTTATGTAAAAAACCAACCTGTTGAAAGGGTGAGAGAATACAAGTACCTGGGCACAACCATTAATGAAAACATTTTTTTTTTAATGCAATCGAATGCAAGAAGGGGTGCACCAGTAAAGATGCAGCCCCTATGGATCTCGAAAGACCCTTGCATTACCGAAGAGAAGGGAAAGTTGATTAAGTGAGAGGGTGTAGACGTAGGTGTCTATGCACTCCGGTTTTGAAGGTTTGAAGATTATAGGTGCTGGGAAAGATGGAGGCTAGGAGAGAGTTCCAGTTCCTTGAAGTCATGGGGATATATATATTTTTGCAAATGAAGTGGTCCGGCACTTTTCTAATTTGACCGCGAAAGAGTGTTGGGAGTCGCCAAAACGCATGCTACGTGCAAAGCATGCTTTGGGGGAATTGATTTTATTATTGATTTTATCTCATCAGAGCACCTGCCGTGATAGTATCTATAGAAAAGGGAAAGGGCAGAGACATTTCTTCGATGAGCCAGCGAGTCGAGGGAGTTGGTGAGGGTAGAATCGTCAATTAGCCTGACGGCTCGTTTCTGAATTGCATCCAGGGTAGCAAGAGAGTATTTTGAGGCTCCTCTCCATAGATGAGAGCCGTATTCGAGACAGGGGCGGATTTGGGCCTTGTAGATGGTGAGAAGTTGTGGGGGTTTGTAAAATCGCTTGGACCTGAATAAGAAGCCAATCTTCCTTGCTGCAGATTTCGCCACAGAGGAGATGTGTTCATTCCAAGACAGGTCAGATGCGACAGAGACGCCCAACATGGATAGGCTATCACACATTTTCAGGGTATTCGAATCGAAGTGAATATCAGGGAAATCTTTATTTTCGCGCCTAGAAATTAGACAACACTGAGTCTTGTTTGAATTAAAGTTAACTAAATTTTGAGAGCCCCATTTATTCAGTTTGTCTAGGTCGAGAGTAATTGAGGAGGCAACATTGATTCGATTATTCGGGAGTGAGGGTTTGCCGTGTAGAGTGCTATCGTCGGCGTAACAATGAGTGGGGTTTGCCGTTTGATCTATAAGGTCGTTTATATAAATTAGGAAGAGTGTGGAGGAGATTACAGAGCCTTGGGGAACACCAGAGTTTGTGGAGAACGATTCAGATGATGTTCCATCCACCACAACTTTTATACTTCGGTTTGTCAGAAAGCTTTCTATCCATTTGCGAAGTGTTGGTGTGAATCCAAAGGCTGGCAGTTTGGCAAGAAGATTTTTGTGCCAAACCTGGTCAAAAGCTTTGGAGATATCAAGGGCTACAGCGAGGGTTTCTTTTCCGGCCTCTAGAGTATTGTTCCAGGTGTAGGTGACATAGGTTAAGATGTCGCCTGTGGAACGATTTTGTCTGAATCCATATTGCCTATCGTGAATTAATTTATTGTTTTCTAAGTGATGAAGGACGTGTTGGTTTATGACCAATTCATTATTTTGGAAAGAACATAGGTGATTGAGATAGGTCTGTAATTAGAGATTTGTGAAGAGTCTCCTTTTTTAGGGATAGTGTGACTCTGGCTATTTTCCAGCTTTTAATGACAGTGACATGACAATGACAGCTCCCAAGAGATACGAATCAGAATTGAACAGGCGAGAAGTACATTTGGAAAAATGAACAAACTTCTCTGCTCCCGAGACCTGAACATTGAATTAAAAACACGAATCATGAGATGCTGTCCTATCAGTGCTATACTATGGGATGGAGGCCTGGACACTGAAGAAAGCCGATGTAAAGAGACTGGAGGCATTCGAGATGTGGATATATAGAAGAATGCTGAGGATCTCATGGATGAAGAGAGTGACTAACGTGGAGGTGATGAGACGTATGAAGAAGGAGAGAGAGGTGATTCTAACAATTAAGAGAAGAAAAATTTTATATATGGGACATATCATGAGAGCGGAGAAATATCAAATACTGCAAAATATTATGCAAGGAAAAATTATAGGAAAGAGATCCATAGGGAGGAGTCGAAAATCAGGGTTTGGGAACCTGAGAGAATGGTTTGGTTATAGTAACCACCAATTATTTAGATCTGCGGTCTCAAAAGAAAAAATTGCCTTAATGATTGCCAACCTTCGAAACGGAGACGGCACCTAAAGAAGAAGATAGAAAAATAAATTGCGGTAATTTTAGTTATTTTTTTTATAAAATTGAAAAATTATCAAGAATATTTATTGAATATGTTATAATAAAATAGTTAATAGAACAAATTATATGGAAATTTGTAAACATTTTTAAAATAATTTGCTATTTAATAAAGTTTTTATTGGTGTCCCGATATTTTTGCATCGCAGTGTATATTATCAAAAAACTGCATTTAAACCATACAGTACCTGGAACCACCGAGCGATGCATGGTAAACCCTAACCCCCTCCCGAAGCCACACACCTCGCCCCACCACTGCACCCCCGCTCCTCCCCCATTTCTCCCCCACCCCAACCGCTCCTCCCACCCCCGGATCCCCCACCTACTGCACCTCCCACATCCACCCCACCTCGCACCCAGTTTTTGCATTTCTAGCTTTCTAATGGTCTACATATAATGTGTATATTTGTTTACATGTACACCAATTTGCCCATATTCGTTCATATTGATAAACATTATAAAAAATAAATAGAAAAATAATAATAAAAAAATAATCGTATAGGATCTGAAATAAAAACATAAAATTAAATAAAATTTGTTTCCAAGTTATATAAAAAAAGCCACTTCAACCACTTTATTTGTAAATTTATAAATTTTATTAAACCAATTATTTTCATGAATTTATGCATTCATTGTTTTTGAGCTTCGATTCCGGAGATTACTTCTCCACCATCGACTGTCCTTGATCATCTTTTAGTCCTTGTTTTTAATAAGAGGAAAAAACTAATTAAATAAAAAAACTCTTTTCCGATAATTATTTCAATTCCATTATCCATTCCCTCATCACTTTATTTGTAAACATACCTGTAATGTTATGATTTAGACACCTGTAAATTAAAAACAAACAAAAATTTTTTTTTTTTTTTTTTATAAATTTTATTAAACCAATTATTTTACATTAATTAATGTATACATTGTATTTTTTGCTTCGATTCCGGAGATTACTTCTCCACCATCGAGTGTCCTTATTCATCTTTAGTCCTTGTTTTTAATAAGAGGAAAAATCTAATTAGATAAAAAACCTCTTTTCCGATAATTATTTCAATTCCATTATTCCCCAATCAAGTCGATTGGTTAACCCCATCTCACCCCTCAATCTATCCCACAAACAAAAAATTCCTAATTTTAATATAATATATTAATATTTGCTATAACCTATTAGTGGGTTTTAAAATTATAAAAAAAAACAATTAATAAATAATAGATAATTGAAAGAAATGTAACAAAAACTTTTATATTGAGATTTTTATCTATAAATAATTACTTAAATGAAGAAAAGATCAATTGAGATGAAATTTGTCGAGGTCCAGACCTAGCCAGATCGTTTTCTCATCCTCAAAACTTGTTAATAGATTTTGTTTCATCAAATTTGGTAGAGCCGTTTTCAAATTAGAACTAAGATACAAATATATATACACAAATAAATATATAAACAAACAATTTTTGCTCGTTTATTAAGAGTAGATACGTGTTCCCACTTTTCCTTCATCGCCTTGCTTCTTTGAAAAAATATCTTCCCAGTGACTTATTTGCCCCCCACCCCCCACCCCTTAATCCCCACTTCTCTGAAGATCTCTCAAAAAAAAATTTTTTACCCCCTTCGAATTTCTAGCTGCACTCAAGAAAATGAACTTGAAAATATTTTACCTGTAGTTACATATCCACTTAAACATCTAACTGACATATTGTTAGTTGCTTCTTGTACCTCCATAAGATGGGTTAAAAACCCGAAAAATTTCGATAGAAAAACTCATAAAATATATTTATTTTATTTATTTGAAATCTACCTAGTTGAAAAAATTAGTTAACCAGCCTAAATGAGTAATTACTGACTAGAATGAACTTATATTTAATTTGTAGTCCAAACATTTTTCATTTTTATATAATTCGATTGCAAAATTATTATTTTTTTTCAATTTTTTTACGCCTTAAATGAATATTATAACGTATCTTTAAAATAATAAAAATGTCAATGAATTAATCTTTCCTCAAGTTTTGAGACAAATTAATTGTCTCTATCGCCTTTTCACATGCATGCTAATTATAATCACTAGGTATATATAATATTCGATCTACCGAACGATCCTTTTAGCCTAACTTGAGTTAAATAATCAGTAATTTAAAATTTTCTATCACACTATATAAATCTAAAATCAATTACTGATTTGAAATTAATTAATTCCAATTTGAAGTTGAAAAGTTAAGTTATATTCCTAGCCCGCTCTGATAAATCGAGCAGTCAATTAACATTTTTAATTCATCTAATCCGAAGCATGGGTAAAGTATTGGTTTTTTTTTCAGTTTTATTTATTATAGGATCTGACACACTTTGGCTTTGAACAACTCATTTATTGAACTGTTAAAATTTTCATTCTTACGATTTACTCTCAAATTTCAGGATATTATCGTGTAAATTATGACGATAAAAATTGGGACGATCTTACGAAACAACTTATAGAAGATCATTCTCAAATACATATTTATTCTAGAATTCAGCTGGTGGATGATATTCTCACTCTAGCAGAAGGTGGAAAGATATCTTTTGAAAAAGCTTTCAATTTAATAAGCTATTTAAAGAATGAGAAAGATTATGGCCCGTGGAAGGTTGCAATTAATCGTTTTAAAGTTCTATTAAGAAAATTGACGGACGAAGATTTATATAATCTCTTAAAAGTAAGTCACTAAATTTAGTAATATTTCAAAATGTTATTTTTTAATAATATTAAAATAAAAAGGTGAACTCCTATAGATCAAGATTGACGCTTGCATCTTAAAAAGAAAGAAGGGGTGTTGAAAAATTTAAGGCTTAAATTAGAATGAAGATATTTGTTGAGACAAGTTTTTTTTATCAATGGCCTTTCAGTTAACCTATAACACTGCCCAACAACGAAAATGCCTTGGGCTCAAAAATAGCTGATTGTTATGTATTCCACCTGCTGAATTCAAAAATCACCATATAAATTACCGATTAGCTCTTGTTTTGTAGTTATTATCCGTCAAAACACCGAAAAAGGCCATTGTGACCTATTTTCGAGTCCCATTAAATATTAAACAACAATATTTAAAATCAAAATATTTTATTGACGTAATTTGATTTTCAAATTACCAATTGTTTGTAGCTCAATTAGAACTCTAGTTTTTACTTATAAACTAAAACTACATGATTATAAGGGATAATAAACATAGATAATAGCATATGGTCTTAGTTTTTTAGTTATAACTCGAGTTTTAATTGTACTAAATTCAAGTGGTAATTTGAAAATCAAAGAGGAAGCTTTATTCTATTACGTCAATGAAATATTTTGATTTCAAATATTGCTGTTTAATATCTAATGGGACTTGAAAATAAGGTCAAAATGCCCTTTTTCGTCGTTTATTGTTATTATAGCCACTACAAAAGCAAACTTTACACGGAATATAGGTACTTTTTCTTTATTTCGGTGCACAATTAATAGAAAAATTATGAAATAAACCTTAGGACAAGGAATTTTTTTTTTGTAGTGTTGTGTATCGGAGTGTGCGTTCATACTTGAGAACGATCGAAGAATAAGTCGATCGAAACTTCCTAGTTATTGTATTATTTGTTCGTGTACAAAAAATAATTATAATTAATTATGTGTGATTTAAATAAAAATTCAAATTTTAATGGCCTTTAGCTTTACAAATTTATAAGCTATTAAACAGACTAAAAAATAATAATTGCATTAAATACAGTAATAAATGAATGAAGGATTTTTGGTAAATTATAAAAGCTAAAAATATATTTTCTTTCTTCCGTTTCATGATAGTTCATGGTAAAGTGTAATAAAATAGATTGAAGTCTTAATGGGAAGGGATTATCTATCCATAGTTAAGTACAATAAATATTAAATGATTCAATCTGGAGAAGAAAGAGGAAGAAAATTTCAGTCTCGAAAATTCAGTAGAAATTGGAAAAAACAGTGAAAACTTTTTCAAGTTATTTGAATTTTTTGTCAGCAAATATCTGCAGTTAGAAAATTCAAACTTGGCTCAGAGTTCTAGTTATTAATACAAGTATGCATGCTAAATTTCAGCTTATTGACTACATCAAATTGATAGCTGAAGACTGAATAACTTATTGTTAGAATTCGTGGCTGTGGTGAAACTGTATTAGATGAAGGAGGAGGTATCAGCCAAGGATGGAATCACTGGGTTCAATAAAACACCTTTAATAAAACGTTTCGGCCTGAATTTGTTTGGCCATCTTCAGTTAATTAGGAGTTATACACAAAATGCGGTACACATATGTGATCGAACCAAGCCTTGTCAAAAATAAAAATTTTTAGCTTCATATAAATTATAACGTGCCTGACCCAAAAGTTTCAGAATGAAAGTGATTTTCATTCTGAAACTTTTGGGTCCAGGCACGTTATAAATTTACATGAAGCTAAAAAATTTTATTTTTGACAAGGCTTGGTTCGATCACATATGTGTACCGCATTTTGTGTATAACTCCTAATTAACTGAAGATGGCCAAACAAATTCAGGCCGAAATGTTTTATTAAAGGTGTTTTATTGAACCCAGTGATTCCATCTTTGGCTGATACCTCCTCCTTCATCTAATACTGAATAACTTATCGCTATTTTTACTCCATAAATGAGACAGGAGCGAATTTGAGCCTTGTAAAGACTGAGAAGTGAAGTGAACGAGAATTTGTAATAATGTACACTTGTCATCAGAAGATTGTCATTCAATCTATGAGTTTGTGAGTTTGTTAATAATTCCAGAAAAATTATAATAAACGATAAATATAAATTGTTGAAAGTATACCAGGCTTCCAGTCAATAAATTACACATAAGTTCCTATTATTTATTTTTATTTTTATTTATTTTTTATGTTAACTCGAGATTGATAGCTTAAATTTTTTTAAATTGTTTTCTTGGTCTCACTGTTTATGGACGTTTAATGTGTTAACTGATTGAGCACTTGATAAAGTCCGGAAACGGACGAAACGTTGTGCAAAAAAATTAATAAAATATAAAATTGTCCAAAAAACCTATTAATTTTTTAATTTTTATTTAAATAAAGAATGGACATGAATCAACTGAAAAAGAAAAAAAAATTATGTTTTTAAATTTCCTATATTTGATTCAATCGCGAATCGAATGCAGGTAATTTTTGTCAGATATTAAGTGAAAATAATATCTGAATTTATATATTTGTGTGTTGAAATAATTAATTTAAACGATTTCATAATTAATATATGAAAGAATAATTAACATATTAAAGGGAATTGTTTTTGATCGCGTTTTTAAACAAGATACACCGGGTGAGTTTTTTATCTTGAGACAGTCCTACAACTCAAAAACAATGCATTATATGAAAAAAATTTCAAATAAAAGTCAATTTATATCAAGAGGGAAACCAAACTACGCTATTGTTTGTGGACCTAGAACAAGCTTTCAAGGGCATTTCAAGGTCAACTTCTGTTTTTTAAATAGAAACCTATATATTTCTTTATGGATCCATAATCTTCAAAAAAACTGAACAACTTTCATAAGAACCATTTTTTTATCTGACATCAAATAAACAAAATATTAAATCAATTAGATCTCAAAAAAAAATTCTAATAATTATTTTTAACAATTATTCAACTTGATTATCAAAAAAATGATCAAATATTAATTATTAAATAATATTAAAATAATGTTATCTCAAGTCATCTGGATGAATTCCAGTTACAATTTCGTTATTTTGGTCTATTGTAGTTTCTTCGTAGCGTTTACACTTCCTGTTTTTTTAACAGACTTACAACACGATAAAATGAAGCTTGGGAGGGTGTATTCCTATCAGGAAAACGCTCGGCATTCATTTCAATGGCAGCCCCATAACACTTCTTCCACATTCACCGCATAAATTAAGACCATTTCAATTCTGTCTTCAACAAAAAATGCTCCATTTTTATTATGGTAATACAATATAGTTATCTACTGGATTGACACGAGAAATAAACTTTTTTAAACTTCAATTTTAGTTAACTTCAATGCAGGGAAAACTCAGTGTTGCCTTATTTCTAGGCGCGTCGACAGAAACCTCCCAAACATATCATTCGACTCAAACTCACTAGAATTCAGGGATAAAATTTCAATGCTAGGCGTAACTCTAGGGTCTGACCTTTCATGGAATGACCATATCTCAACCACTGCTAAAGCTGCAGCGCGCAAGCTTGGTCTCCTATTTAGGTCTAGACGCTGTTATACTCCCAGTCAACTTCTTATGCTGTATAAGGCTCAAATTCGTCCCTGTCTCGAATATGGCTCTCATCTGTGGAGGGGTGCATCCAAAGCATTCTCTTGCTACACTGGATGCAATTCAGAAGCGAGCAATTAAACTAATAGGAGACCCGGCTCTAACCAACTCACTCGACTCCCTGGCTCACCGAAGAACCGTTTCTGCCCTTTCCACTGTACTACGAGATACTATCACGGTGTCTGTTCAGTCGAGCTGAAATCTCTTATCCCCCCTAATGCCCTCTTTACGAGAAACACCCGGTTTTCTAACGCTCAGCACCCCTTCGCTGTCAAATTGGATAAAAGTCGAACAAGCGCTTTCGCCAACTCTTTTATTCCTATGACCTCCAGAGACTGGAACTCGCTCCCTGCCACCATCTTTCCCGCGACTTATAATTTTGTTTATTGGGCCTCCGAGGAGCGGGCCGCCTCTTACAAAGATAAAGTTACACCTTCAGCTTACAATATAAAGTTCATTACACCTTCAGCTTCAGAACAAATAAATTCAGATTCAGAGCGGGTGGATGAGAGAGCCAGGATTAATCCTGACTCGACATTTCACATTTCTTTTTTTTTTTTGTATTTACAATTAATAATCATACGCCACCCGCTCTATATGTTCTTCTGCTGAAAGTGTAAAAATTAAGGAGAGATCCCCTCATCGCCCTATATGTCAAATTGTTTATTGTTTTAAGCTATTTAAGACCCGTATCCACAGATACCTTCGACCTCCGCCCAACCCATAAAATTCTTTCTTCTTCTTTTCACGATGGAGGGGCCAACCGAGGCCTTTAGGGGTTGCACCTTTTGGTGTAACTCCTTCTCTCATCATTATCATTTAAAAAAAAAAAAAAAAAAAAAAAGAATTTTAAATAGATCTATTAAAAGTAGAATAACGAAGTTTTAATATCATTATAAACACTTTTTTTGTTGTTGTGACTTTTCGATTTAATATTTATTTAATTAATAATTACTTATTTAATCATTATTATTTGATAATTAAGTTAATTAATTGTTAAAAATAATTATTAAGATTTTTTTTTTAGTTCTAAATGATTCATGTATTTTGTTTATTTGATGTCGTATAAAAAATAGTTCTTATGAAAGTTGTTCAGATTTTTTTGTAGATTATGTAGACGTATAGAAAAATATAGGTTTCCATTTAAAAAACAGAACTTGACATTGAAATACCCTTGCAAGCTTGTCCTACGGCGAGAAACAATAGCGTAGTTTAGTTTCCCCCTCGATATAAACAAACTTTTATTTGAAATTTTTTTCCATATAATGCACTGTTTTTGAGTTATAAGACTGTCTCAAGATAAAAAACTCACCCGGTATATATCGCGAGACTACTTCTGGTTGAGGCTTTTGGAGTCTGGTCTGCTGAGTCTTAAGTCTGGACCAAGAGAGAATGAAAAAGATGTGATTCATCTAGCTATGATCCAGCATCATTTCGCGATTAGCCCGCATGACGCTTTTATACCAAACACTGATATGGATCACCAAATGGATTTGTAATCTGAGATGTTATATATTCAATCCCCCAGCGATATATATATCTTGTTTAAAAACGCGATCAAAAACAATTCTCTTTAATATGTTAATTATTCTTTGATATATTAATTAGAATATTGTTTGAATAAATTACACCTTAATTGTACGACATATACTCGTATTTTCAAGCATGAAAAGAAATCTTAATTTTCGATATTAGTTTACAATTTTTTTATAAAACATTTTCAATCTTAAAGAGTCCTGATAAATGATTTTCTTGTTACACAGGATAGTAGCAATTGAATTAATCAATTATAATACTTAATGTAAAAAATTATTATCAGAATTTTTAAAGAAAAAAAGATTTTATAAAACATTGTTCTCTGAAGACCTTCAAATAAAAAAATCGAAAGTTTGGAAATTTATTATTTATTGAATCGAAAAATATATCTTTATGAATAACTTCACGAAATTCCAATCCAATGTTAAAGTTATAACTCTCAAGCAAACACCAATGTTTTGGTAAGATTTGAAGAGCCCCTGATAGATATGCATATGATTCGACAGCTTTGTATATTGAATGCATATCCTGAAATCTAACAGGATAATGTAGGATTTTTCATTATCCTCTCTCGAAACCATGGGATATAAGAATAAAAATCTGGTGTAACATGTACACACCTGCCTACGAAACCTCCTCCATTATATTTTTACTCACACATATATATTCTATATCTTGTAATGACAGGACAGGGCTGTCCAACCCGTGACCCGCATAAAATTCATAAACTTCCTTAAAACATTGAGATTTATATGTAGAGATATATTTATTCCCTTTTTCGAAATATGAATGTACATTTGTACAATACGTGGAGCTTTTTTCAAGAATAAAATTCACTAAAAGAAAAATTATAAACTCAACTATATAAGACAAAAAAAAACTAACGAAATTTCGAATATTTAAAAATTATTCTTCTCTTATTTTCCATTTTCTAAAATATTTATTATTTCAGTAATTTATATGCTACGAAACTAAGAAATTACTAAGTTTTGAAAGAATCTTATAATAAGAAACTAGCCAAGTCTATAGTTATCATTCTAGTACAACGAGACAAGGAATTGGGATTTTCTAGAACAATTATTTGATAATATCTCTTCTGGACTAAAACTTGTCAGGACTTGTCTTTTAGATCTTTGCACGTTCATACATGTCAATAGATAATGGATAGTCAGGGATTATTTTATTTCAAAAAATAAATTATCATTTCTCATATCCTTCTTTAATCCCATTCGATTTAAATTGGTTTACCAGGGCTGTCCAACCCGTGGCACAATATAAAGTTTCAAAATTCATTAAAACATTGAGATTTATATGTAGATAGTGGAAAACACAACAATTTGGCCTGGTAATTTTTTTTCTCTAAAATAAGAAATCTGAAAATCTACTGTGAAGTTATGGAAAAATAAATATGCTAATTTTGAATCTGGAAATAGATTTCAAGATTTCCGAAAAAATAATCATTTTGGTCTATTTTTGACTCCTTTTTTATTAAAATAAATTTTCTACTTTCAAACTTTCTGATGGAATGTTCTAGAACAACAATTAGATACTGATCTGTAAGAAAAATTGAATATTGTCTCTTTATTAGAATTTTATATTAATTATCTAGCCAGGAAAAAATATAAACAAATACTGATTTATGATATCACTTTTTGTAAGTATGTTGGTATGTATTTACATATACGAGAAGCTACATATTTTCAAGGATAAAATTTACGAAAAGTAAAATTAGAAGCTCAATATGAGCCAAAAAAATAATAAAGTTTTTATTTCTTCCTTATTAGCTATCTTTTTTGAATAACAAATATCAATAGAATTATAATATTTTATCTTGGGTCCGTCACAATTTTTTCTTCAAATGTGGCCCGTATATGCCAAAAGGTTGAACACCCCTGATATAGGATATAATGTGAAGTATTGAAATCTCCTGCCGGAGTCCTGACAATTTGAGGGGTTCTATCTCCGTGGTGAAAAACGTTGTAGAAGAAATCGATGCCCTTAATAGTTTGAAACAGGATTTAGAACATAAAACCAAATATTGAGGTATCCATGGGCCGAAAAGTGACCAAAAATCCATTGGTGCGTATATACGTATGTATGTACCCCATCTTCGTTTCGCAGGCATAAATCTCATAGATACAAAATTCGAAACTAGAGATCAATATAGGCTAGAAGGAGTACAACAGCAAGCTTTTGATTGAAGTCGGACCACCGGAAGTTGACATTTACATTAAAGATTTTTCGTTTTTTGTGATTTTTCAAAAACGGCTCCAACAATTTTTTTAATTTAATTAATATTTAAATCGTGAAAAACCTATAGATGAGATAAATTAAGCATTTCTATATTAATATTTTTTTTTTTACTTTCATTTATCATCGTATCTTTTGTTTTCCCAAGGAATATCTCCAAAATTTGACAAAACCATTTTACAATAATATTGGATTTGATTCTCACAAATCCTGATAATGAAAATGATTATGAAAAAATCACAAGAGCTGAAGTATTGGATTGGACTTGCTTTTTAGGAGTTGAGGAATGTATAAGTAAGGCCAAAGACTTGTTTAATAAATATAAAACTACACAGTAAGTAAAAATTCTTTTAGATCCTTAATATGTGAAATTCTTAGTGTTTTTTTTATAAAAATAAAGGGCTGGGAAGAAAAATGTTACCACTCAAATGAACAAAAAGAAAGATAATGTTTTAAGTATATTTTTTCCTGTTTCAAACAAAATATGACGTTTTTCGTTTTGTAAAAAATAAGAAAAATCGCAGTGTAGAGAATAGAGGGGAAATAGGAGGGGATGGATGATTCCAGGCAACCAGGGAATTCGACAAGGCGATTCACTAAGTCCATTTTTATTCAACCTTGTAATGAACCGATAATAAAAGACCTCAAAAATGTCCAAGGATACTCAATGGAAGATGAGAACGTAAATATCGTGTGCTATGCAGACGACGCGGCTCGTGTTGCGGAAAGCGAAAACAATCTCCAACGACTCTTAAAATTTGCACTTTCCTGTGAAAAATTTCAGCTTAAGATATCTTCGAAAGAGACGAAAACTCTCACAATAGCTAGAGAACCAGTTAGCTGTAAACTACAACTATATAACACCATATTGAAACATGTATCATCCTTCAACTATCTCGGAGTTCAGATAACCATCTCCAAAAGCGTTAGCGAGGAAGTCAGACTCCAATCTATTAAGGTGTCCAATATATCATGATGCCTGAATGAAACGATTTGGTCAAACAAGTTTCTGGGAACTGAAGCAAAAGTACGCATCTATAATAAGACCGTTGCGAGACCAATTTTGATATATGCGGCCGAAACAAGAACAGACACCGCAAAAACAAGAGAAATATTGGAAGTTTGTGAGATGAAATCGCTACGCGGAATTGCGAGTAAAACAAGGATGGACAGAGTAAAAAGTGAAGATATTATGGA
Organism: Forficula auricularia; assembly: GCA_024734495.1. Taxonomy (NCBI): domain Eukaryota; kingdom Metazoa; phylum Arthropoda; class Insecta; order Dermaptera; family Forficulidae; genus Forficula; species Forficula auricularia. The sequence continues at coordinate 30,443,666 of JALMQS010000030.1, read as the reverse complement.
AAAGTACAATATACAAAAAATCAGTGTATGGGTGAACACGTATTGCGAATGAATGAAGACCGGCTGATGAGAAAAGTACATGACAACAACACTACCCGGGCCCGTCCAAGAAAATGATGGAAAGACGCTCTGGAATAAACAGGCTTTTAGCCTAACAATAAGAAGAAGACAGAGTAGATGGAAGAATTTCAGTCATCATCACCTGTCAAGATGAATTTCAAGAGTAATATAACAATCCTCTAAATCATGGATGGGCAAACTTTTTAGGAGCTGGCCAAAAAAAAAAATTTGGTAGGCCAATATAATTTATTATAAAACTCAATAAAGACTTAAAAAATAGCATATTTTGAACATTTTTATAATACTGATAGGATGAATGACGCTTTGAATGCATTTTTAAAAGTTCCAAAATCTGGTTCGGAATGATTCTGAGAATTGAAGTTAAATGCTGATCTCTTAGTATGTTTCTATTTGTAATGTAATGTCTTTCGAAGTTTCATTGTAGAAAACAGTTGTTCCAATATATTTTACATTATGCAAAGAATGTCATCATGTGGAATACATGAAGAAAATGAAGAAGAATGGAATTTTATATGGATGACCGAGAAGTGCTAGAGAACAAGAATGTAGTTATACTTTATTTGTAGTCAGTACTTTAGTCAAAGAGTATTATCGTGATAGCGATTAGCAATCTCACAAATTGCCTTGCCCAAATTGGAGGAGTACTTAACCACCGTTTCCCCCAACGACTTCCAGGGAGTGGAACTTTCTCATTGCCTTCCTCTTTTCCGAGTCTTATATTCTTTAGACTTTCAAAATCCGAGTGCGTAAGCAACTTTGTCTTCGGGACGATGTCTCTTTTTTTTGTAATGCCATATAGGTATTGCAAATAGATTATGTACCCAATCTTGAGTAGATTTCTATAAGAAAAAACGATTGGTATATCCCACAACGTGCGGGGACTGTAATATTTTCGAAGACGCTACAATATTTCTTCTCTCATTCGAGATTGAAATTATATTGGGACATTTTATCTGAAACTTGACAGCATTGTATCTTTTCATTTGAGTGGTCATATTTATTCCCTAGTCAGAGTAGCAGATGGTATTTTATTTAGTTTTAAAAAATCATAAATATCTAATTACTTATTTAAAACAGAATATATGAAAAAATGGTAATATTTTCTTCTTTTTTTAGACTCTTGGCTCCAGATTATCTCAATTTAGTGATTTGCAATGGAATTCGTGAAGGAAATGAAGAAGAATGGAATTTTATATGGAATCTACATGAAGATAAAAAACTTCTGCGGAGAAAACTATTCTTTACCCTTCACTTGGATGTACACCACATGTCGATATTCTAAACACGTAATGTTATGCTTTTCTTGATTTATAAAATAGAACTATGATAAAAATCTGATTTTACCTGTATTGATAAATCGACTCCCGATTGATCACCACAAGCAATATTTGACTTGTGTAGTTTTTGTATTTGGATTGGTGACGATAGAGAAATTTCGTATGATGTTGATTTATTACATCCGATCTAAAACCAATTGATGAAATCAATAGACATGGTCCATTAGATAGATTTCAAATTCTCTTCGATCTTATTATTATTGATAGAAAATGGAGCTATATATAGTACGAGCTGCTCCAGGCGTGCCTTCAGCACGCCCTCTGCAGCTCGGCCCTCCGGGCAGGTGCCCCTGGCGGGCGGGGTCTCGGCATGTGATTATTAGGTCTCCAAAATTCATTTAAAAAAAGCTCCATTCCCAAAAAAGTTATGTTTTTTTTCTAATTATAAAACCTGGCAAAAAATTAACTTTTTCATTAAATTTAGCACGTAGAATTTTAACATTTTATTGTAGTTTAATAGATAGAAGACGCTATCTCTTGGCATAATTTGGCTAGCTTATGAGTAACTTCTCAATAAATAACTCTCAGTTTTCTAAAGAGTAAATGTACAAGAAAGCTAAAAAATTTTATATTTTGCCCCCCTCCTTTCGCCCCCATACAGTCAATTTTGATAGTTGATTTTTACACGAATAGTTTCTTAAAGTAATAAAGAATAACTCTACAAAATTTGATCAAGATCGGAGAGAGTTTTAGTTTTTGCCCCCACTCACATTTTGGATAGTTGAGGGGGGGGGTCGGATTACAAAAAATCTTGAAATTATTTTTTAGATATTTGCAAATAAATAATCCACAGCTTATCTAAAGAGTAAATGTACTAAAAAGCTAAAAATTTCTATAATTTGCCCCCCCCCCCTTCGCCCCCATACAGTCAATTTTGATAGTTGATTTTTACAGGAATACTTTCTTAAAGTAATAAAGAATAACTCTACAAAATTTGATCAAGATAGGAGAGAGTTTTAATTTTTGCCCCCACTCACATTTTGGATAGTTGGGAGTCGAATTTCAAAAAATCCTGAAATTACTTTTTAGATATTTGTATTTAGAATTTTATTAAGTAAAAATCAAGTAGATATCTTATTGTTCTTAATTGAAAATGCATAATTAGTGTAAACACATTGCAAAGATATTTTACCCCTTTTGACTCCTTTAGGGGTCGAATTTCAAAAAATCCTAAAAAAATTTTTTAGATATTTTAATTTAGTATCTTTATAAGTAAAACGCAAGTAGATATTTTATCGTCATTAAGAGATATCGCATAATCAGTAAAAACACACTTTGGCCCATTTGACCCTCTTAGGGGTCGAATTTCTAAAAATCCTTTCTTAGTGAGCCCCTATGTCATAGATTTAATATCCTCTCCAAATTTCATGTTTCTATGTCCAGTGGTTCTGGCTGTTTTGATGATGAGTGAGTGGTGAGTATGTATCGGGCAAAGAATTTTATATATATAGATAGATATCCACCCTCCCTCCTTCCCACATAATCACATTTGGACCCATGTGAAAAATTCACTCAGTCTTTCAAATAAAGACCTAAAACCCTACTTACTTTCTTCGATTTCTGGGTTTGGAGCTTTAATACTATTATTGAAGGAGACAATAAAAGAGTGTGTCTTCTGCTGGAATTATAAATTTTATTTATTTATTGAAGGAGACAATAAAAGAGTGTGTCTTCTTGCTGGAATTATAAATTTTATTTATTTATAACGAGACTATGCGAGACGATGCATCAAGCAGAGGACAACCTCTTTGTTTCTCTTTGTGTATAAAAATTCTGCTACTCTCGGCAAAAACTTTCATTTTAATAATATTATTTTTTGAACCCCCTCTCTGTGTGAAGTGTTTTCAAATTCCCAAATTCTATTTCTCTTATAAATTTCACTTTTCATTATTTTCTCAGGCATGAAATTTTTATTGGTACCTCAATTTTTCAAACTATCTCCATCAATTTGGGGGTATTATTCGAATAAAAATTCTATCAAATGAGAGCCTAATTCCCTATTAAATTTCTTCTAGCAACATTTTTACTGGACTTTTCAATATTTTTATTTTTTGATCCTCGTTTCTATTCTGTACCCATGTGAAAAAATTTACTCAGTTTTTTTTAAATAAGTGCCTATCTCCCTAATAAATTTCACTTTTGATTTTTTTTTACGATCCCTCATTTGGGGGTTTGCCCATTTGAACCCTCTCCAGAATGGATATAAAAGAGCGCGTTCTAAACTTCCACTCTCTTTTCAGAACAAACCATGATAATAATTGATTAGACTGTCAATTTATCATTTTTTTAGCGGGCATCGAGTGACAAGAGTGGGATCATTTTAGTTGGAGCGTCATTTCGGAACACACCCGTTCTGGTCTAAGTACATAAGATAGTCTAAACATCCATTCTCTGTGAGAACATACAAGACTAATTGATCGAAGTCATTAAAAGTTTTCATTTCAGAACACGCATATAGTAATAAGACCGCGATCTTTTTAGACTCATTTCTTAACACATCCTAACAGATATTTTACCAAAATAACTAATTTCTCAAAGGGAAATCAATAAAGTTGTCCTCTGCTTGATGGAAATAAACATATACGTATAGATAACAAATATAAATAAGTATATAGGTATATACATCAAGCAGAGGACAACCTCATTGATTTCTCTTTGTGAATCAGAAAATCTGCTACTCTCGGCAAATCAACCTTTTTTCAATTAACTAATTTAGTATATTAAAATATTTGTCTTTATTCATTATATAAGGCTTTCTTGTAGACCAAAAGACCGTGAAAATAGTTTTAGATGTTTTTGAAATGTTTCGAAAAACAAAGAAAAAAAAACTTTTTCATATGCCATAGCTCGAATGGTAAACGAAAATCGAATCATTAAATGGTCTTGGGCGGTCAAACTAATGAGATGATTTTTTTATTCTCTTTAATCATATTGATGTAAGAAGGAGATACACCAAAAAGATGCATTCCCTAAAGGCCTGGGTTGAGCCCTCCATCGTGAAAAGAAGAAGAAGAGGGGATTTTATGGGCTGGGTAGGAGTTGAAGGTATCTGTGGATGCGGGTCTTAAACAGCTGATATTTAACATAAAAGTTTGTGTTAATAAGCTGCACCTTTGTACCAAATTTCAACTTTCTACTCTAAGCTGTTCGCGAATGAAAAATTACTATTTTTTATTTTATTTTTGTAATGATATTGATACTAAGAAGAAGTTGGACCAAAAATGTACAACCTCTGTAGTCCGCGGTGGATCCTTGTATCGGGAAAATAAGAAGATAATTTCTAGGCGCGAAAATAAAAATTTCCCTGATATTCACTTCGATTCGAATATCCCGAAAATGTGTAACAGCCTATCCATGTTGGGCGTCTCTGTCGCATCTGACCTGTCTTGGAATGAACACATCACCTCTGTGGCGAAATCTGCAGCAAGGAAGATTGGCTACTTATTCAGGTCCAAGCGATTTTACAAGCCCCCACATCTTCTCATCATCTACAAGGCCCAAATCCGCCCCTGTTTCGAATACGGCTCTCATCTATGGAGAGGAGCCTCTAAATATTCTCTTGTTACACTGGATGCAATTCAGAAACGAGCCGTCAGGCTAATTGACGATTCTACCCTCACTGACTCCCTCGACTCGTTAGCTCATCGAAGAAATGTCTCTGCCCTTTCCCTTTTCTATAGATACTATCACGGCAGGTGCTCTGATGAGATAAAATCAATAATTCCCCCCAAAGTATGCTTTGCACGTAGCACGCGTTTTGTCGACTCCCAACACTCTTTCGCGGTCAAATTAGAAAAGTGCCGGTCCACTTCATTTGCCAATCAGTATATCCCCATGACTTCAAGGAACTGGAAATCTCTCCCAGCCTCCATCTTTCCCAGCACTTATAATCTTCAAACCTTCAAAACCCGAGTGCATAGACACCTACGTCTACACCCTCTCACTTAATCAACTTTCCCTTCTCTTCGGTAATGCAAGGGTCTTTCGAGATCCATAGGGACTGCATCTTTACTGGTGCACCCCTTCTTGCATTCGATTGCATTAAAAAAAAGAGATTTAGGGATTGGGTAGGAGTCGAAGGTATCTGTGGATGCGGGTCTTGAAAGATTGAAGATTATATGTTGCTGGGAAGACGGTCGGAGGAAGAGAGTTCCAGTCTCTAGATGTCATAGGGATAAACAAATTGGCGAATGCGTTTGTTCGATCAGTATCTAATTTAAGCGCATACAGGCGTTGAATCTTAGAAAATCGCGTATTTCGCGCGAATGAAGCCTTTGGAGGAATTAATGATTTTATCTCATCAGAACAAAAGCCATGGTAATATCTATAAAAAAGGGAAAGGGTGGAGACAGATCTACGATGGTCCAAGGAGTCGAGAGTGTCAGTTAATGTAGGATCGCCTATCAGTCTGATAGCCAGCCTCTGAATTGCATCCAAGTTACTAACTAATTGCGGAGATCTAGTCTAAGTTATAAAAAAATTTCACTTTATTCCATTTGTTTATTTTAGACTTTTTTTATGATGTCTATTTTCATTTTTTTCTTTTTTAGGTATTTAGAATCTTTAATGAGCTCTACAAGTTCAATCAGAGACCAAGATCATGCTTCCGTTCTATCTTCAGTATATAATAACCCTAAAGGAATTGATGTTATGTTAGAATTTTTATCGAAAAATTACGACAAATTAGGGTATAGTATAAATAATATAAAATTAATTTGATAAAAGTGAAAATTAATATATTTTTCTTAATTCTAGAACGATAAGCTATAAAAGTACTTTCCGAGGATTAGCCAAGATGTTAACTAATGAAAGTCAAAAGACCAAGGTAAGAGAAATTTGTATTAAAATTATTGAATAGTATTCGTATTAATTAAATTTTAGTATTAGGTTAACAATTTTATCATAGGATTTTATTTAATACATATTACCGAGTTATCAATATATTTATTATCTAACTCAGAAGAAACTTCTCTTAATTATCTCCAAATAAATATTCAAGCATCTATGAAAAGTTGGTTTACAATTTAGAAAAATCTGGCGTGGCTTAAACACAATAAGAACTTTACCATACCCCTAACCAATATCATAAATATAATTTTATTTTCATTACTACACAGGAAGTAGATATATTGAAAATATATTTCTAGTACTTAATAGATATATCGTCATCCTTATGCAGGCCCGATGAGAGGGGGGGGGGGAATTTCCGTACTTTTCAATAATTTAACAATGAAAGGACCCAAGGTACCGAGCGTATTTTTTCTCAAATGGTCAAATGCTTCGCATTGGATAAAGTAAAAATTGAGCGAAACCATGGCATTTTGCTCTACAAAAAAGCCCTAATAAGTGAACATCGAAAAAATTTAATTTTTTGAGATATTAATTGTTTTGTCAAAATGTCTGTTAGTCTGTGCGTTACCAAATTTTTGTGGACGAGCTTGCTCAAAAACTAGTGTGAATATCAAAACCAAATTTCACACGTAGTTTTGGTCCATTGAGATTAAGAGCTGAGTAGATTTTGGTGCATATCGACCCAAAATTAAAGGTGGTGGAGTTTAAAATTAAAAATCTAGACAATTGAACAAACTCAACCAAATTTTGTATACATAATCAGTGGGACCCCAGAAGTCTAAAAATGCAAAAACTAACCGCCCGAAATGGGGGAGGGGGGGTGTATGGTCAAAAAATGAAAATCTAGGCTCTTGTACCAAACTCAACCAAATTTTGTATACATAATCACTGGGCCCATAGTAATCTAAAAATGCAAAAACTTACCCCTCCCCTACATGATTATAAATAATTCTATTAAATATTAAATATAAGAGAGGGGCCAGGTTGTTTGGTAAAGTCAAGTGTTTGGCCACATCAGAACACGCCAGCTTATTTATTAGATAAGGAAGTAATTTTTGTTCTTCTTTTTTCCTTTTCAGTTTGCAGAATTTAAAACAAGTACAACCGATGAGAAAATGAATATATTATTAGATGAATGTTTGCAAACGATTGATATAAATTTGAAGTGGAATCAAGAGGTTTTACCAAACTTGAATACATGGATAAATAAGAACTTGAACAATGGAAATCACAGAAATGTTGCTACAGTATCACTTATTGTGTTAGGCTTGGGAATTATTTTACTTTTAGAAAATCTTATATAAATAAAATATTTCAAAAAATAATCTTAAAAATATCCACTGTATCTAATAAAATTTAATTAAATATAATAATTTAAAAATTGTATTATAATCATGTAAATTTTTTTACTTAGTTCCTCTGACTATCTATTTGAAGGCTTAGGTAAAAATTTAACTTACAATTTCTACAAAGTCGACTTTCTTAAAATACATTATATAGTAGCATTTGAATTTTTATTTAAATCACACATAATTAATTATAATTATTTGTTCGTGTTCAATAAATAATTATAATTAATTATGTGTGATTTAAATAAAAATTCAAAGTTTAATCAAATTAATCACAAAAATAAAAGCTTCAAGAGCTTTATTACTAATATATAGTAGAACATATACTTATTTGCGATGATATCACAAGATTAGATCAATTTCATAAATTAATTGACAAAAAATAATTGAAACTTTAAAAATAAAATATAAAAACATTTATAAGATATCTCAACAATCTTTTAATTTTATTTGTTATAAAAATTAACACAATAAACATCTGATATTAAGTGAGGTCACCAGGTCAAGAGGCTATCTATAAATGATGCAGGGATGCTCTTGATGAGCACCGTCTTCTTAATAGCTGCCCCTCTGCAAAATTTCATGACCTTTATCATATTATTATTATTATTATTTATAAATTATAATATTAATGTAAGAAGAGGTAACCCTGAAGACCGGGATGGAAACTTAAGGATTATTAGGTCGGCGTTGAATGTAAATAAATTCACATTAAACATGAAAAACTAATATAAGTATCAAACTTGAGTTGTTTACCAAAAAAGAATTTAGTCTTTTTGATTTTAAGTCGATTCTTCCACGTTTTCAGTAGAGGTTGCCATTAATAGTCAAAACATCAAAAATGGAATGCAATAAGGTTATTCCTCTAGTATTAGATAAGAATCGATCGTTATTTTTGATTTTAAGCCGATTCCTCCATGTCTTCAGCAATGGTTACCAATAATAATCGAAGCGTCAAAAATCTAATGTAAAATTGTTATTCCTCGAGTATTCTATGAGAATCGATGGCTATTTTTGATTTTAAGTCGATTCCTCCATGTCTACAGAAATGGTTACTAATAATAACCGAAATGTCAAAAATCCAATATAGAATGTTTATTCCTCAAGTACTAGATGAGAATCAATCGCTATTTTTGATTTTATGTCGATTCCTCTATGTCTTCAGCAATGGTTACCAATAAAAACCGAAACGTCAAAAATCCAATATAGAATGGTTATTCCTCAAGTACTAGATGAGAATCAATCGCTATTTTTGATTTTATGTCGATTCCTCTATGTCTTCAGCAATGGTTACCAATAAAATCCCAAATGTCAAAAATTCAATATAGAATGGTTATTCCTCAAGTACTAGATGAGAATCAATCGCTATTTTTGATTTTAAATCGATTCCTCTATCTCTTCAGCAATGGTTACCAATAAAAACCGAAACGTCAAAAATCCAATATAGAATGGTTATTCCTCAAGTACTAGATGAGAATCAATCGCTATTTTTGGTTTTAATTCGATTCCTCTATAAAGGTAACGGATAAGAAAAGAACGCAGTTGCTATGGTTACTTATAAACTTTCCTCCCAAATTTGTAGCATTTCACAGAGAAAAGCCTATCCACTCTTACTTAGTTAGGTTAAATGAGTCCTATATTAAACAGATCAAATGAATAAATTTTAAAGAATTTAAAAATCTTACTTTAGAGTAAAGTACTTTAAAATATAATTTTACTAAAAACTTTATTTAACCTTTTTTGTCGGCCCCAAGGTACTTAATTAGGATATTAAATTTCATCAAAATTGGTTAAGTCATTTTAAAGATATTTAGAAAAAACTAAAAAAGTACTGAAATAAATAATGTTGTATAATACTAATGTTTGTGGGCCGATATGTACCAAAAACTAATCAGCGCTTCATTTTGTTAAACTAATGGTAGGTTTTCAATTTCATTTCAATCGGTGTAAAGGTGTGGAAAAAATCGTGGACGAAAAAAACGATAACATACATCCATCCATCCGCACGCACTTCCAAAATAAACTGCAACGGATCGTTGCTAAACTTTATCCAAATTCATTTGAAATATTAATATGTTCTTGAGTAAAGTACTTTAAAATATAATTTTACTAAAAACTTTATTTAACCTTTTTTGTGGTCCCCAAGGTACTTAATTAGGATATTAAATTTCATCAAAATTGGTTAAGTCATTTTCAAGATATTTAGAAAAAACTAAAAAAGTACTGAAATAAAGTACTAATGTTTGTGGACCGATATGTACCAAAAACTAATCAGCGCTTCATTTTGTTAAACTAATGGTAGGTTTTCAATTTCATTTCAATCAGCGCAAAGGTCTGGAAAAAATCGTGGACGAAATAAACGATAACACACACACACACATACATCCATCCATCCCCACGCACTTCCAAAAAAAATGACACTTTTTGGCCTCTCGACGAGATTCCAGGTAATTTTTGGCAAAACCGTCACGTGCTAAAATTCAATCTCATTGAATACTTCAATTTGTGAACTTAATTGAGTCCATGAGTTCCGTAGTGTTTACCAGAGGACCTCTTTGAAGTCGCGCTTGCCGCGCGACCGATTGCAATACTTTCTCCCATGCTTCGCATTGGATAAAGTAAAAAATGGGACCAATCGGAAGCTAGACTGAACCCAATGCAAAAAAAATTTTCAAAATCAGTACCCAATTGGCGGAGATATGAGATAACATAGACACAAAAAAAAATAAGATGACGTGTTCTGATGTGGCCATCCACTTAACTTTACCATACAACCTGGCCCCTCACTTACATTAATATTTAATAAAATTATTTATAATCATGTAGGGGAGGGGGGTTAGTTTTTGCATTTTTAAACTCCTAGGGGCACACTGATTATGTATACAAAATTTGGTTGAGTTTGGTAAATGGCCAAGATTTTCATTTTTTGACCCCCCCCCCCATTTTGGGCGGTTAGATTTTGCATTTTTAGACTTCTGGGGGTCCACTGATTATGTATACAAAATTTGGTTGAGTTTGCTCAAACGACCTAGATTTTTAATTATTAACCCCCCCCCTCCACCCCCCTTAATTTTTGCAACAAAATCTAATCAGCTCTTACTCTCAATGGACCAAAACTACGTGTGAAATTTGGTTTCGATATTCACACTAGTTTTTGAGCTAGCTCGTCCACAAAAATTTGGTAACGCACAGACTAACTAACAGACAACCAGACTACAGACATTTTGACAAAACAATTATTATCTCGAAAAATGTAATTTTTTCGATGTTCACTTATTAGACCTTTTTTGTAGAGCGAAATGCCATGGTTTCGCTCAATTTTTTTAATTGAAATAGTTTAAGCCGTTTTTTAGATATTTCGAAAAAAAAGGAAAAAAAAACACTTTTTTCATGCACGATTACAATACTTCACCATACCCTGTATGGTAAAGTAAAATAAACAATTCAGTCGAATAGAGAACCTCCTCCTTTTTTGAAGTAGGTTAAAAAGTTAAGAAACACTGATATATACCCTGAAGTTACGGCAAATAATTTATTTAGAACAGCCTCAAAATAACCTGGATTAAATTTTCTAGATTAGCTTTAGCAGAATTAAATGAAAATTAATTCTTGTTGATAAAACTACCCTAAGAATATGCGTTCCTACTTGATTATGAATCCGTGAAAAGGGAGTTGAATGACTAGCAGCTAAGGATTCTTACGGAAGCAAGGAAGATCGCTCCTAATTGTGAAGATGTGGTTTTTGATGAAGGCGGCGGAGGGTCGGGCGTCGCAGGCGTCGCCGCCGGACAGACGCCCGATCAGTTATGTTTTTGCAGCCGCCAGGCAGACGCCGCCGGCGTCGGCAACCTCCATGTCGCGACAACAAAGTTTAAATCAAATCGCACAACGTAAACAGATAGAAATATTGAGGCCAACCGATGGAAAAATCACCAAGAAAAACTATAACAAATAATTACAATTGCACATTGAGTGTCAAGAATGTAAAACTGAATTGAATCTTTTGTCCTATTCGCTACAAGAAGTTTTCATTTGATATCACGAATAAGGTGTTTCTATTCAAAATTTTAAATTGGAGGAAAAAGTCAAAATTTGGTACGATATCCTTAACATTGTCGGCTAGCCTTTGAAGGACTTTTTACTTTACCATACAGGGAATGGCCTACTTTTTTCGAAATATCTAAAAAACAGCTCAAACTATTTTGATTAAAAAAATTGAGCGAAACTATGGCATTTCGCTCTACAAAAAAGCTGTAATAACTAAACATCGAAAAAATTATATTTTTCGAGATAATAATTGTTCTGTCAAAAAGTCTGTTAGTCCGTGCGTTATCAAATTTTTTGTGGACGAGCTAGCTCAAAAAACTAGTTTGAATATCGAAACCAAATTTCACACGTAATTTTGGTCCATTGAGATTAAGAACTGATTAGATTTTGGTGCATATCGGCACAAAATTAAGGGGGATGGAGGGGGAGTTAAAAATTAAAAATATAGGCTCTTGTATCAAACTCAACCAAATTTTGTATACATAATCAGTGGGATTCGAGAAGTCTAAAAATGCAAAAACTAACCGCCCAAAATGGGGGCGGGGGGGGGGTGTATTGTCAAAAAATCAAAATATAGGCCCTTGTAACAAACACAATCAAATTTTTTATGCATAATCAGTGGGCCCCCAGGAGTCTAAAATTGGAAAAACTAACCCCCCTCCCTAACATGATTATAAATAATTTTCTTAAATATTAAATATAAGTCAGGGGGCAGGTTGTATGGTAAAGTCAAGTGGAAAACCACATCAGAACACGTCAGCTTATTTAATAAATATAATAGTAATGTAAACAGGTAGAATAATGCGATTATCAAAATGAGTGGCCTGTATATACAGTAATGTATATGTCAAGGTATTTGTATGAATAAATAATAGCACCTGGAGCCACCGAGCGATGTCCGGGAAACTTTTTGCTTCAGTTAAAAGCTATATATTAATATTATTTTTAATTTAAAATTCTGATAAAAAGGTAGGTTTTTATTTTGATACAGTATTAAATAATGCGTGGAATCCATCCCCAAATTGTAAAAAATGAAAAATAGAGAGTAGTTTTTCAAATTAAAAATAAGCTGACGTGTTCTGATGTGGCCATCCACTTGACTTTACCATACAAGCTGGCCCCTCACTTATATTTAATATTTACTAAAATTATTTATAATCAAATAGTTTTTCCATTTTTAGATTACTGTGGGCCTTCTGATTATGTATACAAAATTTGAATGAGTTTGATAGAAGGTCCTAGATTTTCATTTTTTGACCCCCCTCCCCCAATTTTGGGCGGTTAGTTTTTGCATTTTAGACTTCTGGGGTCCCACTGATTATGTATACAAAATTTGGTTGAGTTTGTTCAATTGTCTAGATTTTTAATTTTTAACCCCCCCCCTCCTCCTGCTTAATTATAAAACGTTTATTAATATTTCTAACGTTTATGGAGAACAAAATATGTTAAAATCCACAATCACAATACTTCTTCAAGGCCTTTGAGAATAAAGGATTTACCCAACCCATTGTCTGTCTGGGTACAAAAGTAAACAAAAGAGAAACCTTTTTTAAACTCCAAGATTGGGATCTGTCTACCTGAGAATAATTAATTTGATTATGAAAAAACCCATCAAAAACAATTTTGTCGAAGATGAGACCGTGACAGATCGAATTGCCAACCCAAAAACCCCCTAACCCGTGAATGTCATCACAATCGGTAGAGTCGTTTTCAAAAATAGAACCAAGATACAAATATATATATATATATAAAATAAGTCTTGTGGTCGAAGGTGTTAGTTTTTAAAAACAATTAAAAGACTTATTACAATTTATTTTTTATTGAAGAAAGATTACACATACACTTGTAGTCAATGTCAAGTACAGATTTAAGTAGTTATAACGTTAAATGACGTTATTGTCGGTGATTTTTGATTAAATCCCGAATTTATGCAAACACGTATAATGAACGTTTTGAGTTTAATTGAATGAATTTATGAACTTGTCGGTGATTTTAGTAAAATCCCGAATTTAAGAAAGGGGCGTTAGGGCAGAGCCTCCGGCTGACCTTAATGGAGCATAAATGTTCCACGAGCAAGTGAGCGGCCGACTTATATAAGCAATATACTGCAGGCGTCAGCGATATGACTGACGTCATGAAAAGTGTTTAGGTCTGCAGGAATCGCGACTATAACTTATATAGATATATATATATATATATATATATATATATATATGGTATATATACAATTTTTGCTCGTTTAATAAGAGTAGATAGGTAGATAGATAATATAAGATAACCTAAATAAGAAAAAAATTTAATTCATATTCAATTACGACAAAATAAAAGAAATACAAAACATGTATAGTATATGTTAAAAAAACATAAAACAGTTCAGCATATTTTATAAAGTAATTGTTCTCGCTTTTACATTTGCAAACACATCTATTATATCGTCATAATACGGAGTCTTGAAAAAGTTTCAACTTTTTCTCCCATTTTGTTTAGGTTTACGTCTGGCTACAAAATAAAGAAAGATATTTAGGTATTTTTGACATAATTAAGCAAGCCTTTGATTGAAGAAATTCAGCGGCGCCCCTATAAAATGAAAGGTATGCATTCTATTAGAACGCGCTGTATTGCGGGTTGCGTTGACAGGCGCAGAATATCTGACTTTTTCACCAGCTTTGTATGAAGCACATCAAATCACAAATGAGAACAACTAATTACTGATGTTCATTAAGAAAACTGTTTGCGTGTAGTGACAACATCAGTTGAGATCAATTTTGATGCACTTAGCTTTGCAAAACAAAGTCAGACGTCCCACTTTAAAATATTTTTACATTGTCTAATACAGTGTTTCTCAAAGTTTTTCGAATGTGGAACCCTTTTCCGTTTGGAAGGTAAGCCTGCAACTTGATAATAGTGTGATTAAAGCGTTGTTATGGGAACATTTTTTTTGACTTTGAAATATAGTGATATGGAGTGAATTAATTAAGAAACACTACTTTTATTGTATTATATTTTTATTTTTTTATTTATATATACTCCCACTATATTTATATTAAACAGTAACTAAATCAAAACTTCCGTAAGTAAAAGAAAAAAATTTCGGACACATCAACTTTTCATAGGTATTGCCATCAATGGGACAAAAGATACTGTTTTTTGTGTATACACAAATACTTTATATCAGGTCTTATTGATGAAAGTTGTAATCTCATATCCGACTCTGCATCCAACTTATTGCGGTACTAATGTTTTGTTAATAAGTAAGTTGGGAATTCAGACTCGTACAAAGAAGTTGTGGCAAATGGTAAAAGAGAATTAAAACGGATTTCTGGGTCAACTATGGATATTCGCCTGTTGAACTACAAAACAACAACAAAATTTTGACAAAAGCATCGTTTTATAGGCAGTGGCAGGAAGAATCTGAAGATATTTCGATAAATTTTTCATAATCTTGGAGTGAAAAGCAAAATGGCTTTTCACTATAAACAAAAGGATTTTTCATCCAAGAATTATTTTCCAGTTTTTTGAAATTATCATCAGTGAAATATTGTTCGAGTGATTTATTCAGACATTCCAAGTGATGAACAATTTTGGTATATTGACTGGTATTTAGATCTTCTTCCAAAATGTACTTCAATGGAAAACACTCGAGATCTCTGCGATTCACACAACTAATCCAAAATTTCACCTTCTTTTTGAACGCTAGAAATTTTTCACCTACCGTGGATTTTTTTGCGGAACCCTTGGCGTGTTTTTATGGAACCCCAGGGTTCCGCGGTACACATTTTGAGAAACACTGGTCTATAATGTTGGATTCTCAGTTAAGGAAGCACTAGACGGTCAATCTTTTGATCAAAATGATTGAGTCAAGCATGATTGACCGTCTAGGAACCCGTTTGACGCTTGAGTCAATCATTGACAGTGATTGATAGAAAGTTCGATTGACGCAAGTGATTGAAGAGGTGCATGAACGTCTAGAAGGGAGGTGATCATCTTTCCCTCAATCACGCACTCGACCGCAACCATGGAGGACTCTCTGCTAGCTTCCAACACTGAAACCTAATCAAAACTCCACTATGATTGAGTTTTAATCAAAATATTTAGGTTGATTGAGGGGATGATTGACTAAATGATTGAAGCACACGTCAATGATTGTTTCAAACTTTTGATCAAAATTATTTACCGTCTATGGCCGGGGTGTCCAACCTTTTGGCTTACAAGGGGCATATTTGAAGAAAAAAAATTGTCTCGGATCGCGAATAAAATATTATAATTCTATTGATATTTATTCAAAAAAAGATAGTTAATAATGTAGAAAAAAAAACTTTATTATTTTTTAGATCATAGTGAGCTTCTAATTTTATACCTGAAAATAGCTTCTCGTATATGTAAATACATACCTACATACTTACAAAAAGTGATATCATGAATTAGTATTTGTTTATATTTTTCCTTGGATAGATAATTAATATAAAGTATAATTAAGTAATGGAGAGGGATTCAGCCAATGGGTAGCCTCTGCTGAATAAAAACTCCCAATTATGGAAAACGTTTCGGCTTTAATTAAATAATGCCATCATCAGTTCCTAAGAGCTGAAAAAAGCGATAGAGCACACATGTAAAATTACAATAAAATTTTTTACAAAAAATCCAAACTTGTTAATTACAAAAATTATATCTTACAGTATTAGCGACACAATTAATTTTATAAATAAATTGTCCGCAGGCAGAGTTGTTGTGGATTTTATCATAATATACAAAATTATATGAATTACAAAATGGTACATAAATCTTGGTGTGCTCTCACTTGATATACGCAACGTCTCAAGTACAAATATAGCAAATTTCAATTTCATTCAATTAATAATAATAATAATTATGAGGACATTGATCTAATTAGGATCACTGACCCCTCACAAACATCTCTTAATTAAAAGATTTCTCAAAATAATTAACAAACATTAAGAATAACAAAATTCGAATTTAAAATGACAATATATAAAAATAAAAATAAAAAATAAATTTTTTTCTTCTTTACCTTTTTACAATTCTTTCCCCCTTTCTCAATGTTTATTATACCTGGGCATCAGTATTTGTCAATATTGACAAGTAAGCATTGCTAAGCCCAATGCAATCAGTTTGAAAATTAAGAGCCCTTTGCCCATATGTCTTAATAAAGCATTTTTCGGCTAGCAGACGCTTATAATTGTTCCCCAATCTCATCAAGATGACAGCATCATCAAACTCAAATCCATGTGAGGTATCGATATGGTGTGAGCTCAGGGCTGTCGAAGCTTTTTTATTTATTACACTTAATTCATGCTCTCTTTTCCGCAAAGAAAAAATGCGAGATGTTTGACCCACATAAACACTTGTAGGTTTCGGGCAATCGCGGCACTTAATTAAGTATATCACATTATGTTGTTCGTGGGGTGGAACTACATCCTTGTTATTAAATAAAAAGGACATATTACCAGTTGATGCCAAGGCCGTGCGTACATTATAGTTCTTAAATATTTTTTGAATTTTTTCGGACAACCCTGGCATATAGGTGAGAGAGAAAATGGTCCATCCCTGAGAGGGGGTACAGATGGGGTAGGAGCAATAAGCTGCTTCTCCCTTCTTCGACGAAAATTTTTAATTACAGAATTAATGACCCGCAATGGATAAGAGTTCGAGGAAGCCACCATCCTAAAATCATCAACATTCCTCGCAACGTAGACGTCATCACAAAGCGAATAAATCCTTCTCAAAAAATAATATAAGGTGTTCATTTTATATACAAAGGGAGACTGCGAGAAGTAATTGATGAAACGTCCACTGTCAGATGGCTTCACATACAGGTCAAATGATAGAGAACCACTGGGATTTTTGATTATCAAAAGATCAAGGAACGATATTTGGCCATTAATTTCTATTTCATACGTAAAACTCAAATCTGGATGGAAAGCATTGAATTTCTCCAATATCATATCCATTTGATTATGAGGGACAATCGCAATCGAATCATCTACATATTGTAAATAGATCAATAAATTGAGAGGTTTCACGGTGGTATAATAAAATTTTCTGATCACGATTTCGGCTGCTATAGGGCTGAGAGATCCACCCATAGTTAAACCTTTCAACTGCAAATAAATCCTCCCCCCAAATGAGAAATAATGAGGTATAATAAACATTGAGAAAGGGGGGGGGGGAAGAATTGTAAAAAGGTAAAGAAGAAAAAAAATTATTTTTTATTTTTATATATTGTCATTTTAAATTCGAATTTTGTTATTCTTTATGTTTGTTAATTATTTTGAGAAATCTTTTAATTAAGAGATGTTTGTGAGGGGTCAGTGATCCTAATTAGATCAATGTCCTCATAATTATTATTATTATTAATTGAATGAAATTGAAATTTGCTACATTTGCACTTGAGACGCTGCGTATATCAAGTGAGAGCACACCAAGATCCATGTACCATTTTGTAATTCATATAATTTTGTATATTATGATAAAATCCACAACAACTCTGCCTGCGGACAATTTATTTATAAAATTAATTGTGTCGCTAATACTGTAAGATATAATTTTTGTAATTAACAAGTTTGGATTTTTTGTAAAAAATTTTATTGTAATTTTACATGTGTGCTCTATCGCTTTTTTCAGCTCTTAGGAACTGATGATGGCATTATTTAATTAAAGCCGAAACGTTTTCCATAATTGGGAGTTTTTATTCAGCAGAGGCTACCCATTGGCTGAATCCCTCTCCATTACTTAATTATATACATATACAGCCATCAAAATTGTATCAATTAATATAAAGTTCTAATAAAGAGACAATATTCAATTTTTTCAGATCGGTATAGAACATTCAATCGGAAAGTTTGCAAGTAGAAAATTTATTTCTAATGAAAATGGAGTCGAAAATATTATAGACCAAAATGATGATTACCATTTTTCGGAAATCTTGCAATCTCTAGTTCCAGATTCAAAATTTAATGTGAATCAATTGTAATAGACTGATGAAGAGGGCAAATCTCTCGAAACTATAGTCTTGTTATAAATAAATTAAAAATTTATATAATAATAAAACTTGAGCAAGATGCAAGGTAGGTTTAACAAAAAAGAAATAAAACAAAATTGAATTTTGAATTCGATATATTTTGGGGGTGAGCCCATCATCAGAGTGAAACCTACCTCGCATCTTGCTCAAGTTTTATTATTATATTAAAATGTTTCACCTAGAACGAACACCCAACTCCTTAAAAGTTATTAAAAATTTATAATTCCAGCAGAAGACACACTCTTTTATTGTCTCCGTCAATTCAAAATTTAAAATTACCACTTTTATTTTTTGAAACTTCACAGTAGGTTTTCAGATTAGGCCAAATTGTTGTGTGTTTTCCAATATCTACATATAAATCTCAAAGTTTTAAGGAATTTTATGACTTTATATTGGCCCACGGGTTGGACAGTCCTGGTTTAAATCGATTAAGAAGGATATGAGGAATGATAATATTTTTTTTAATGGTCACGAATATAATAATCCCTGACTATCCATTATCTATTGACATGTAAGAACGTGCGAAAATCTAAAAGACAAGTCCTGACAAGTTTTAGTCCAGGAGAGAAATTATAAATTAATTGTGATTGTTCTAGAACAATGATTCTCACCCTGGGTTCCGCGGAACCCAGGGTTCCACAAAGGGAGGTTTGGGGTTCCGCGCTTAGAGATCATTAAAAGAAAAAAATAGAAAAACAAAAATAGTAGTTAGTAGCATCAGTCCTTAAAATATTTGTGATGTAAAGAAAAAATACTAAATTTAGAGTCTAAGTATTATCTTAAAGTCAAATAAAACCATTGAACATCACTATTATTGTCTCAGTGATAGCATTTTTGTTGCTCTAAAGTTCCTTAACTTTCTTATAATACAACGATTACGTTACATTTGTAACAAAATGAAATTATCATTTAAATTGTTTTATTATTATTTTGTTATTTATGACGTTTGAAATAATATTGCTTTTCATATAGATGAGAATGTTATTTATAAGGTTGTTATAGGGAAATAAGGACAATAGTTTATGCAAAAATTAAAAATTATTTCCATAAGCTATTGTCCTTATTTCCCTACAACAACTTTATTAATTTAATCGATGGCCATAAATAATCAAAATAGTTATTTATAAGTATACATTGAATATGTAGAAGAAAAAAACCTCTCCGATCCGAAAGGAGCATATGGGTATCCCAATGACATTTCCATAAAAATTTAATAATAATATTCATGAAAATAAAAATGTTAGGTATTGTAATTTAAAATGTACGTTTTTTGTACCCAATTTCCCCAAAATCTAGAAAATTTTTAAAATATGACAACACCTTTATCGGCAGCGGTATGTTATATTTGGAAGCAGGGCCGTCTCTAGGGTATGTGCCGCCCGGGTGCAACATATAATTGCCGTCCTTCCTCATCAGAACATCAATGTTATATTCCGGCAATAATAATAAGTACCTGGTAACTTCTTCCTTCAGTTAAAAGCTTTATTTTAATATTATTTTTAATTTATAATTCTGGTAAAAAAGTCGATTTTTATTTGAGAGCCGTTTTCAAATTAAAAAAAATACAAAAATATATAATATTCGACCACTGTACCCCCCCCCCAACCTCCACCCCGCTCGACCCCACCCCCGAAACCTCGACCTACCCCGGATCCCCCACCACTGCACCCTACCTCCTGCACCTGTTTTGATTCAACCATATGATTCATTTTTATTCATCCAATTGTTAATAAATAAAACCTATCAAAATGTGTTATTTTTCAGAAAATTGAGACCTGCTTATGCGAAATATATTTTTAAATAAATTCTTGATCATTTTTTATTCTATTAAATAAATAAAATTCTTTGTAAAAACAATTATAAAACGTTTATTAATATTTCTAACGTTTAGGTTGAACAAAATATGCTAAAAACCACAATCACAATACTTCTTCAAGGCCTTTGAGAACAATGTATTAAGGCAACCCATTGTCTGCCTGGGCACAAAAGAAAAAGGAAAACCTTTTTAAATCCCTAAGAATGGGATTTGTCTACCTGAGAATAATTAATTTGATTACGAAAAAACCCATCAAAAACAATTTTGTCGAAAATAAGACCGTGACAGATCGAATTGTCAACCCCAAAACCCCTAACCCGTGAATTTCATCAAAATCGGTAGGGCCGTTTTCAAAATAGAACCAAGATACAAATATATAAATATATAAAGTATATAAATATACAATTTTTGCTCGTTTAATAAGAGTAGATAAGTGCGTTGATTTAAAATTCTGATTTTAATTATTTGATAACTGTCAATCTGTTTAAGAAATAAAACATTAAAATAAAAATGATAAAGGTAACGTTTTATAAACTTTATTACTTTGTATAATTTTAAAAAAGAATGTATTTGAAACAAACATAAAAAAGATAGTACTTTCATATAATCCTTAGTTATAACAAAAAAGAAGTACCTTACCTATATACATAATTTTATATATATTAATCTGTTATTCTTTATTAGCACTATTTAATGGACATCTTTGTGGATGTGTTTATAAATAACTTTTTTTTTTGGGGGGGGGAGGTTGGGCGGGTCTAGTGGTTAGCGTCTCCACCTGCTAACCAAGTGGACCCGGGTTCGAGTCCGGGTCGAGGCGTTCGGCTGATGGCTGATCCCCTGCCTTAGAGACAAATTTTAATAAAAAAATAACTGGTATCGTAAAGTGGCTTATGGCTCGAAAGGCCGAAAAGCCAAAAAAAAAACTTTTTTTTTATTTTTTGCCGTCCTATGTAGAATGACGCCCGGGTGCCATGCACCCTTGCACCCCCGGCACGGGACGGCCCTGTTTGGAAGCTATAAAAGTAGCATGATGTTGATATTTTGATGAAAAATTAAATATCTCATATTTTAGTGCTAGGGGGTTCCTCAGAAATAAATATAAGTGCTCTGAGTAGAGTTCCTCGCTCTACAAAAAGTTGAGTAACACTGAATTAGAAAACCCCAATTCCTCGTTTCCTTGTACTAGAATGATATAACATTATAGACTTGGTTAGTGTCGAGGCATATAAATTACTGAAATAATAAATATTTTAGAAAATCAAAATATGAGAAGTAGAGGAATATTTTAAAATTTGAAACTTCAGAATTTTTTTATCTTATACTATAGTTTATATTATAGCTTATAATTTTGCTTTTAGTGAATTTTATTCTTGAAAAAAGCTTCACGTATTGTACAAATGTACATTCATATTTCTGAAAGGGAATAAATATATCTCTACATATAAATCTTAATGTTTTAAGGGAGTTTATGATTTTATGTTGGGCCACACTCATTGCAGTGTTCATATTGGGATAAAGGACCAAATAATGAAGAATTTTATTATTTCATTCTTCAATCGCAATGTTTCATCAATTCATCCTCAGGCTTCTTGAATTCTTTTTATAAAAATAAAATTCGAATCGTATTACAAAATGCACTGCCAATATCATATATTTATCTTTTTTGTTTGTTTACCAAACTGAGGTTTTGGAGTTCAATAAAAATAATTTTTAGAAAAAAAAATAAAACCGACTTCAAAAAAATTATATTCAACAAATAAAATAATAAGAACTTATAAATCAAATAAAATGCACTCAAAGGTTTAAAATAATTATCTAATTTATTTACAGCTAAACGACGAAATTTGTACATGAAATCCCATTTTGAAGTCGGTGCCAAACATATACATTTTATGAATTGTACTCGACGGATCCTACTTATAATATCGCGTAAATTTAAATAAACGTTTTAAGATTGTATTTTTTTATAAAAGATTTTATTTTATTCATTATAATTTCGATTATTTGTTTATAAGAATTGGAGATTTCTGTTATTTTCTCATTGATCATATCATCAGAACTTGTCCAAATTAATATGGGACCACCCATAATGTACCCCTTTTCCAATAAAAAAAGAATTATAGAAATCGGTCGACGTTACAAAAAGTTCTCGCTAAACATAAATAAAATAAATAAATAAATAGTTAGGTATCTTGACTACCTTGTAACTATACGGATCCAAACGCAGATAGAATGATTAAAATCGGTTCATAAACAAAGAAGTTATGTTTTTAATTGAAAAGTTTTTGTTTTGCCGAGAGTAGCAAGAGTTGTTGATTCACAAAGAGAAACAAAGAGGTTGTCCTCTGGCTTGATGCAAATAAACCTACACACACATATATATATCGAGATGATATATCTGTATATATATTATTTATTTGTTTGAGACTATAGTTTCGAAGACTTGGTCTTCATCATCAGTCTTTCTTCAATTATACCTAAATGTTTTTCATGGAGTCAATATCATATAATTGAAGAAAGACTGATGATGAATTCCAAGTCTTCGAACATAGTCTCAAACAAATAAATAATATATATACAGATATATCATCTCGATATATATATGTGTGTATGTTTATTTGCATCAGAAAGGACAACCTCTTTGTTTCTCTTTGTGAAGAAGTTATGCCTGAACAAACATAACAAAAAGGTCCAATATCAATGAAATATATATTTTTACCAATCGGAAACTAGACTGAATCCAATGCAAAAAAAATCATCAAAATCGGTTCACAATTGGCGAAGATATCAGGTAACATAGAAAAAAAAAGAAATTTTTTTGAAATCAGTTAATAAATGATAAATTGCATAAACGTTAATGATATGATGTTGCCAATGCATTTTGTAAAACGATTAGAATTTATGTTCATTAAAGAATCCTGAAGCCTCAGAAAGTTGAAATGAACGGAGGAAACGTTACTATTGTAGAATAATATAATAAAATTCATGATTGTTTGGCCCTTTATCCCCTGATTCATTGATTTTAAATCATAGACCTGAAGAAGGAAAATTCGAAATTCACTTAAATAATTTTTCAGATTATTTTATCTTTCAATTTTTAAGTTAGTGTGTAAATTAAAATAAATATAAATTTCCTTTTAAAAATGTTCGCAAAGATTTGGATAATTTATTCCATTTTGAAATGTTGATTAGTATGTCGAAAACTAATCGAAGCTTAACTGGAGTGATATCTCCACACAATGTATTTATTTATAATTTTTTTACACCTAAAATAAAAGTAGTAGCGCTAGCGAAGCTCTGAATTTAAGCACCATATATCCTAAATGAATTCAGCTAATATAAAGTATATTTAATGTACTAATATATGAATAATTAGTAGAGATTGTGGTGTTGGTGCAAGGTGAAACATCTTTAATGTGAAACAAGGTGACCAAGAATCCTTAAGATTATTTTGTTTATTGAGCCTCCGAGGAGCGGGCCGCCTCTTACAAAGATAATAGTTCATTAGTTCATTAAACAAACTTCACACTCTCAGCTTCAGAACAAATTAATTCAGATTAAGAGCGGGTGGCTGAGAGAGCCAGGATTAATCCTGACTCACATTTCAAATTTCTTTTTTTTTTTTTGTATTTACAATAAAATAATCATACGCCACCCGCTCTATATGTTCTGCTGAAAGTGTAAAAATTAAGGAGAGATCCCCTTATCGCCATATATGTCAAATTGTTTATTGTTTTTGGGGATATACCCAGGGCGATGAGGGACTCCACCGCTTTATGCCACCACACTCCCTTCCACGAGAGTGTGATGGCTTCGACCCTGACCGAGCCCGCCCCGACGCCAAATCGCTCCGCAATATTGTCCACCAGACTGGAGTTGCCCCTATATTTTTCTATTTTGTTTCGGTGGGCAACACCCAGTCCTGCAAGCGCGGAGACGATCTGGACGTCCAAAACCCACACCACCCCCGACGCATCCTTTGCCACGATGTCTTGCTTTCTATTGCCCGCCGAGCTGGAGTACAAGTACTCCAACTCGACACGCATTCCCTTTTTGAACTCATAGTAAATGAATATTACATATAATATTTATTTACTCTTATCTTTATTAATATATGGTAATTTTTATAAAAAAATATTTTATAATTTCAAATATTTTCTTATGTTCATATTCATCATTTCGAGAACAACTTTAACATTCAGTTCCAAAACTCCCCATGAGATGGCACCAAATCTAGATCAACAAATTCATCCTGGTTGATGAAATATAAAGTTACATAAATATGTATTTTTGGGAATAAAATACAACAAAAAATAAATCGAAAAATCTTTATGATCACGGATACTCAAAAGAACTGTTTTTCTATATAATAATGTTTTCTGTTTAAGAGATCAATCAATTTTCTTCTTTTCTTCAGATTAATTTAACTTACGGATTTGTTTTATTTTTAAAACTTTCGAGATCCAGTTCTTTTTATGTTTAGTGTACAAAGAGCTGCTAGGTTAGCTATTATCAATTTTGATTTATCTTAATAATAACTAGCCTAACGCCTCTTTGTACACTCAACATCAAAAAAACTGGAGAAAAACTCGAAAATTTTAAAATAAAACGAATAAAAATAATTGTTTGAAAGAAATTTTTTTTGAATACATCATTATGATAATGTCATAAACAATTTCATAATAAGGTGTACAAAATATTAATAAAAAAAAGCGGCTAAGTGCAAGTGATACCAGCAAACCGTAGGTAATTTTTTCCATATTATATTCAAACTAATTATTTTATAACAACGAAAGAAATAATTATTAAAAGTACTATACTAGAGCTACAAAGATAGAAAGTTGGATGATTTTTATATTTGCGATCTCAAGTCGATAGTATCTAAATAATTTTTCCCCAAAGTACTCACACTAAGGTTCTTTCCTGATTAATTGCTAATGAGCCCAAAATTAAGGAAGGAGGGATTTTTTCGTAAATGTTTATAAATTACATATAATATTAAATATAAAATAGGACAGTGTTCCGCAAAGTGTGTGCCGCGGCACACTGGTGTACCGTGGTCATTAGTTAGTGTGCCGCGGAAAAATGTCAACTTTTGTGAAGATAAAGCTGAGAGTTATTATACTTATCAACGATTGCTCCAAATTTTAATTAAATAAACATTGTTTTTTTTCTCTGGTGTACCTCTAAAAATTCTTGATTTGGTAGGTGTACCTTGAACACAAAAAGTTTGCGGAACACTGAGATAGGAGATGGCTACATTAGTTTATTTTACTCTATTTTTATCTGAGCCTTTGGTCTTAGTACGATATAAAATCGTGAAATGTATCTTGTGTGAAATTTCTATAAATCTATATGAACATTGGCGTAGTTAGGGAATTTTCCTAGGGGAGGCGGCAGCCGGCCAGCTGATTACCCACCACAAGGTTCAAATTTCGGCTATCCGATTAGATCAACTAACTTTTTAGTATAATAAAATTGACAGATTTTGGAAGTAACGAAATAATTTAATGAGAAATACATTAGTGATCCCACGTAATAATGGAGTTTCCACTTAAATTTTGCAATTACTGCCAAATATAATTCAAAGGTATAGTCTAGAAAAATACTAAAGTCAAAAAGAGTTTAGTATAATAACTTTTTGAACATCTTTTACAATTCAATTCTCATCTTATAATAAAACAATCAATAGTATCATATAAATTATTTCTTTAAAATCCTTAGTTTTCTTTTTGAATGACATTCTCCTAAGGTAGGGGTCGCTCAACCTGTGGCTCGCGAACCACATGCGGCTATTTCCGATGTGACGATGCAGCTTTATTTTAAATCAAAAATCAAATTTATATATATCTAAATACTAATAAAATACCATAATATTGAATTAAATATGTTAGTGGCTCTTTAAAAACTGGGAAATTTTGAAAAAACTCTAATAACTCCGTTAATTTTTTTTTAAATATGAAATTAACAGATATTATAAAACAATTAATTATTAATAGTTTAATTTAATTTTGGACGAAATTGAGTGAGTACTTTTTGAGAAAATGGTCAAAAATCATTTGAACCGTCAAGAAACATCGTTTTTGAAAGCACGAGATGCCTTTGAAAAAAGTTCAAAAAGTCATATGTAACGAAATATTGGCTTGTGAAATGGAGGTGAATTTTAAAATGTTTCTAAAACGGCCTTTTATAGTCGATTTTCAGGGGTTTTTGACAATTTTCTCAAAAAGTACTTAACCGATTTCATTCAAAATAGTATTAAATGATTCATAATTAATTGTTTTATAATAGCTATTAATTTCATATTTTTTAAAAATTACTTCAACAAAATTTATTAGCGTTTTTTCAAATTTGACTTTAAATAAACTACCCTTTAAAATGCAAATATCCTAATAAAAATAATTTGATATAAAAGATAAAAGTAAATAACACACAGATATGAAATTTCAATAGATTTGAATAAATATCTAATGAGAAAAAAAATAAAACTTTTAGGAATTTCTAGTTGATTCGATCCCGGAAAGAAGAAGGCTGATGCCCTGGCGGGCGGCGTCTCGATCCAAAAATTCTATTCCTCTTAAAAAACCACACTCCAAATGTATACCTGTAAACTCCCGAAAATACATAGTCTCTTAAAAGTTTCGCCTCATTTTCGTCCTGACACAGCTACAGAAATGAGGCTCTAGATATGAATCTGGAAGTATTTTTTTCCTCTAATCTACAGCATTGTGATACTTTTTGTGTGGAAATAGATTTATTTAAATAAGTGGGATCGTGGGAGGAGGAGAATTATATTATATCATTTTTTTAATTTAATTTAGGATCGATATAAGGCTCCAAATATTTAAAAGAGATCAGGTGTTGTTTCTATGACAGGCTGCTCCAGTATTGCCATGAGAAACTCGGGCATGCGTGTCTTAAGTCGTTCAATTTTGTAAAAATCAAAAAAATAAGAATAACAAAATTTAGATTTTTAAAAAATTATAAAAAAGTGGCAAATTATTAAACAAATAATATATAAAATATAAATCAAATAAGATGTGATTAATTTCTTCTTCTGTGCGGAAAGAAAAGCGAATTAAATATTTAATTTTTGAGTGGTGAGGGGGGGGAGGAATAATTATCAATATATTTAATGTTTCTTAATTTAAAATCAATTGGAGTCTTTCATTTCAAAATTCGAGTTCAAATTACAATTATATTTCAAATTTGCCGCAAATATACCGACGGCATCAGCGCCCCTGTCGGCAGCATTACGTTAGCGTTGCTGCAAATTAATCTGGGCTATTATATATATAATGTTACTATGAACCTCAAGATAGATGAAATCGATAAATTAATATCGATTTCTTTCTCATTTTTAATTCTTTTGGTTTTGAGACGTTAGTTGGGTGGTCTCTTGACATTAGATAGGGACACATTCTTTGTTATGGATTCATGAAGTCCATTCACTTTACACTATTGAAATATCTTTTCACATATTAAAATTTAATACACTTGAATAATAAATAAATAAATAAAATAATTTAAATATACGATTATACCATCAAAATCAGGGATCAGTGCAAAACAGTTTAATAATTATTTTATTTAATAATTAAAAGTATTTAAAATGGAATTAAAAATATTAATTTATATGATATTTATAACGATTTTGATTGTTTTATTTGAATACATTTAGGGGAAAATTTTCCAGGGTGCAACATCGTATTCTTGCTCCGGCGCCGATAAACATCGACAACTCACTAATTAACATATTTTTTTAATAACAAATTCCAGATTTCTATGTTGTGCCACTAAATATTTGAAAACTAACCCCTTCTTCAGTTGCTGGTAAAAAATTCCATTGAACCAGAAGTATCAGCTCACGAGAGACTCTCGCAGAGTCAACTTATAATGTAATTACAATTTTAAAACTGTTATATACTTATTTTGCTATCATGGGTGAATAAAATATTATTAAATTTGAAAGTTTATATTAGGAAAATAAGGACAAGTTTTTTGTGTGACTTTTTTATTTATCCACCAACGTTTCGTCGACTTTGCCGACCTCTTCAGGGCCATTTAAGGCCATCAGAACACAGTTTTCAAAAAATATTTGGCACATTCACAAAAAAACACAATTTTTTCTTTCTTTTCTTTTCATATTAACAATTTCATTAATTTAAAACAGAAATCACATATATAGAATAAGGCAACCCTGTTTTTTAAACCAGAATAGAATATTTTTTCTCCGTTTGATCCTTACATGCAGAAATCTCAAATTCGAATAAACTAAACTTATACATTATAAAATATATTTGTCAATGTGCCAAATATTTTTTGAATATTGTGTTCTGATGGCCTTCAATGGTAACGAGGATAATAAGAAAATTTAGACGAATTTGTGTCATGACTATTTGAAGCCTAAAGAAGTCGGCAAAGTCGACGAAACGTTGATGGATAAATAAAAAAGTCATACAAAAACTTGTCCTTATTTTCTAATATAAACTTTCAAATTAATACAAATTATGGACGGAAATGATAATAAAAAATATTATTAAATACAATATTTTCTTATTAATAGAGAAACATATTTTTATTTGTTTAGAGGCCAATAGTCTATTGTTTTTCTTATTTTTCGCCTATGGGTCTCGCAGATAACCAATAGTTACACCGCCCCCTACATAACTCTTTACCCCCTTGAAAAATCAACTAGCCTTTTAGTAGAATTGACAAATGTTGGAAGTAACGAAATAATTTAATGTGAAATACATTAGTGATGCCACGTAATAATTGAGTTTCTATTTTTTAGGGGGGGGCATGAGGATTTTGTAGGGGGCACTGCTCCTTGCCTCCTCCTAACTACGCTCATGATGTGAATAGGCATAATATCACGGATGAGAAAGAAGAACGAACTTCTTCAGGATATACTAATTATGTTTATATTTTGTTTTATAGAAAGTGTAGAAATATTATATTTTTTAAATAAAATGTCTTTTAATTTTGGTTCTAGGTTTCAGTAAATTATTTTTTTTAATTAATCATTTATATTATACGTTAGAAGTTTTTCTTTTCTTATTCTAAAGGTGTTTTCCCACGGCCTGTTGTTTTGCGAAAATTTTTAAAAAATCTTATAAATTCGATTGTTTTAAGGCTCTCAGATCATTATTTACGGAGATAGAGAAGTTTAAGGATTTTAAAGACAAAAAATTTCAGAAATTTTTTACAAAATTTTATAAATTTGATTATTTTAAGGCTCTCAGACTATTATTTACGGAGACAAAAGACTTTTAACCAGTAACTACTGTGAAGCCATTTACAGTACGCGCACACTGTTCACCGGTGTGATACGTTTCACTAATTACATCATTAGACTTTCCCTTATAATATTATAATAATAATAAACCCATCCATTCCATTCCTAAAATAAATAAATAAAAAGAACAAACCGACAAAATTAAAACATTTATTCAAATTAATATAATCATTATTAAAAATAAGTATATTATATAGAAAAAAATGATATACCTAACAGAAAAATGTAAACATTTGCCTTGCAAATATGCCTAAAGCATTGTGATCATACAGGATTATCGTCGTCATCCTCTTGAAGCCATTTCATAACCAGCTATTCATAGTCTTTGACCGTTATCTTTAATCGTTTAGATGTACTGGGACGGAATTCTTTAATAAATCAACCTAAAGATAAAATAAAATAATATAATAAGAAAATAAAAATGTATAAAGTACGTTTAGATGTACTGGGGCGTGATTCTATAATAAAAAACAACCTAAAATAAAATAAAATATAAATAAAATAAGAAAGAAAATATCGAAATAAAATAATAACAAAATAAAAATGTATAACGTACATACTGCCTCCGGTCAAATTGACCGGTAGGCAACGGAATTGATGAATATCTTGAAAAATAACATGACCAATAGTCAAATTGACCGGAGAGCTGCAGTAGAGGGGTTAAAATGTTTTAAAAAGTTTTTAGCTATTTTCTTGAGAAATTTTCTTCAGAAATTGAGAATGATGATTAAAAAAGTTTTAAAAAGTTTTTAGCTATTTTCTTGAGAAATTTTCTTCAGAAATTGAGAATGATGATTAAAAAGTTTTAAAAAATTTTATAAAGTTTTTAGCTATTTTCTTGAGAAATTTTCTTCAGAAATTGAGAATGATGATTAAAAAAGTTTTAAAAAGTTTTTAGCTATTTTCTTGAGAAATTTTTCTTCAGAAATTGAGAATGATGATTAAAAAAGTTTAAAAATTTAGCTATTTTCTTGAGAAATTTTCTTCAGAAATTAAGAATGATGATTAAAAAGTTTTAAAAGTTTTAAAAGTTTTTAGCTATTTTCTTGAGAAATTTTCTTCAGAAATTGAGAATGATGATTAAAAAGTTTTAAAAAATTTTAAAAAGTTTTGCAGCTTCTTTTCTGTCATTTAGTGGATACCATTTAGTAAACCAAGAAAAAAGAAGAAGAAAAAGACGCTGGTGGATATTGGATATCATCATTCAATAAGCCCGTTCGATGTAAGTTATTATTGAGACGAATTGAAAATGTGTCATTTGTTAGACTCATGCTATTTTACTAATTAACATTTTTTACTTTCACATATGTATAATATATATGTATATTTAACAGAATGAAATGTATTTATTACATAGCTTAATATTAGCTTCACCTGTACCTTTTGTATCAATGTGACTTTTGTTCTGATAAATCCCGCAAACATTTATCTATAAAAATAATTGTGTACCTACTCAATTTAAATGAAATTATATAAAAATATTAAAAATAAGTACATTTCATTCTGTTAAATCCCGCAAACATTTCTCTATAAAAATAATTGTTTACCTACTCAATTTAAATGAAATTATATAAATAATAATACAAAAAAATACATTTCATTCTGTTAAATTCCGCAAACTTTTCTCTATAATAAAACCGACGT
The DNA here is from genome assembly GCA_024734495.1 of Forficula auricularia. NCBI lineage: Eukaryota > Metazoa > Arthropoda > Insecta > Dermaptera > Forficulidae > Forficula > Forficula auricularia. The sequence goes on along the minus strand of JALMQS010000030.1, from coordinate 30,412,201 downwards.
CAAAAAAATTAAATGCAACAAATAAAATAAAATGAACTTAAAAATAAAATAAAATACACTAAAAGGTATAAAATAATTATTTTATTTAGTTACAACTAAAAGATGAAATATTAACACGAAATTACTTTTTGAAGTCGGTGCCAATCAAACTATATAAGCGAGCGTACCCGCCAAACGTACTAAGTAAGATCCGTCGAGTGCGATTCGCAAAATGTATATGTTTGGCACCGACTTCAAAAAGTGATGTCATGTTAATATTTCGTCGTTTAGTTGTAACTAAATTAGATAATTATTTGAAACCTTTTGTAGTTTATTTGATTTTTAAGTTTTTATTATTTTATTTGTTGCATTTAATTTTTTTGAAGTCGATTTTATTTTTTTTTATAAAAATTATTTTTATTTTTCTCTTTTTAGTGATGTTAGAATAATAGTGACTTAATACCTTGCATGCATCTCTTAAGAGAAAGCGTCGTGCGAATGAATCAGAAAATGATAATAAAATTCAATTCATAAATATAGAAATTCTCTCGAAACGTTTGCGGGTTTTAAACGAATGTTTTTAAGATTTTTTTATAAAAGATTTTATTTATTATAATTTCGATTATTTGGTCATAAGAATTGGAGATTTACGTTATTTCGTCATTGATCATATCTTCAGAACTTGAGGAAAGTAATATGGTACCACTCCTAAGGTTCCCTCTTTCCAATAAAAAAGAATCAAAAATCGGTTGATAAACAAAGAAATTATGCCTGAACAAACATATTAAAAAAGGTCCAATACCAATGAAAAAATAAACTGCAACGGATCGTTGCTAAACTTTATCCAAATTCATTTGAAATATCAATATGTTTATTCCTTTATTATTAATCAGATATCACTTGCGATTTGCAGTTCATGTTGACTTTAATTCAAAAATAATGATCTATTCTCATTTAATAGTCGAGGAATAACCATTCTACATTGGATTTTTGACGTTACGGTTATTATTAGTAACCATTGCTGAAGACATGGAAGAATCGACTTAAAATCAAAAATAGCCATCGATTCTCATCTAATACTTGAGGAATAACAATTCTACATTAGATTTTTGACGTTTCGATTATTATTGGTAACCATTGCTGAAGACATGGAGGAATCGACTTAAAATCAAAAATAACGATCAATTCTTATCTACTACTAGAGGAATAACCTTATTGCATTCCATTTTTGATGTTTTGACTATTAATGGCAACCTCTACTGAAAACGTGGAAGAATCGACTTAAAATCAAAAAGACTAAATTCTTTATGGTAAACAACTCAAGCTTGATTTGGATTTAGTCTTTTTGATTTTAAGTCGATTCTTCAACGTTTTCAGTAGATGTTGCCATTAATAGTCAAAACATCAAAGATGGAATGCAGTAAGGTTATTCCTCTAGTAGTAGATAAGAATCGATCGTTATTTTTGATTTTAAGCCGATTCCTCCGTGTTTTCAGCAATGAGTTACCAATAATAATGAAACGTCAAAAACCTAATGTAGAATTGTTATTCCTCGAGTATTAGATGAGAATCGATCGCTATTTTTGATTTTAACTCGATTCCTCAATGTCTTCAGCAATGGTTACAATAATAACCGAAATGTCAAAATCCAATGTAGAATTGTAATTCCTCAAGTACTCTAGAGCAAAGTACATTAAAATATAATTTTACTAAAAACTTTATTTAACCTTTTTTGTGGTCCCCGAGGTACTTAATTAGGATATTAAATTTCATCAAAATTGGTTAAGTCATTTTCAAGATATTTAGAAAAAACTAAAAAAGTACCGAAGTAAAGTACTAATGTTTGTGGGCCGATATGTACCAAAAACTAATCAGCGCTTCATTTTGTTAAACTAATGGTAGGTTTTCAATTTCATTTCAATCGGTGCAACGGTGTGGAAAAAATCGTGGCCAAACAAACGATAACATCCATACATCCATACATCCATACATCCATCTTCACGCACTAAATGAAAAAATCGCACTTTTTGGCCTCTCGACGAGACCCCATGCAATTTTTGGCAAAACCGTCACGTGCTAAAATTCAACCTAATTGAATACTACAATTTGTGATTTTAATTGAGTCCATGGGTTCCGTAGTCTTTACCTGAGGACCCTTTGAAGTCGCGCTTGCCGCGAGACCGATTACAATACTTTCCCCATGCTTCGCATTGGATAAAGTAAAAACGGGACCAATCGGAAACTACTGAACCCAAGGCAAATAAATCATCAAAATCGGTTCACAATTGGCGAAGATATGAGGTAACATAGACACAAAAAAAAATCAGTCGAATTGAGAACCTCCTCCTTTTTTGAAGTCGGTTAAAAATAATTAAGACTGAAAAGTAAAAAAATAAATTATATTTTACAAAAACTAAAAAACATCCTTCTAAAAATTACAAAATAATGTAATACTTAATCAAAAAGCGTGGGTGCACTTTATCGAAATTAATTAAAAGTTTCTGCGCCCTACACTTTTTGATTAAGTATTACATTATTTTGTACTTTTAGAGTCATGTTTTTTAGTTTTTTTTTAATATAATTTGTTTTATTATTTTTATATAATTTCATTTACATATAGTAGGTAAACAATTATTTTTATAGAGAAATGTTTGCGGAATTTAACAGAATAAAAGTCACATTGATAGATAGATACATACAGGTGAAGCTAATTTAAACCGTGTAAAAATTGAGTGAATTTAAAAATAAGGCCATCCGGCACGCACGCTTCAGCTGTTACACTGGCATACCGAGTAATAGATTGTCGCTTCAGGGCAAGCATCGAGGGTCTCTAGCATGTTAACTCATCTGAGAAATCTTCAACTCGTACTCATTTCACTTGACATGGAAATCAGTGAATTCTTGGGAGGATCCAAAATTTCGGGGGGGATAGATATGAATTGAATTGAATATTATATGTCTCTATCCATCGAAAATAATTCGCGTGTATATGTTGGAGGGGTAGACAGTGGCGGCGGGTCGTCGCGGCGCCTTGGGAAGGCGCCGGCGGCATCCTGGCGCTCCAGCTCTCCAGCTGGATCTGGATGTGGAGGCCGCCAGCCGCCACCCTTGTTTTGTTGACAACGTCGTCGACGACATCAACCACCGACACATTTACACTCATTTAGAGAAATCAAAATAGCACATCAATTTAGCATCACAAGATACTTAGATAATTACTCATCAAGAGACCTTTCACTTTTTACTTTATCCAATGCGAAGCAGATAAAGCATTGGAATCCGTGAGCATACATAACAAATAAGCTGACGTGTTCTGATGTGACCATCCACTTTTCTTTACTATACAACCTGGCCACTCACTTATATTTAATATTTAATAAAATTATTTATATTCATGTAAGGGGGGTAGTTTTTGCATTTTTAGACTCCTGCGGTGCCTACTACTGATTATGTATACAAAATTTGGTTTTGTCTAAATATCTTTAAAATGACTTAACTAAATTTGATGAAAAATATTCTAATTAAGTACCTTGAGACCACAAAAAATAATATATTTTAAAATTTTTAGTAAAATTATATTTTAAAATACCAACTGTGTCATGACCAACCATAATTTTTACTTTACCATACAGGGTATGGTCAAGTATTGTAATCGTGCATGAAAAAAGTGTTTTTTTCCTTCTTTTTTTGAAATATCTCAAAAACGGGTGAAACTATTTTGATTAAAAAAATTGAGCGAAACCATGGCATTTTGTTCTACAAAAAAGCCCTAATAAGTAAACATCGAAAAAATTATATTTTTCGAGATAATAATTGTTTTGTCAAAATGTCTGTTAGTTAGTTAATTAGTCTGTGCGTTACCAAATTTTGTGGACGAGCTAGCTCAAAAACTAGTAATTTCACACGTAGTTTTGGTCCATTGAGATTAAGAGCTGATTAGATTTTGGTGCATATTGACCCAAAATTAAGTGGGGTGGATGGGGGGTTAAAATTTAAAAATCTAGGCCATTTGAGCAAACTCAACCAAATTTTGTATACATAATCAGTGGGATCCCAGAAGTCTAAAAATGCAAAAACTAACCGCTTAAAATGGTGGCGGGGGGAGGGGGTGTAGGGTCAAAAAATGAGAATCTTGGCCATTTACCAAACTCAATCAAATTTTGTATACATAATCAGTGGGATCCCAGAAGTATAAAAATGCAAAAACTAACCGCCACCTACACGATTATAAATAATTTTAGGGGCCGGGTTGTATGGGAAAGTCAAGTGGATGGTCACATCAGAACACGTCAGCTTATTTCTGTCTGTATGTCTGTTGGATTCAAATCCTCATGATAACTCAAGAACGGAAGTCTATTACAAATAATTATATATTTTGAAAATAATTTATAACAAGAAAATCAAATTTTGATTTATTCAACTACATTAATTAGTAGTAATTTTAAACTTGTGAACTAAATTTTCGCTTGTTAGCTACCCCGTTAGAAAGCTCTTTATTTAATATATTTATTTTTTTATTTACTGCATTTTTGAACCGGAAGTTCTGAAGCTAGAAACCCTTAAATCAAATCAATTCTTCGTTATGGAAATACAAAGCTTTATTATACAACTAACTTTGTACGATTTTGGGTTCTTGATTTATCGTGAGTATTGGGTTCCAGAAAGACTGTAGTCAAATAAAAGAAAAAATATTGCTTGGAAATGATTTTTCTTCATGTCTCACAAATTAAAAAAAAAAATTAAAGGGAGCAATTCAATAAAAGGGCCCCGGTTAATAATATAATAGAGGGGAGCGAAAAAAAGTGAGATTATACAAAAGTTATTCTAAAAATTATCACTATATGCCAAAAGTTGTGTAGGTAGTAATAGGCTATCTGTAAATTTTTTGAAAAATTTTATAACCTCATTTTAATTCCTCCGAAATGGATCTGAAATTTGAAATTTTTCGATAAAATCTTGCTAAAATTGTTTATAGTTTAATATAATGGCCTAGATAAAAGTGGGTGATCTGAAAATTTTTCAAAAAATGTTAAAGTTATTTTCATAAGTACATTTATTTTTAAAAAATTCTAAAAAAATCACACATAATTATGTTTACAGGCCAAAAATAGAGGGATCTGAACTTCGACACGTTTTTCACTCTACAAACCACCATAACTTATTCAAAAATTTAGATTATTTTTGTATTCTTCCAATGTAAGTACCGAGTTGTAGAGAGGGTTTTGAAAAAATTATAAAAACATTTTTGTGTGCTTATTTTCAAAAAATTTTAAACGAAAATTTAAAAAATTACATCCTCCACAACTTTGCTGCTAATTTTTGACATTTTCGTTTAAAATTTTTTGAAAAACTAACTACCCAAAATGAGGCGGAAGGTCAAAATTGAAGATTCTAGACCTTTGAACTAAACTCAACCAACATCAGTAACTCTAGTTGCCACAAAGGTATTCACTGAAGTAAGAACGCGTTCTTACTAAAAACGGGTTTTTACTGCAACATATATCTCTTTACTTATTGATGTATACACAAAAGAAATTCATTAGCCGAAAATCTATAAAAATGACATAAAATTATTCAAACAACTTAACTTTTTCATTGCAGACCTGTGTAGTAATTGGAACATGGATCATTAATCCGTTTGATAAAAATGAGCCAATTTTAGACTAGCTATTTTCCAGCTCATGTGGACAATGAAAAAACTATAAAAATATTTTTAAGATATTTTTTAACATATAAGGATTTATATATTTTTTTTTTCACAAACCGAACTTTCTGTCATTGCGGGGAATGAATATGACCTTTGAAAAATCTAAAAAAACAAATAATGGATGATGTTTTAAAATTATGAAAAAAAGCTGACGTGTTCTGATGTGGCCAACCACTTGACTTTACCATATAACCTGGCCCCTAAAATTATTTATAATCATGTAGGGTGGGGTTAGTTTTTGCATTTTTATACTTCTGGTGTCCCACTGATTATGTATACAAAATTTGGTTGAGTTTGGTAAATGGCCAAGATTTTCATTTTTTGACCCTACATCCCCCCCCCCCCCCATTTTGGGCGGTTAGTTTTTGCATTTTTAAACTTCTAGGGGTCCACCGATTATGTATACAAAATTTGGTTGAGTTTGCTCAAACGGCCTAGATTTTTAATTTTTAACTCCCCCCCCCTCCACCCCTTTAATTTTACGTCGATATGCACCAAAAACTAATCAGCTCTTAATCTCAATGGACCAAAACTACATGTGAAATTTGGTTTCGATATTCACACTAGTTTTTGAGCTAGCTCGTCCACAAAAATTTGGTAACGCACAGACTAACAGACAGATTAACAGACATTTTGACAAAATAATTATTATCTCGAAAAATATAATTTTTTCGATGTTCACTTATTTGAGCTTTTTTGTAGAGCGAAATGCCATGGTTTTGTTCAATTTTTTTAAACAAAATAGTTTCAGCTGTTTTTTTAGATATTTCGAAAAAAAGAAGGAAAAAAATCACTTTTTTCATGCACGATTACAATACTTGACCATACCCTGTATGGTAAAGTAAAAATAGCTACTCACTAGAAACCTAGTACACAGTAAAATTAAATCAAAATGTCTATTTATAAAAGTGAATAGGAAAAGTTAAATAAACCAACTGAATCTGCTCATAAATTGCGATCATTTCACGCGAAAGTGTAAAGACTCCGAAAGGGTGGATGAAAACCTGTTGATTCTAAAGAGGGAGCGAGAGAAGGAAGCCTTTATTCACCGATGTCAACCACAACAGGTTTAATAAATTTTCTTTTGGTAATTAATCGCCTGAATTAAAAAAAAGCTTTGAATGATGAAAAACATTAAGAAAAGGTTAATTAGAGTTAATAAGAAATATTTTTACATGTTTTTATTTAACTCAATTTCTTTCTCTGTCTGGTTGCGATGGTAGATTTTTGTATTAAAATTGCTAATTTCTTCAAAAACATTATTTTTTTCATTTTTAACGGACTTGAAAAAAGGAGGGGTTCTCAATTCGACTGATTTTTTTTGTTCATACCTGATATCTTCGCCAATTGTTGAACCGATTTTGATGATTTTTTTGCATTGGGTTCCGTCTATTTTTCGATTGGTAAAAATATAAATTTCATTGGTATTGGACCTTTTTTTGTTATGTTTGTTCAGGCATAACTTCTTTGTTTATGAACCGATTTTAATCATTCTTTCTGCGTTTGGATCAGTATAGCTCCAAGATAGTCAAGATACCTATTTATTTATTTATTTATTTATTTTATGTATCTTCAGCAAGAACTTTTTGCCACGTGGACCGATTTCGATGATTCTTTTTTTATTGGAAATGTGGTACCTTAGGGGTGATCCCATATTAATTTGGTCAAGTTCTGATGATATGATCAATGATGAAAAAACGTAAATCTCCAATTCTTATAATCAAATAATTGAAATTATAATAAATAAAATGTTTTAGAAAAAAATCTTAAAACATTCATTTAAAGCCCGCAAACGTTTCGATATTTATGAATTGAATTTTATTATCATTTTTTGATTCGGTGCAAAACATACATTTTATAAATCGAACTCGACGGATCTTACTTAGTACGTTTGGCGGGTAAGCTCGCTTATATAGTTTGTTTAGCACCTACTTCAAAAAGTGATTTCATGTTAATATTTCGTCGTTTAGTTGTAACTAAATAAGATAATAATTATTTTATACGTTTTAGTGTATTTTATTTGTTGCATTTAATTTTTTGAAGTCGGTTTTATTTTTTTCTTAAAAATTATTTTTATTTTTCTCTATTTAGTGATGTTATTAATAGTGATCATATCATCAGAACTTGGCCAAATTAATATGACACCATTCCTAAGATACCCCCTTTCCAATAAAAAAAGAATCATCGAAATCGGTTAATAAACAAAGAAGTTAGGCCTGACCAAACCTAACAAAAAAGGTCTAATACCAATAATACCAATGAAAAAAATGGGACCAATCGGAAGCTAGACTGAACCCAACGGAAATTTTTTTTTTCAAAATCGGTTCATAATTGGCGGAGATATGAGTTAACATAGACACTAAAAAAAAAAAAAAAAAAAAATTCAGTCGAATAGAGAACCTCCTCCTTTTTTGAAGTCTGTTAAAAAATTGTTACTGCCACTGAGAGAGGAGACAGAGGCTAATGTCACATTGTATTTCTTTCACTGACATTTCAAAACCCAGAAGAAGGAGGGAATAAGCCTACGAAACAGCTTTGAATAAAAAAAGATAGTTAGCTCAAACTATGTGAATATAAAACGAAATTCAAATGTAGTTAGGTGCATTGAGATTAAGAGCTTATTAGATTTTGGTTGAAATCGAACCCAAAATTAAGGGGGGCCTTGGGGTAAAAATTAAAAATTATAAGATTTTCAAACTAAAAAAAAAAACAAGAAAATTGAAATATACTATAAAATGAACCTATATATAATAAAAAAGAGTTATTATTTTCTTCGGAGGCCGAAATTGCGGGGGTTCAGATAAAACTATCAAAATAAGTTGTAGACCCTTTAATCGATTTGTACAAAATTTCGCATGTTCACACTATATAACCTTATGAAAATTAATCACTATGTGATATTGATAGTGATTAAAAAAAGGGAGAGGAGGGGGGATTAAAAATATTTTCAAAAAAAAAATTTCATTTTTTTCTTTTTGCCCACTGTATTGAAAAATGAGAAAAAACATTTTGTATGTCTGTCTGGTTTCAGATACTCACAATAATTTAATAACGAAACGTCGAAGAAAGTTTGTTCTTGTGCTAAAATATTTGTATTTCTAATACAGAGAGCTAATTAGATTTTGGGCTTTCTATTTTAAGTAAAACTTCTGATTCAAAAATAAAGAAAACATCATTTTTGTAATGATTTTATTCAGGTATTAAATCTTATAATATATTAAATGTTATAAAATGGCCATAAATGAACAATTTATTTTATATTTAAGTTTATTATTATTTAATTATAAAAGCGTCTCTAACGTAAATAAGTTTTCAATTTTTATTATTTGATAAATGGGCGAATGAGCGATTGTTTCATTATAATCTGATCAAAGAAAAAGATTAAAAATAATGGGAATAGAATTTTATCCATTTAATCTATATGAAGGTAAACGTAACCATTCTAATATAAGAAAATAGCATTTCAATTAAGAATTTTGTAGTTTAAATGAAATGTTATGAAAACATTCAGTTTCTATACTGAGGAGTCAACTATAGAAATGGCAAAAGGGTTTAATTTTTTCCTCATCACATATTCAGTTAAATCTATTGAAATTTTATATCTTTGAAATATTTTCTTTTATCTTTTATATCAAATTGTTTTTATTAGAATATTTGCATTTTAAAGGGTAGTTTATTTGACGTCTAATTTGAAATAACGCTAATTACTTTTTAAATAATATTTAAAAATATGAAATTAATAAATATTATAAAACAATCGATTATTAATAGTTATATTCAATTTTGAACGAAATTGATTGATTAGTTTTAAGAAAAAGGTAAAAAGCTAGAAAACTGTAACAAATGACTATCTAATGGTGGGTGACTTACGATCAAAATCCTCTAGATAAAATAGACCAAAATAATTCTAAATGAGAAAGAAATCGATCTTATTTTATCGATTTCCTCTATCTGAAGGTTCACACAATGTCTATTATATAAAAAATAGCATTTTGATTAAGAATTTTGTAGTTTAAAAGAAATTGTATGAAAAGATTCAATTTCTTCTCGCGAATGAACTAGAAATGGCCAACAGTTTTTTTTTCCTTTATTTAAGGTCGTTTTTTATGCTTCTATGGCCATCAACGACCACCTTCAAGATACAATTATTATTACAACATTTCATTTTGGATATACATTAATACAAAAAACAATATATATATATATATATATATAAACTTAAATGCACTTATAAAATTCCATTTTTTAAAAATTCTATTGTACTTTCATAGTTTTTAAGGAATTTGGTGTTGGTACTTGGTGAAACATTTTTAAAATTATTGGATAAAAATACTTGGTAGGTTTCACATTAAGATATAAAAAAATAAAACGAATTTATTTTTAGAGAATCTTTAATCTCGATATATATATTTCGGGTGACTAACCCATCTTCAGGAGATACAGAAAGTAACTGACCTGAATAAGTCGAAATTGAATACAAGTCAATGGTAAAATTTATTTTTTAAGATAACAAAAGAGTAAATATTTAAAATTAGTGGAGGGAGAAAAGGTAGGAAGTCTACTTTGGATTAATTTTGAATGGCCTTTTGAGAAAAGAGGATTTCGAATTTGAATACAACTCAATGGTAAAATTTATTTTTAAGATAACAAAAGGGTAAATATTTAAAATTAGTGGAGGGAGAAAAGGTAGGAAGTCTACTTTGGATTAATTTTGAATGGCCTTTTGAGAAAAGAGGATTTCGAATTTGAATACAACTCAATGGTAAAATTTATTTTTAAGATAACAAAAGAGTAAATATTTAAAATTAGTGGAGGGAGAAGTCTATTTTGTTTAATTTTGAATGGTCTTCTGAGAAATGAGAATGTACACACAAAACAAATTTGCAAATATTTAAAGAATGTAATCAATGATTGTACTTTTTTTAACTTCTAATTGATTATTTAGTATATTCGTTTTATTTGAGAGAGCTAATTTTATTTCGGTTGACTCTAAAAAATCTAAACGTAAGCCCTTTCTTTCGAAATGTAACGGAACTAGGTGGCTAATAGAAGAGGTGTGTTTATTCAAATGTAGATGATTGGCGAAGGTAGAAGTTGATTCCATATTAATATCATCTGATCTGCTGAGACTATTAAAGGCTCTTTCATGTTCCGAGTAGCGAGTTCTAAAAGAGCGTCCAGTTTGTCCTATGTAGATTGCGTCGCAATTATCACAAGTCAATTTATTTACCCCTGATTTATCTAATTTATCAATTTTGTCTAATTTATTATTAATTAGCTGTGAACCTAAAGTGTTTTTATTATATAAAGCAGGAGTTATACCAGACGTTCTAAGAGTTGAAGCTATAGGGTTTGTAATATTAGCTCTCTCAAATAAAACGAATATACTAAATAATCAATTAGAAGTTAAAAAAAGTACAATCATTGATTACATTCTTTAAATATTTGCAAATTTGTTTTGTGTGTAAATTCTCATTTCTCAGAAGACCATTCAAAATTAAACAAAATAGACTTCTCCCTCCACTAATTTTAAATATTTACCCCTTTGTTATCTTAAAAATAAATTTTACCATTGAGTTGTATTCAAATTCGAAATCCTCTTTTCTCAAAAGGCCATTCAAAATTAATCCAAAGTAGACTTCCTACCTTTTCTCCCTCCACTAATTTTAAATATTTACCCTTTTGTTATCTTAAAAATAAATTTTACCATTGAGTTGTATTCAAATTCGAAATCCTCTTTTCTCAAAAGGCCATTCAAAATTAATCCAAAGTAGACTTCCTACCTTTTCTCCCTCCACTAATTTTAAATATTTACTCTTTTGTTATCTTAAAAAATAAATTTTACCATTGACTTGTATTCAATTTCGACTTATTCAGGTCAGTTACTTTCTGTATCTCCTGAAGATGGGTTAGTCACCCGAAATATATATATCGAGATTAAAGATTCTCTAAAAATAAATTCGTTTTATTTTTTTATATCTTAATGTGAAACCTACCAAGTATTTTTATCCAATAATTTATTGTACTGTCAATTCCAGACTTGGTGCTTAAACATTGTTTCATATCTTTAGGTAGATCAGTTTTTATTCTTGCATTTTCCAAATAAACACATTCAATTAAAATGTGTTGGACTGTCACTAATTCACCACACTTTTCACATACTGGGGTTTCCTTGTTACACATTAAATGTCCATGAGTCAAGTTGGTATGCCCGATTCTGAGCCTGTCAATAATCACTTGAACTTTTCTATTCAGATTTGAACTCGGTGTTGCTTGATATGCGTTGACTCTCTCACAGTTTTCAACTTGGACAACAGTTTTATTTTTTTCTCATTAGATATTTATTCAAATCTATTGAAATTTCATATCTCTGTGTTATTTTCATTTATTTTTTATATCAAATAATTATTATTAGGAAATTTGCATTTTAAAGTGTAGGTTATTTGATTTTTTCATAATATTTTTATAAGTTTTTGACTCTAAGTAAAAAAAAGTTATATCGAAATGAAAATTAGAATTAGATATTTATCATCAAATTATTAATTCACCGAAACTGCAAACAGCGCACTGAGTCTTGACAAAGTTTCACTTTTCCTCCAATTTAAAGTTTGATACATAGATAAATGATACATACAGCCGAGAACCAGTGGCGGAACTACAATACTGCAAGACCTCGCAACACTACTCAAATTTGTCGGATTTATTATTTGATAATTATAATAAAATTGTCCCTATTTAAATTAGAATAAAAATACACTGACAAAAAAACATACAGTTATGTTATAGTCTAGAAAAATATTAAATTGCTGTGCGAGTAGGGTAAATAAATTCTAAATTTTTTAATTATTTAATAAATGTGCGGATGAGCGATTCTTGGTTGGGGGCTTGTTGCCAAATCTAGGGATATTTATTAATAGCTAATAAATACAATCGAATATTTAAATTATGTATTTATTTATTATAGTAAATATTTTCACATTTAGATATATTAAAAGATATTACACTAGGGTATATTGAATGGGCTTGGTGGAATAACGTGATCCCGATGGCGAGAGACTGTGTCTCAATCTCACCATAAAACAGGCTAAAAGATTAATAAATTAGAAAAAAAAAGATCTTATTTTATCGATTTAATCTAATGTGAAGGAACACGTAATCATTCTAATATAAGAAAATAGCATTTCAATTAAGAATTTTGTAGTTTAAATGAAATGTTATGAAAACATTCAGTTTCTTCACAGCGGCAGCGAGTCGACTAGAAATGGCTAAACGGTTTAATTTTTTCCTCATCACATATTCAATTAAATCTATTGAAATTTCATATCTATGAAATATTTTCTTTTATCTTTTATATCAAATTGTTTTTATTAAAATATTTTCATTTTAAAGGGTAGTTTATTTAAAAGTCTAATTTGAAATAAAAGCTAATCACTATTTTGAAAAAATAATAAAATTAGTAAATATTATCAAACAATCGATTATTAATAATTATATTAAATTTTGAACGAAATTGATTTAACAGTTTTTAAGAAAATGATTAAAAGCTTGAAAACCGTAACAAATGACTCGCTGATGGCGCGAGACTTGCGACCCAGCCTCTTGATAAAATAGACCAAAATAATTATAAATCAGAAAGAAATCGATCTTATTTTATCGTTTTCCTCTATCTGAAGGTTTACAGTATGTCGATTATATAAAAAATAGCATTTTTATTAAGAATTTTGTAGTTTAAAAGAAATTGTATGAAAATATTCAATTTCTTCTCCCCGGGAGCGAATCAACTAGAAATGGCCAACAGTTTTATTTTTTTCTCATTAGATATTTATTCAAATCTATTGAAATTTCATATCTCTGTGTTATTTTCATTTATTTTTTATATCAAATAATTATTATTAGGAAATTTGCATTTTAAAGTGTAGTTTATTTGAAGTCCAATTTAAAAAAACGCTAATAACTCCGTTAAATATTTTTTAAAAAATATGAAATTAATAGATATTATAAAACAATTAATTATGAATCATTTAATACTATTTTGAACGAAATCGATTCAGTACTTTTTGAGAAAATTGTCAAAAACCATCTGAACCGTCAAAAAATGATGTTTTTTGAAAGTTCGGGATGGGTTTGAAAAAAGCTAAAAAAGTCATATGAAACGAAACATTGACTTGTGACATGGAGGTGAATTTTAAAATGTTTCTAAAACGGCCTTTCATAGTCGGTTTTCGGGGTTTTTGACAATTTTCTCAAAAAGTACTGAACCGATTTCGTTCAAAATGGTATTAAATGATTCATAATTGATTGTTTTATAATATCTATTAATTTCATAATTTTTAAAAAAATTTTCAACGGAGTTATTAGCGTTTTTATAAATTGGACTTCAAATAAACTACCCTTTAAAATGCAAATTTCCTAATATTAATAATTTGATATAAAAAATAAATAATAAAAACAAACAGATATGTAAATTTCAATAGATTTGAATAATTATCTAATGAGTAAAAAAATAAAACTGTTGGCCATTTCTAGTTGATTCGCTCCCGGAGAGAAGAAATTGAATCTTTTCATACAATTTCTTTTAAACTACAAAATTCTTAATCAAAATGCTATTTTCTTATATAATAGACATACTGTGAACCTTCAGATAGATGAAATCGATAAAATAAGATCGATTTGTTTCTCATTTATAATTAATTTGTTATGTTATATCCAGAGAATGTCTCGCCATCAGACACCTTATTTGTCATTGATTCAAGTCCATTCACTCTACAATATCGGAATATTTTTTAACGAGCAAACTATTGATCTTAGACATTTTACTTATATGAACTTTTCTGTTGGAAATGAAATCTTGATTAATAAAGATCATTATATAAATTTGTGTGACTCAAAGGGTTAGGAAGTGATGGTGAAATTTATTTGGAAAGTTAGATAAATCCTTCTCTAGAGGCTTAGATATTCTACATGTTCAAAAACTCTAATGAAGAAACATTTTTATATTTTAATTTACTAAAGTTAAGTTCATTATCTATAATTTGCTCCGATGACTATTTAAATATCTAGAGAAGATCCTTCTTCTTCCTCAAGTGCCATATCCGATTCCGAGATTGGACGATTACTGTGGAGGTAGGGTGACCAGATCTCATAGGGAGGGAAAAAATGTCGGAATCTTGTTCGTCTGGACCCCACAAAACGATTCCCCTTTCCAGATATTGAGATAGCCGAAATTTGAGCTCGATTAAACGACGTTAACCCGTGCCGCTCGTCGCTCAAAGTTTGAAAAAATCCAAATTTTTGGCCAAAAAGCTGACATATGGAGCCATAACTCCAGAACGGTAAATAATAGAAACACGCTTAATATCTCAAAAGAAAGCTAATGTTGTTCTTCAAAATTTATATTCTATACATAATTGTTGTTATTTTAAGTCAAACCGAGTTACAACAGCCTTTAGCGCCAAAAACGTGACCTGGTACCACTAGGAGCATACTTCGTATATTTTGATATTAAGTGATAAATTTTGCTTTTTTTTGGTATATTTTTAAGTTTAAAGTAGAAATATAATAAAAAAAACAAGTAATACTGATAAGTCTAATGACATTTTTTATTTTAAAATATAAAAATCAGGTATATAATACATACAAAACAGATACAGAAAAGATACAGACGTAGTACCTACATGAGTTGATAATTTTACATAGTTATCTAATCTATTCTAGAGCTTTTGTTAAAGTAGTTTTTGAAACGTCAGGATATAATGCTCGGCATTTGCTTACAACTTGCAGGACATATTGCTTTTGGTCTTCATCTTTTGTCAGAAGGTCGTTAAAGTCGGTTATTAATTTAACACCACGCTCAGCCATATCATTAACTACTTTTAATGTTTTGACAATTTTCAATCCTTCTTGGAAGTCATTATTTTGAAGCCAGGTGTTTGGATGTTGTCTTAGGAAATCTGTTTTTATATTAAATCGGTCAAAGAATGTAAACGTTTCTTTGGTAAGTAAATTTACCAATCCTCCATCAACTACCTCTTTTAATTTTTCTTTCCTAACTTTTGGATTTACAACCTTAGCGTGCTCTGATGGTTCATCTGTGCTACTGAGCAATTTATTAGCCATTAACAACTTTTCATCGTCTGTAATGGTGGGATCAAAATCGATAATCCCACCAACTTTGCATTCAAATACCACAAATGGTTCGAAAATTTGGTCAGGGCTATTTCTGCAATGTCGTTGTCACATTCATTATAGTCTAAGAGACTATGCAAAATACCTAAATCTTGCTTTGGTGCAAGATGAGCTTTTGGAGCATTGAACCAAGCTTTACAATAAATTTTAACTAGGAAAACAGAAATGGCACGCACAGAACTTTCTTCTTCTTTAGACATCTTAAATTGACGACGAAAAATGAACATTTTTAAGCAGTAAATAGGCTTTGCCAGCCAAGGCATCATGTTGAGCAATATCAAAGAGATCATCAAACTTTTCAACAAACTGTTTAGATTTGTTCTTGACCGTTTCCGATGTTTTCTTCCGGTCTTTTTAAAGAGTTCTCGATATATATGTGTGTATGTTTATTTGCATCAAGCAGAGGACAACTCTTTGTTTCTCTTTGTGAAATTTAATCTAGTTTAAAAATGTATAGAGTGGTCTTTTATGGTCAAAATGGGAAAAAATCCAACAAAGTGCGAGTTTTTGGGATTTGCTGAAACAGAAAAAATACACCAATTTTCAACTAGCTCTTGAGCCCGAACGGTTGGTCGCAGAAAAAACCTAAATGATAAAATTTGTAGGAAACTTTATGTAAAGAAAAAAGTAAATAAATATTACCTATATGAAATATTCATTTACTATGAGTTAAGATTTCTAGGTCACTTGTTTCACATTAAAATTAACCTCTTTTATTTTTTAATTTTAATGTGAAACAAGTGACCTAGAAATCTTAACTCATAGTAAATGAATATTTCATATAATATATATTTGCGTTTATCTTTATTAAAGATGTTTCACCTTGCACCAACACTACAATCCCTTTTAATTATGGAAACTTTTTTTTTACTATCATTTTGAAAAGAAAGGTTATTTACGAAAACTTGATAGTTATAAGCTAAAATTAGAACTCGAGTTATAACTAAAATTTAGAACTCTTAGTTTAAACCTTATGTTTTTTATGCTTTATAATCACGTAGTTTTAGTTTTTTAGTTATAACTCGAGTTCTAATTGAGCTACAAGCAAGTGGTAAATTGAAAATCAAAGTGGAAGCTGTTTTCTATTACGTCAATAAAATATTTTGATTTCAAATATTGCTGTTTAATATCTAATGAGACTCGAAAATAGGTCAAAATGGCATTTTTCGTCGTTTTAACCGATAATATCTCAAAACTCTGACGTGTTGTAAAAAATCGGAAATTGCATGATAATCAACGTCAGAGTCGTAGCCACGGAGGGGTTTTGGGAGTGAGAACCCCCTCCCAAGGACATGGCTCATGGGATGAGTAAGGGCAACCACAAACCGTTTCTTATGCCAAACTAACCGTAATTAAATATATTTCATATAGCCCAGTATATTGAGGATCCAAAAAGTGGTTCAGCTTAAATTAATTGGGGGAAATTTTTTTGAAACTTTGCTTCTTTAAGCGCGCTGGGCAGTGTCTAAATGGGAAAGAGCAACCCCGTAAGATTCCCATTCCACTACGATTCTGGACTGCTGGTAGGGGAAGTGAGAGAGGGCGGGTGAAGGGTGAGGCCAGAGGTAAAGCTGCAGTAGCTATTGATGGCACAACCATTCATACAGCTCTTAGGGCCGGTTGTATGTCGCAAAGTAAATGATTTTTACCACAAACAAACAGTAGATGGTAAATGGAGCCACTGGGATGGGAACTCAGATGACAGGCACTTTCAGTTACTTACACTTATAGGTGGCAATTGTAGCAAATCTCCTATCAAAATAATATCTACGTTGCTGAAATCTGCAGAGTGGTTTCCAGTAATTTGTTTTAATCGCAAATCAATTTTCCATAAAAGTTCCGCAATAATCATACTTATTTCATCAATGATGAGTACTTTGACATATCTAAAAAGCGATATGTACAGATGCAATGTTTCGGACGATAAAGGCAACAAATTCGAAATAGATATTCTAAGGGCCGGTTGTACGAATCGTATGTCGCAAAGTAAATGCTTTTTACCACTAACAAACGGTAGATGGTAAATGGAGCCACTGGGATGGCCAATCAGATGACAGGCACTGTTTACAAGTTTAAATGAGCTATATTACCGATCAAATGAATAAATTTTAAAGTTTTTTTTTAAATTTTGGTAAAATAAGGAATTTAAAAAAAGTACAATCTTACTCTAGAGTAAAGTACTTTAAAATACACTTTTACTAAAAACTTTATTTAACCTTTTTGTTGTCCCCAAGGTACTTGATTAGGATTTTAAATTTCATCAAAATTGGTTAAGTCATTTTCAAGATATTTAGAAAAAACTAAAAAAGTACTGAAATAAAGTACTAATGTTTGTGGGCCGATATGTACCAAAAACTAATCAGCGCTTCATTTTGTTAAACTAATCGTAGGTTTTCAATTTCATTTCAATCGGTGGAAAGGTGTGGAAAAAATCGTGGACGAAAAAAACGATAACATCCATCCATCCCCACGCACTTCCAAAAAAATGGCACTTTTTGGCCTCTCAACGAGATCCCTGGTAATTTTTGGCAAAATCGTCACGTGCTAAAATTCAACCTAATTGAATACTACAATTTGTGACCTTAATTGAGTCCATGGGTTCCGTAGTCTTTACCTGAGGACCCTTTGAAGTCCCGCTTGGCGCGAGAGCGATTACAATACTTTACCCTTGCTTCGCATTGGATAAAGTAAAAAAATTCTCGGATCGTTTGATATGGTGTGGGACTGTTTTTTTGAATCCCCATTAAAAATCGAACTACTTTTGCATATTTTTTAATCGACCCAAAATTTAGTCCTCTTCAATTTACTATAGGACGGTTATTTACAAAATATGGACCGTTTTCTAGTTATAAGCGAAAAACTAGAAAAAGTCAAAAAATTTCGAGGTTTTTCGGCCAACAAAAGTTGTCCCCCACACTTTCGAGGCCGCAAACTTAGATATGGCATACCCACACCAAACCAGACGATCCTAGAAAATAAATATTTTCCCGTAATTAATGTATAAGGTAAAATTTTTAAGAAAAAATAAAAACCGACTTCAAAAAATTAAGTGCAACAAATATAAAAATACACTAAAAGGTATAAAATAATTATTATCTTATTTAGTTACAACTAAACGACGAAATATTAACACGAAATTACTTTTTAAAGTCGGTGCCAAACAAACTATACCTATAAGCGAGCGTACCCGCCAAACGTACTAAGTAAGATCCGTCGAGTGCGATTCATAAAAGGTATATGTTTGGCACCAACTTCAAAAAGTAATTTCGTGTTAATATTTCGTCGTTTAGTTGTAACTAAATAAGATAATAATTATTTTATACCTTTTAGTGTATTTTTATATTTGTTGCACTTAATTTTTTGAAGTCGGTTTTTATTTTTTCTTAAAAATTTTTATTTTTCTCTTTAGTGATGTTATTAATAGTGATTATATCATCAGAACTTGACCAAATTAATATGACACCATCCCTAAGACACCCCCTTTCGGATAAAAAAAGAACCATCGAAATCGGTTCATAAACAAAGAGGTTAGGTCTAAACAAACCTAAACAAACCTAATAAAAAAGGTCTAATACCTATGAAAAAAAATCGAAAAAAAAATGGGACCAATCGGAAGCTAGACTGGACCCAATGCAAAAAAAATTTTCAAAATCGGTTGACAATTGGCGGAGATATGAGGTAACATAGGCACAAAAAAAAAAAAAAAAAAAAAAATTCAATCGAATAGAGAACCTCCTCCTTTTTTGAAGTCGGTTAAAAACCCCCTATATACTGGGCTAATATGTTTAATCAAGAATTATGTTCTTTTTTTAATTTCTTGAAGTATCTTTTTGTTTTAATAAAAAAAAATTCCCACTAAATATTTTGCTATAGGGACCCCCCCCCCCCAAATGAAAATTTTCTAGCTACGCCACCGGTCTCTTTATAAATAAATAATAATAAAAAAATATATTTTCCAGCAAAAGACACTCTTTTATTATCTCCTTTAATTTACCACAGATTGGATGGGAAAAGTCTCAGAAGAGGGCAGCACTCCTCATCAACGCCTGCATTTATGCAACCTTAATGTCTAATTATATCCTTTAGGCTTTGATTAAGCCAATATTTAATTAATTATTTTTATTTTATTTTAAATCAAGCCGTATCTAAACGCCGATACATACGAAAATCACCTGAAAAAGGCCACATTGCATGGTTAAATATAATTCTAAAATATTAGGTACAAAACATGATTCAAAAAAGAGGAGCGAAAACTCTTGGCACTAGGGATTTTGGGGCTCCAGACAAAAACGAAAAAACCCCAAGTTGCATTTCCTTTATCCACCTGATCCCGCTCAAAGAACAATTCCTTTCTTTCTTATTTCAATCGTTGTCTTCATAAGCATAGAAGCATTTCGCAAACACATTTTTTCACTAGTTCAACAAAATCTTCGACTATATTTTTCGTTATAGTCATTAAATATTTAGTACTATTGCATTACTAAATAAAAGCAAAAATCTCTATAATTAAAATTATAGAGATAAAGTTGAACTCAGTAGCATATCATTAAAGGTGGCCTTAAGGTAAACCCGTTTTCTCTTTATTGTGCTAATATATATTAAAAGGTCTCTAATTAATAATAATCAACTTGTATTTGTTTCTTATTATTACTTAAGGTTCAATTAAGGTTTTTACATTTATCGAAAGTGTGCACACCCAAGGTGCCTACACTCAAAAGCGATTCCCATCATTGGTTCCGAGACAAAAGGAACACCTATTCATCTCTCCCAGCGCAGATAATTCAGAGGCTGAACTTAACACGTCTGAAACCATTCATTTGTAATTAGACATATAATAAAATATATTATATGTCTAAAAGTTTAAGTATATTTTTATAAATTGTCTACATATCTAAATATATATACAACAACCTTCAGTTACTTTGTTTGTTTCATTTTATCTTTTGTTTTTATTAACAATTCATTATTTTACATAAAATATATATTTTTGTTGAAGAAAACTTTCTTTCATTTCTTTCCTAGACATCCATCCTTTAGAGATACTAATTTTGGATTTCGAACAGTTATATATATAGTAAGAACTAGCGTCCGTATCGAAGATATATTTGATATCGATTGTTTAGTGGAATAGACTTACAATTTATTCGCGGCGAGATTTACAACCTCGTTGGTAAGCTAAACAATTGATATAACGTGGTCCTTCGTTTTTCTCTATATCTTTCTCAAATTTGGAGAAAGCATATAAAAAAGTTTAAAGTAAATTTAAACCCCCCATTTAACCATTGCAGTTCTCTCACACGACTTGATTTTTGAATTGTGAGATTTTTGTGATCTAATGATTTCCATTATTAAAAAAGTGATGAAGACCTGAAGGATTATTTGAAAAAAAAATTGTCCCCATTCCCGTTATCTTTCTTCCATGAAGGTGGTATGAGAAAATCATGGCGAATATCTCAAAAACCATAAAGAATAGAGAAAGATTAAATATAACCAATCTTGTATCAAATTTTATAACCTTTAATTTTGATAAGAACAATTTTTTCACAACGCCCACCGTTTTCGAGCTATGAGCGAAAACCCAATTTTAAATAAAGTAAATTTGAATGATTCCATGAATCTGCTGTTTAACTTTATAAACTTAATATTAATTTATTTTTAACCGACTTCAAAAAAAGGAGGAGGTTATCAATTGAACGGAAGGTCTGTTTTTTTCTATTTGAACATTGATTTCTCTTTACCATGTTGACCAATTTCGATGATTTTTCTTGCATTGGGTTCAGTATAGTTCCCGATTGGTCCCGTTAAAATTTCATTGGTATTGGACCTTTTTTGTTATATATGTTCACACATAACTTCCTTGTTTATGGACCGATTTCGATGATTCCTTTGATTTTGATTTTATTTGGAACGGGATACCTTAGGGGTGGTCCCATATTAATTTGGTCAAGTTCTGATGAAATGATCAATGACAAAATAAAGGAAATCTCAAATTCTCATGTGCAAATAATCAAAATTATAATAAATAAAATCTTTTATAAAAAAAACAATCTTAATTCGTTCATTTAAAACCCTCTAAAGTTTCGAGATATTTCTCTATTTATGAATTGAATTTTATTATCAATTTCTGGATTGGAGGGAAAGTGAAATATGGAATTGGAATAATTATCGGAAAAGAGGTTTTTTTCTTTAATTAGTTTTTTCCTCTTATAAAAACAAGGACTAAAAAGATGATCAAGGACAGTCGATGGTGGAGAAGTAATCTCCGAAGTCGAAGCTCAAATACAATGTATACATTGATTCATGTAAAATAATTGGTTTAATAAAATTTATAAAATTATATCAATTTCTGATTCATTCGCCCGACGCTTTCCCTTATGAGATGAATGCAAGGTATTATATTAAGTCACTATTAATAACATCACTAAAAAGAGAAAATAAAAATAATTTTTATAAAAAAAAATAAAAGACTTCAAAAAAATTAAATGCAACAAATATAATAAGAACTCAAGAAATAAAATAAAATGCACTAAAAGTTATAAAATAATTATCTAATTTAGTTACAACTAAACGATGAAATTGTTACATAAAATCACTTTTTGAAGTCGGTGCCAAACAAACTAAATAAGCAAGCTTACGCGATGTTGTCATCATTACCCGCCAAACGTACTAAGTAAGATCTGTCGAGTGCGATTCATAAAATATATATGTTTGGCACCGACTTAAAAAAAGGATTTAATCTAACAATTTCATCGTTTAGTATGATGAATTTTTGAACGTTTAGTATGATAATTATTTTATACCGTTTAGTGGATTTTATTTTGTTTTGAGTTTTTTATTATATTTGTTGCATTTAATTTTTATGAAGTCGGTTTTTTTCTCTAAAAATTATTATTATAATTTTTATCAAGGATTTAATGGATTGTCATCGAGCTTTTGATTTTTCTTTTCTTTAGAAATTCACCCACAATAAATATCATGAGATTCATATGATGTTACGTCAATACAATCAATTAATTAATGTCATCTACTCAGCGGGAATTTGTCAGTTTATTTATAAACTTTTGATAGACAAATCATATTATTATTATATTTTGATAAGCTTTTGTTTATTAATGTATTTCTATTTATCCGATGGTAATTAAAATACAACCACATTCGAATTAAAATATGTAATGTAAAAAGAATTAATGATAACTCGAATGGAACTCGGCTTTTATATTCATAATGTCTATAGTATATAAAACATGGTTTATTTGGTACTAATGGCATTAAATTGAATAAAGAACTTTTAACTTTACCAAAATTGATTCATTTTTCTTGACCTATTCGTTTTATAGTATTCTTCATAATAGCTAAGGAGAAGAAATTCCAGGATTGGCTATGAGTTGAAGGTATCTGTGGATGTGGGTCTAGAGAAAATGTATAGGTTATATCGAGGGGTGAACAATGATTGGAATCAGGTGTACACGTCTTTGGAAATATGTGGAATTATTTTGGAATTCATTTGATAATGCTCTTTTATCTATTTTCTTCTACTTGGAAATGAAAGTAGAAGTGGAAGTAGGTGTACACGATATTAGTTCGCGGTTCACCCTTCGGGTTATTTGTAGCAGAGAAGACGGACGGGGATTGGTTGTAACTAATGAATTCTAAATTGCCACACATTATTATTAAACTGAAACTCTTTGGCAAGTTTCAATTTCCTAGCATTTACAACAAAAAATTACCGAATTTTTAAAATTTTAGAGATCATCTTCTAAGTAAGAGCTGCGATGGATATATTTTATCATTTGTCTGAAGGGCTGATTTCACACTCCTCGAGAATTGAACTCGAGTGTTAAAAATCACAATCTCGACCAATGTCTGTCCTTAATAGAGAACCAATCAGACATATATATTATACTTTTTTTTTTTAATTAAGTAATGGATAGGGATTCAGCCAATGGGTAGCCTCTGCTGAATAAAAAACTCTAATTATGGAAAACGTTTCGGCTTTAATTCAATAATGCCATCATCAGTTCCTAAGAGAGTATTAGCGACACAATTAATTTTATAAATAAATTGCACGTAGGCAGAGTTGTTATGGATTTTATCATAATATACAAAATTATATGAAATATAAAATGGTACATAAATCTTGGTGTGCTCTCACTAGATATGTAGCAATATCTCAAGTAGTAGTGATTTGTACTTGAGACGTTGAGCATATCTAGTGAGAGCATACCAAGATTTTATGTACCATTTTATATTTCATTTAATTTTGTATATTATGATAAAATCCATAACAACTTCTGCCTACGTGCAATTTATTTATAAAATTAATTGTGTCGTAGCTATTCTTTAGGAACGATGATGGCATTATTGAATTAAAGCCGAATCGTTTTCCATAATTGGAAGTTTTTATTCAGCAGAAATTTACCCATTGGCTGAATCACTTCCCATTACTTAATTATATACATACAGCCATCAAATTGTATTAACTATATTATACTTTTTGCTACCATTGATAATTTGAACTTTTAAATAAGAGAATCACCAAAATTTGTGGATAGCGTATCGAGATTTAAAAGGTTTCACCTTTTCCATTAATTAATGTATACAAATTACTAACGTTTAGGAAAGCGGTGTTGGTTTATAGTGAAAAATATTAAACACAGGAATTATTTGACATATTATAGTGGTGGTGAAACAGTCAAATAATTCCTGTATACAAATTACTGTAGTAATAAATTGAAAATTCAAATAACTCATATTTAATAAAATAATGCATTTTTTTTTGGGGGGGGCATCAAAACTTTTCCCCTCACCTAATAATATTTCAATCATGATCAATCAGTCTTTTGTGAAAAACAACTTGTTCGCCTTTTTTTAAATATATATATATATATATATATTATTGATTCCATTTATGCGGAATTTTATTCGCTCTATTATTAAAGAACTGACAACTAATAGTTTATCAATTTGAACAGGACAAAACATAAATAATCTTAATAGTTTTTGAGAGGGAAAACAGGGGGAAGATGATATTTGAGGAGGGGTGTTTTTAGAAGGTCGAGGAGGTCCATGGCGCCAAACCAAGACAAATATAAATAGCCCCGGAGGCCAGAGTCTGAAGACCGAGGGGCTTTTTGCCCGCTCAAAGGGCAGAAAGGAAGATGCCAGGCTGACTGGTGCCGCTTGCAGAGTCGCCGTCGCGCCTAGCCGAATACAGTAATTGGTTTTCTAGTTGACGATTTCCATCCCCGCAGTGGATTAGAATGCCATCGAAAAGATATCATTGAGTAAATAAATTGTTGACAACAAATAACTGAAATTTTCATATAGTAAACATTATGTACCATATTTGATAGAAAGACGTGTGTTTCTCAAATTCTGCCTCTTAATTTCTAATGGTTTTTGTATTATTTATATCATGTTTGTTTTTTTATATAAACTCTAAAATAAAATACACGTATTCTAAGTTTTTGTTGACAATTACTTGAAAAGTTTGTTTCAATTAACCAATTTTCATGATTCAAAAATAATTGAAGATTTGTTTGAATAGTAATCATCTTGTGTGGTCACCATACAACTTTCACATTTTCTAATATTTGAAGACATTGCGACACTCCTAATTTACACCCCCTTCCTTTATTTCAATCGGATTAAAATTTATACACGACTAATAACTAATAACACTTGATAATTACACCAATTTTTAAAAAAATCGTTAAAGCCGTTTTTGAAAAAATCAAAAAAAACGAAAAATCTTTCATGTAAATGTCCACTTCCGGTTTTCCGATTTCAAACAAAAGCTTGCTGTACTCCTTCTAGTCTATATCGAGCTTAAGTTTCAAATTTCGTAACTTTGAGACATATGGTTGCGAAACGCAGGGGGTACATACATATGTACATGCGTACATACGTACTGACCAATGGATTTTTAGCTCTTTTTTGGCACTTTGGGGACCACAATATCCGGTTTTATGTCCAAAACCCAGTTTCTAACTATTAAGGGCATCGAATCCTTCCACCTAGAAGTTACAAAATTAAATTAACTTTTTTCATCTCTGAGATACAAGCTCTCAAAGAGTCAGGACTCAGACAGGCCATCGCAATACTTCACATTACTATGTTCTATAGAATAAAAATGTGAAAGTAAAAAGTATTTACCCATGGTCTCAACCAGCGCTGTGGAGTCGGATCGGAGTCGGGAGGAAATTCTGGTCAGAGAAGTCGAAGTCGGGAAAAATGTGTCAACTCCTAATCCGGCCCTTTTCTCTTTTTGTTTTCTATAACAAACTTTTTGAAGGTTAATATTGGAATTTGGCAAAATGCTGTTTCGTGGAATGAAGACTCTCAGGTAAATGAATAAGGTTTGGGTTTCCACAATTTATGAACAGCTCCAAAAATCCTGAAGTGATACAAAGGGTCCCCCCTTACCTCTCATTTTCTGATTTTTTTAAGAAAATAAAGTTATAATTTTCAATAAATTTTAATTCATTCTAATTTTATATTATATAGAGAGCTCGAATATAATATTTATTTTTAATTCTCTCCTAAAATATAAATTTAAGAACCACTCCAAAAATCCTGAAGTGATACACAGGGTCCCCCCTAACCCGCCCAATCATGTTTAGCCTTATCAATGTGCGCCAGTATGTCTTTAACCCCAAGACGTCTTTCAAATCTCGGAGTTGTGGAGACCGCGCTGACGTTGGTCCCAGAGCATTATGCCGACGACTCTCCTCTCTAGTGCTGCCTGGATGGTGTTTGTCTTGTTTTTATGGACCTTTGTTAAGGCCCATGTTTCAGTAGCATATGTGAGAGCAGGTATCACTGTTGAGTCGAACAACATGGCCTTAAGCTTCTGATCGTGTGTTGCCTCGATGGCCGTATTAATACTTCCATAAGCAGCCCAACCAGCCCGTCTTCTCATCAAAAGTTCCGGCATCAAATTACCGGACATTGACAAGAGTCTTCCCAGATATATTCATTCGCCGACATCTTCTAGAGGATTTTTTTTAATGCAATCGAATGCAAGAAGGGGTGCACCAGTAAAGATGCAGCTCATCCTATGGATCTCGAAAGACCCTTGCATTACCGAAGAGAAGGGAAAGTTGATTAAGTGAGAGGGTGTAGACGTAGGTGTCTATGCACTCCGGTTTTGAAGGTTTGAAGATTATAGGTGCTGGGAAAGATGGAGGCTGGGAGAGAGTTCCAGTTCCTTGAAGTCATGGGGATATATGTATTGGCGAATGAAGTGGTCCGGCACTTTTCTAATTTGACCGCGAAAGAGTGTTGGGAGTCGGCAAAACGCGTGCTACATGCAAAGCATGCTTTGGGGGGAATTATTGATTTTATCTCATCAGAGCACCTGCCGTGATAGTATCTATAGATAAGGGAAAGGGCATAGACATTTCTTCGATGAGCTAGCGAGTCGAGGTAGTCGGTGAGGGTAGAATCGTCAATTAGCCTGACGGCTCGTTTCTGAATTGCATCCAGGGTAGCAAGAGAGTATTTTGAGGCTCCTCTCCATAGATGAGAGCCGTATTCGAGACAGGGGCGGATTTGGGCCTTGTAGATGGTGAGAAGTTGTGGGGTTTGTAAAATCGCTTAGACCTGAATAAGTAGCCAATCTTCCTTGCTGCAGATTTCGCCACAGAGGAGATGTGTTCATTCCAAGACAGGTCAGATGCGACAGAGACGCCCAACATGGATAGGCTGTCACACATTTTCAGGGTATTCGAATCGAAGTGAATATCAGGGAAATCTTTATTTTCGCGCCTAGAAATTAGACAACATTGAGTCTAGTTTGAATTAAAGTTAACTAAATTTTGAGAGCCCCATTTATTCAGTTTGTCTAGGTCGAGAGTAGTCGAGGAGGCAACATTGATTCGCTTATTCGGGAGTGAGGGTTTACTGTGTAGAGTGCTATCGTCGGCGGATGACCGTCCAAGGTGACCGGATCGATGGGGGTAAAGATGTTCCTCATCGATTTCCTCTTGCTGATGTTAATGACAAATCCTGCCATAGTTCCTTCTTCTATTAAGGGAATCGAACATTAGCGATCATATATATATCTTTCCTATAAATTAAATTTATAAACCACTCCAAAAATCCTGAAGTGATACAAGTGATACCCCCTTACCTCCCATTTTCGGATTTTTTTAAGAAAATAAAGTTATAATTTTCAAGAAATTTTAATTTATTCTAATTTTAAGTATTATATAGAGAGCTCGAATATAATATTTATTTTTATATCTCTCCTGAAAATTAAATTTATGAACCACTTCAAAAATCTTGAAGTGATACAAAGGGTCCCCCCTTACCTCTCATTTTCGGATTTTTTTAAGAAAATAAAGTTATAATTTTCAAGAAATTGTAATTTAATCTAATAGTATATTATATACAAAGCTCGAATATAATATATCTCTCCTAAAAATTAAATTTATGAACCACTTCAAAAATCCTGAATGATACAAAGGGTCTCCCCTTACCTCTAGAAACTTTCTCACTATGTGGCACGTTTGAAGAATAATTGCCTTCTGTGCCTGCCTTGAGATGGTGTTCGGCAAGCCAAGTTTCTCAATATTTCTATCAAAGTTGGATGAGACGACTCCTTCCGCAGACATTACCAGCGGGCAGATAGTGACCATGGCTAACTTCCAGATGTTTTCAATTGGATAGCAAGCTCCTCATACTTATTTTTCTTTTCTATTTCAGATTTTTTAAGCTTATGAGTGAGCGGTACTTCTATCTCAACTATAATGGCCGTTTGGGTGGTGTTGTTAATGAGAAGAATATCTGGTCTATTGTAGTTCTGTCGGTGAGGATAGGTCTGTCCCAATACAAAATCACGTTGTTCTTTTCAACCACTGGCGCTGGGAGATATTTATAATATGGCGGTGTAGGTGTATCAAACAGTTCATATTTTATTCCCAATTGCTGATGGATTATCTTTGCCAGTTGATTATGCCTGTTTAAATAAGCGTTCTCTGCTAATGTGGGACATCCACCCATAATGTGTTCTATACTTTCACCGGCATTTCCACATTTCCTACATCTATCCTCAACGTTTTTTTGAAAATAAGCTTCTCATAATTTCTTGTTCTTATTACCCGGTCCTGAATAGCCATTAAAAACCCCTCAGTTTCCGGGTACAAGAATACATTCGTCAGCCATTTCAGAGAAGCGCTTTTGTCCACAATCTCGTCGTTCCGCAAAGTCAGAATCTTTCCATGCAGAACTTTATTCTCCCAAGAGCCCAGACCCAAAGTTATCGCGGCCTAGATTTAATGGCGTATACCCCTGATCTGTTTGGATTAGCATCCTCATAAGATTATCCTCTGATTACAGAAGTCTATCTCTTATCTTTAGTTCTTGTGATTTACACAGATGGGATATATTGATCAAATCCCTTGCACCTTCCTTCCGAGGCAGCTAAAGTCTGACTGTGGACGAGCTTTTGTGCAGACAGCGGAACTTAGTGAGCAGCCTTCTAGTTGTCGCAACCAGTTTATCCAGGTCTGTATTAGACCACTACTCCAAATGAATATGTCAACGATGGTATTGCCCAGGTGTTTTTGGCAGTTATTATATATTTCCCAGACAATTTAGTGTTGAGTATTTTTGTTACCCGTTTCCTATATTTATCATGGAACTTGATCTTATGTTGTGAGTGGTCAATCTTTAGGTTTTGTTATAGACCAAGGTATTTATAAACTCCCTCCGGTATCATTTCTTCAATTCCCTCCATTATCTCTCCTGCGTAGCTAGGTTCGCCACCTTTGACGTTTAGAACTGCACATTTTTCTAAGCCGAAAGACATTTGGATATCTTCACTAAAGCGCTTCACCAGAGAGATTATTATTATTATTAATTATTTAATTTTTGTTTATTTTATTTATGTCCTTTATTGAATTATATTATTTGAATTATTAAAGTGCATTTTTTAATTATACTAATTATTTGATTTTATAATTTATATTTCATTTTCCAAAAAACTTGCGAAGTCCATTGGAATACATTCCATACATCTAAAAAAACCGGCTAAGTCACAAAACCGCTTATAAAACAGTAGCGACTACTTTCTATTCGTTTATTTATGATTTAAACTATAAAATAATACAAAATAAACAAATTGTATTTTGGGTTTCATTCCTAAACAAAAATTTTAAATTTTGGGAAGTTTTTTGTCTCTCCTGTAAAATTTCCTTTTTGTGAGTTATCAGCTTTACACTCTAAGCGGACGATATAGATTTTTATATACGTGTCCAATATCAAAATTTAATTCCATTGAATTTTGTTGAAATACCTACATGTTAAGGGGCGTTTACACATGAGAGTTTATAATCTCGAGAGTAGAATTATGAACTCTCAGAGGCCTACATTTACGAGTTTTACTCTCGAGAGTAAAAAGCTCTCACGGGTAAACGCACCTTAAAATAATAGTCTCGTTATTGGTTTTAAATCTAGTTTTATTATCAAATATATCAAATTACAAAAAGATCCGTAAATACGTAAATTCATAAATAATAAAAAATATAATTAATGCGATATCTGAGCTTGACGAGATGCACAAATTTTTTTTAATTATGTGCCTAATATTGTAGAGGCACATTCTCATTTCTTCTTCGATCGTTTGCAAATGTTCTCTTTTATTATTTTTGATGGACGTAAGAGCCGAAAATCAAAATTCACATTAAATTGAAGTCGAGAATTGCAATAATATTGTGATAGCTCTTTTAGATAATTGAGCATAATCTGGCTTTATATGTATACAAAATTCATTAAATTTCAATTCTTTATATTTCAGTTTTTAATTTGCATGTGCCTAACTACCAGTTTATATTTTTGAAAATATTTTCTTAATACTTTCCTTTTCAAAACTCTGGAAACAAATGAACGTGTTTGTCTCTCACATTCGTATTTATTGTTTGAAGGATTGAACAAATCAGTGCAAGTACGAGTCTTCCTTCCCTGTCTTTGCTAGCTCTGAGAAAAGATTGCACAAGAATTTCTACTTCGCGTATGCGGTTAACATGCAGATACTGGTTTCATTATGTGCAAGTTTCTACACGTTCAAAGTATATTGCGACCACCAAGCGAATAGTCCATTACCTGGGTCAATTTTATGGGGTATAATAATTTTATTACTATGTAATTAATTTTAAATTTAAATAATATGAATATGATGTAGTAAATAGAATAAAATAGTTAGTACATTATAAAATCCCCACTTTGCTGCTAATATTATTATTGCGGAAATAAGTTTGTATACAAAACCGCAGCGTACTCTAAGTCTGTTTGTTATGTTTTCACCTAAAAACTAGGCAACAATTCCATCTGTGTATGTGAATTATTTCATTTATGGAAAGACAAAATTAAAGTCACTGCTTTAAATGAGATTCACGATCGTGAACCCCCATTTACCTCTCAGAGATCCCCAATTTGTTTTTCATTGGCATGGACCCTTTGCGGGTCATCGTGGACCCTTGGTTATGGATAATGTCTACCACTCCACCCTTATCTTTTTATTTATTTATTGGGAAACCCCGAATGATAAAATTGAACAAGCAAATTATTATTAAAATACTGTTCATATAGTCAAGTTTTGTTATTGCAAGAGTCCAAATTATATGAAAATTATTTTTATGAAAGAAAAAACCGACTTCTAAAAAATTAAATGCAACAAATAAAATAATAAGAACTCAAAATTCAAATAAAATGAACTAAAAGGTATGAAATAATTATCTAATTTAGTTAAACTAAACGATAAAATTGTTACATGAAATCCCTTTTTGAAGTCTGTGCCAAACATATACATTTTATGAATCGCACTCGACGGATCTTACTTAGCACGTTTGGCGGGTAATGATGACAACATCGCTTAAGCTCGCTTATATAGTTTGTTTGGCACCGACTTCAAAAAGTGATTTCATGTAGCAATTTCATCGTTTAGCTGTAACTAAATTAGATAATTATTTTATACCTTTTAGTGAATTTTATTTTATTTTATTTTAGAGTTCTTATTATATTTGTTGCATTTAATTTTTTGAAGTTGTATTTTTTTCTTAAAAATAATTTTTATTTTTCTCTTTTTAGTGATGTTAACAATAGTGACTTAAATATCTTGCATGAATCTCGAAAGCGTCGGGCGAATGAATCAGAAAATAATAATAAAATTCATTTCATAAATAGATAAATTCTCTCTAAACGTTAGAGGGTTTTAAATGAACGTTTTAAGATTGTTTTTTTTATTATAAAAGATTTTATAAATAATCATTTCAATTAATTGCTTATAAGAATTGTAGTTTTCCGTTATTTTGTCATTAGAATTTGATCAAATTAATATGGGACCACCCCTAAGGTACCACCTTTCCGATAAAAAAAGAATATCCGAAATCGGTCCACGTGGCAAAAAGTTCTCCCTGAACATACATAAAAATGAATAAATAAATATTTAGTTTTCTTGACTACCTTGGAGCTATACTGATTCAAACGCAGAAAGAATCATTAAAATCGGTTCATAAACAAAGAAGTTATGGGTGAACAAGTGAACAATATATAACAAAAAAGGTTCAATAGCAATGAAATTTATATGATAACAATCGGAAACTATACTGAACACAATGCAAAAAACCATCAAAATCTGTTCACAATTGGCGAAGAAATCAGCTAACATAGACACAAAAAAAATTCATAAATTAATTACTGTTAATCAATTGTAATAGACTGATGAAGAGGGCAAAGCCCTCGAAACTATAGTCTCGTTATAAATAAATAAAATTTATAATTCCAGCAGAAGACACACTCTTTTATTGTCTCCTTCAATATATAAAAATTCTGCTACTCTCGGCACAAAAACTTTCAATTTAAAAAAATTCAGTCGAATTGAGAACCTCCTCCTTTTTTGAAGTCGGTTGAAAAAGAAACAAATAGCAGAGTGTTTCAAGAAAGATGGTCAATTTCACTTTAAAATCCTAATTTACTAGCCCGATTAACTCACGAATTAAATATACCCAATTTCTGATATTTATATTGAAATTAATTCACTTTATATAATTTATCTCTGAATAATTAAATGGTAAAATCTCTAGTGACTGCTTTAGATTCTAAATGTATTGTTTTTTTTTAATCCCTTAGCAAAATCTATATAGTGTGTTTGTCTCAAACTGAAGGCGCCAGCAAATAAATAAATAACTATACAAGCAAATAAACAAATCGGCGCCGCGTTGTTATTGGTCACTGCGGGGAACGGCGTCAATGGGGGTAGATGCCAACAAAAAAACGGAGGCCGGGCGGCAAACTGGATCAAAACAAGTGTTTTTTCTTTCTTTTCCCTTCCTTTCTTTGTATTCTCCTTCTGGAATAAAATCACTTAGATAGGAATAGGAAAGATTGAATATGATAAAAACTATAACTAATTATTCAAGAATTCTATTTTATATCGTTATTTGTCTCGAAATATATATATATATATATATATGGTATATATTAAATTGGTAAATAATATGGCCTTGACTTGTTGAAAGAACATAATCTCATAGATCCCTAAATTCGAAATTCAAGCAACATGTAGCGTATATATATTTTAGAGTGGGTGAACGTCCATGACCTATGTTAAACAAACTCTTCCTAATATCTTTCTGTATACTTACTATTAATTTTTTCTTTAATTATAATAACTTCACCTTAATTAAAGGACCGCAAAATTCCTGGGGCTGATATATCTAGTGATCACAATCTAATTGCGATGAAATGTCAAGTAAAATTTAAAAAACTAATAAAAAAAAGGGGGTGGGGTCGCGAAAAAACTGGGATATATCTAAATTAAAAAATAAAGAAACACAAAAACTCTTCGAAAACATAATGAATAAGAAACTGGAAGAAAAAACACCCTCAAATAATAAAGAAGAAGAAATCGAACAAGAATTGAATGATATGAAATCAAGCCTGGCCGGCACAGCTAACGAAGTCCTTCAATCAAAAGAAAAACGAAATTAAAAAGCCATGGGTTATATACGAAATACTGGAACTGATTGACGAACGAAGGAAATTTAAGAACAGAAAAGACGAAGAAGGAAAAGAGATATATAAAAAATTAAGATGGAAAGTTATAAGAAATGTAGAAAAGCAAAAGAAAAAATGATTCAAGAAAAATATAAAGAAGTCAACGAAAATCTAGTATTGGGAAAACTAGAAAATAATAGAGAACCCGGAATAGACAATATACAAGCTGAAATCTTAAAGAACTCTGGAGAAAAGTCACGTTACAAACTTTTTGAAATAATTAGCAAAATCTATAAATTGGGAACCATTCCAAAAGATTTTCAAAAAAAAAACAAAATAGTCACACTTCCCAAAAATGTGAAACTTTCAGGACCATTAGCTTAACCTCACATGCCTCCAAAATCCTAACCAAAATAATCCAAAGAGAATAGAACAAAGAGTTGAAGAAAATCTGGGAGAAGACCAGTTCGGCTTTAGAAGAAACAGAGCCACCCGAGAAGCAATTATTTCTCTTAGACTAATAATATTATAGAAAGGGCTTTTATCAGGGAAGAATCTGTCTACATCGGTTTCATAGACCTAGAAAAAGAATTCGATAAAGACAATTGGGAAATTATGTTCAAAATCTTAAAACAGGCGGGAATAAAATTTAGGAAGAGAAGATTAATCTACAATCTATACCAAAACCAGACGGCAATAATAAATATTGGAGATGAGCAAAGGGAAGCCAAAATAAAAAAAGGTGTAAGACAAGGATGTGTGCTGTCACACATGATTTTCAACTTATACATAGAAGAAGCGATTAAAGAATTCAAAGACAAAATTGATACAGGTATCGAAATCCAAGGTCAAAAGATCGCTATGTTAAGATTTGCCGATGA
This sequence comes from Forficula auricularia, assembly GCA_024734495.1. Classification (NCBI taxonomy): domain Eukaryota; kingdom Metazoa; phylum Arthropoda; class Insecta; order Dermaptera; family Forficulidae; genus Forficula; species Forficula auricularia. Next base: position 30,377,452 of record JALMQS010000030.1, on the reverse strand, counting down.
CATTGCCCTTTTAGGAAGCAACAAAAAAGAATTAAAGGATGCTCTGAATGGAATTAACCAAATCCTAATAGAAGAAATCAAAATGAAAAGGATGAAAGAGGAAGACCGAAGAAACGTTGGGCAGAAAGTTGAAGGACGGAACTCTTCCTTGGGAGAAAACAGGCTACCTAGCCTAAAAAGAAGATGAAGAAGAAGAAGAAGAAAATGAAAATATACAAGAATAAAACCAAGGTCCTAGTATGTACAAAAAAAGAACAAACGAGACAGGAATTCATCAAAATTAACCAAGAAAACCTAGAAGGAGTTAAGGAATTCCGCTACCTAGGAAGTAAAATATCATGGGATGGGAGGAGCGAAAACGAAATTAAATCAAGAATTGCCCAAGCAAAAATGGGGTTTAATTCAAAACAAAAACTACTATGCTCCTCCTCAATCAGCTTAGAAAACAGGAAGATGCTATTGAAGACATATGTATGGAGCATAGCCATGTACGGGTGTGAAACCTGGACAATTAGAGAAGCGGAGAGAAAGAGATTAGAGGCTTTCGAAATGTGGTGCTACAGAAGAATGATGAACATCAAATGGATGGATAAAATTACAAATGAAGAAGTTCTTGGAAGAATCGGAGAAAGAAGAACCTTGTGGAAGAGTCTGAAGAAGAGAAGAGGTCAGATGATGGGGCACACACTGAGACATGGGGAACTGCTTAGGGATATCTTGGAGGGGATGGTGGGAAAGAAAAGGGGAAGGGAAGGCCCAGATTAGAATATTTCAACCAAATAATTGGGGATATGGGATGCGAGACATTTAGAGAGGTCAAACAGCTGGCAGGGGACAGAGTCGAGTGGAGACGGGTGATTGCATCAAACCAGTCTTAGGACTGTATACTCAATGATGATGAGTATTATTGATCATCCGTCCTGTATTTCCGGTGACATATTTTTATTTTACCAAACAGAGTATGGTTAAGTACTGTAATCGTGCATGAAAAAAGTGTTTTTTAGCTTCTTTTTGTCACAATATCACAAAAGCGGCTTAAAACTTGATTAAAAAAAATTTGACGAAACCATGGGATTCCAATCCACAAAATAGCCCTAAAAACATTGATTAACAAATTCAATTTTTTTTTTGCCCCTTTGAACAAAAATAGGTGATTATTTATAATTCGACCCCGCTGAATCCAAATCTGAAAGTAGAAATGCTGTATTACCTAACGTTTTCCCTGAATTTTCATTTTTAGTTTTTAATAAAAATTTAATTCCCTTTTTTTTTTTTTTTTATGATAATGATGAGAGAAGGAGTTACACCAAAAAGGCTGCAACCCCTAAAGGCCTCGGTTGGCCCCTCCATCGTGAAAAGAAGAAGAAAGAATTTTAAGGGTTGGGCGGAGGTCGAAGGTATCTGTGGATACGGGTCTTAAATAGCTGAAGGTTATAAGTCGCGGGAAAGATGATGGCAGGGAGCGAGTTCCAGTCTCTGGAGGTCATAGGGATAAAAGAGTTGGCGAAAGCGCTTGTTCGACTTTTATCCAATTTGACAGCGAAGGGGTGCTGAGCGTTAGAAAACCGCGTGTTTCTCGTAAAGAGGGCATTAGGGGGATAAGTGATTTCAGCTCGACTGAACAGACACCGTGATAGTATCTGTAGTACAGGGAAAGGGCAGAAACGGTTCTCCGGTGAGCCAGGGAGTCGAGTGAGTTGGTTAGAGCCGGGTCTCCTATTAGTTTAATTGCTCGCTTCTGAATTGCATCCAGTGTAGCAAGAGAATGCTTGGATGCACCCCTCCACAGATGAGAGCCATATTCGAGACAGGGACGAATTTGAGCCTTATACATTATAAGAAGTTGACTGGGAGTATAACAGCGTCTAGACCTAAATAGGAGACCAAGCTTGCGCGCTGCAGCTTTAGCAGTGGTTGAGATATGGTCATTCCATGAAAGGTCAGACCCTAGAGTTACGCCTGGCATTGAAATGTTATCCCTGAATTCTAGTGAGTTTGAGTCGAATGATATGTTTGGGAGGTTTCTGTCGACGCGTCTAGAAATAAGGCAACACTGAGTTTTCCCTGCATTGAAGTTAACTAAGTTTTGGGATCCCCAGTTTTTAAGTTTGCATAAGTCTAAATTAATAGAAGAGGCAATGTCTGCACGGTTTTTATGCGATGCAGGGGCGTTATGTAGGGTGCTGTCATCTGCATAACAATGTACCGGATTGAGGGCAAGTTTAGAAGGTCGTTGATATAGATAAGAAAAAGCGTAGGGGAGATAAACGATCCCTGAGGAACTCCAGCCTTGGTGTGGAAGGGGGAAGATGATATTCCATCGATGACAACCTTAATACTACGGTCTGAAAGAAAACTTTCGAGCAACTTACAGAGTTTCGGTGCAAGGCCGACGGAGGTCAATTTGGCAAGAAGTTGTAATAATACTTTAAAATTTTAAATTATTTATGTTTGTTTGCTCATGAAATAGGATTTAAATATTTAACTGAATAACTGTGAAATATAAAAAAATTAAAAAAAAATATATTGGATTGGCAACTAAGTAATTGGATTTTTATAGAAAATCAAAGACAATTTTTTCATGGAACTAAATAACTTTATTCTGTAATGTATTGCCCATTTTGATCAATGACCTTTTGCCATCTTTCAGGCAGCATCATAATCCCACGTTCATAAAACTTCTAGTTTTTATTAGCAAAAAACTGAATCAGGTACGATTTGACATCATCATCATTATTGAAATTTTTACCATTCAAGGAGTTTTGTAAAGATCGAAATAAAAAGTAATCAGATGGTGCAAGGTCAGGACTATATGGTGGATGTGGCAAAACATCCCAACCAAGCTCCAATAATTTTTGCCGAGTGACCAAAGATGTGTGTGGCCTTGCATTGTCATGATGGAATACAACACCTTTTCGATTTGTCAATTCGGCCCGCTTTTCTTCAACTGCATTGTTTAATTTCGTTAGTTGTTCAATGTAGACAACAGAATTGATCGTTCGGTTGGGTGGTAAGAGTTCAAAGTAGACAATTCCTTTGTAATCCCACCAAACTGATAACAAAACCTTCTTTTGATGAATACCAGCTTTTGATGTTGTTTGAGCTGGTTCACCTGGCCTGCTCCACGATCTTTTCCGCTTGATATTGTTGTAAACAACCCATTTTTCATCGCCAGTTATCAGTCGTTTTAAAAATGGATCATTTTCATTACGCTTCTTTAGCAAATCGCAGCTGTTAATGCGTTGCGTTAAATGCGTTTCTTTCAGTTCGTGAGGAACCCATGTATCGAGTTTTTGAACATAGCCAAGTTGTTTTAAGTGATTTTCAATGCATGTATGTGATACATGAAGCTTCTCTGCAATCTCACGTGTTGTACTGTGACGATCCGAATCGATTATTGCTTTGATTAGGTCGTCATCAACTTCAACTGGACGACCAGAGCGTTTTTCATCTTTGAGTGAAAAATCACCAGAACGAAATTTGGCAAACCAATTTTGACACTGCCGTTCTTTAAAGGCTTCGTCGTCATAAACAGCACATAACTTTTTGTGAGCTTGCGATGCGTTTTTTCCTTTGCGGAAATAAAAAGCAAAATATGACGAAAATGTCCCTTTTGATTTTCAATTTTTCAACGAACGTCAAACGAAAACTACGCAACCGATCATAAAACTTTTTTACTGATTGACATCTGAATTGCCAACTATCAAATAACAAAATGTGTTTTACATTTGGACTACGCCAGCAAACCTAAAAATTCAACTGAAGCCACCTATGAGTGAAATACGCAATTACTTAGTTGCCAACCTTATATATAGGACCGATTTTGATTGTTCAATGAAGAAATTTAATGCAAAAAGGGGGGGGGAAACACATTTTTTTCATGCATATCGTTTCTCCATTACAGAAATATCATGGTGAAATCTCTCGCCGTATTCGTCACTAACCGCGCCCAAGTTAGGGCGGACAAAGTCCAAATGCGAATGTGAAAAGTGAATTTTCAAGGTCATATTGCACCCCATGCACTGATAACACTTCAACAAGTTCCTTGTAGTTTACCTTGTAGTTGTCCAAAAAAATTACAGCATACTTGTCTGAAAGCTAACCATCATTTCTCTCTCACAGATTTGCAGCCCGATAAATATGCCTTCTTTTAACTTACTATCGAGTTTAGGAAATGTTTTTCTCAAGAACCGAAAACCCTCATCGTGTTGAACCAACAAAATTTTTCAACAGTCCTAACTTTCTACGCAACGGCAGTATGCAAATTTTGTATAGATAATCAGTGGCCGCTAGAAGTTTAAAACTTCAAAAACTAACCGTCCAAAATAGGGGGGGGGGTTAAAAAATGGAAAACTATGCCCTTAACCAAATTCAACCAAATTTTGTATATATAATCAGTTGGCTTCTAGAAGTCTAAAAAATTCAAAAACTAATCACTTAAAATGGGGGGGGGGAGCAAAAACGAAAATCTATGCCCTTGAACCAAATTCAACCAAATTCTGTATACATAATCATTAGACTCCCAGAAGTCTAAATATTCCAAAACTAACTGCCAAAAATGGGGTGGGGGGAATCAATTAAAATCTAGACACTTGTACATTTTAGGCCCTATACCAAACTCAACCAAATTTTGTATACATAATCAGTGGGCTCCCAATAGTCTAAAATGCAAAGACTAACCCTCCCCCATTACATGATTATAATTAATTTGATTGAATATTACATATAAGAAAGGGGCCATCCCGTATAGAAATAAATAGATTTTCGAAATATGCTTTTTATATATTTTTAAAAATATATTAAAAATATAAAATGTTTGTGTTAAATTTATATAAAGTTTATGTTTTCTATATATTCCTAAAATAAAATTATTTTTATGTCGCTCTAATATAAATTTTATATAAATTTAACACAAAAATTTTATATTTTTAATATATTTTCAAAAAATATATAAAAAACATATTTCGAAAATCTATTTATTTCTATACAGGCAGGGTGTATGGTAAAGTCAAATGGATGGCCACATCAGAACATGGTAGTTTATTTAAGAAATACCGGACGTACAATTGTTCTGTATTTATTTTTTAGTCCCGTATTTGTATACATTTAGCATTTTTTTATTTTTTATTTTTTTTAATATTATTTAAACATTTTATTACTTTATAATATAAAACTCGCAATTTCATATTAAGAAAGTGCAAATAGCTCCTAATTAATAACCACTATGCCATCTACTACAATACCAATCATATATGTTGTTTTTTCCTTTGCAATAAATAGTTCATGAAATAATACTAGAATTTTGTTCTTTTTTGCTGTTTGTGTGTTGTTATAATTCCTAGCTTATTTTTTGTCCCCGATTTCGCTCACGAAAATATGGTCACCGTAAGTACATATTATACAGGGTGATTCACGGTCGATGGCACGTTAGACGTTTATGGAAATCGGAAAGCAGTATTTTTCTGAAAATTTAGCAATTTATTTAGTAATTTATTGAGTAATATACGGGGAGTCTCATTTGAAAAAACGAATTTTTGCCCTCTTTTATGAATAGCTGAAATAATAGTAATCTTAGCACGCCCTGTATAATATGGAGTCGATTTTTCGGCGTAAATCAAATACTTAGGGTGTGTCTAAACTACCATCAACATATCACCTTTTCATGAATTGAGAGCACTAATTTATTTAAGTTTAATTAGGGCCATGTTTTGGACCATATTTAACACAAATGATTTTTTATCTCGAAAACTGTTAGAGATAGGTATAGGACAATATTAACAAAAAAGTATTTTAATAAAAGGGCGGTTCTAAAAACGTGTTAATTTACGAGGTGTTCTATTTAAAAATATAAAGTTGCTACGACTTTTCGATGGAAGCCGAAACGTCGCAATGCTGAAAATATTTTAGATCGATAGAACAGGTAAGAAAATGTAAGGTGATAAATTTTCAGAAAAATACACCTTTTCGTTTTCCATAAACGACTAACGTGCCATCGACCGTGAACCACCCTGTATTATTATATATTATTTTATTTTTATTTTGTTTATTTAAAAGTTTATGAAATCTCATGCAAATAAATGTATTTATTTTATTTTTTATAATTTTTTTATTAAATTATTATCCAAACGACTAATCTAATTATTAACCCCTAAATATATTTTTAACTCGTCCCATAAAAGTATCTCTGAATTAAAAATTTCATATAAATACTGCATTTTTGTTCATGGCAGGGACATAAAGGGAATCAGAGACAGAGTTCCCCAGTATCTAGAAGTCATAGAAATAAACGAGTTAATGAACTGAAACTCTGTCTTGTCTGAAACAAATAACCTTTAGTCTATCATGACCAAGGCTATAGTGGAGAACGAGGGTGAACAGCGACATAAAATCGTGTACACCTAACACCTACTTCCACTTCGACTTTCATTTCCAAGTAGAAGACAATAGATGACAAAAGATTATCTAATGAATTCCAAAGTAATTCCAAATAATTCCAAACACTGTGTACACCTAATTCAAATCGCGATTCACCTCTCGGTGGAGAGTATATGGCGTTATATATAGGTCCGGCGCAAGGCAGGTTCAGCGCGTTCGCAGGAACCCGGCCTCCTGTTTTATGAGTCCCCGCAGTCTATGAAAATTACCCAATTAAAAAACACCGATTTTGATTAACTTTTTACAGAATGATGATACCACTGTTGCAGAAAATCATAAAGTGCTAGAATTACTCTTTTATTAATTTACTCCGATAATAATTAATAGAAAATCAATGGAGATTTATTGGTTTCTTAATAAATTCATCCAAATTAGAACTTTTTGAAATAATCATCTTTTTCTAAATATAATAAATGAATAATTTTTCAATTTTATTTCTAAATAGACAAACTAATAAATTTGTTGAAAAGTTTTTATTTTGCCGAGAGTAGCAGAATTGTTGAATCACAAAGAGAGTTGTCCTCTGCTTGATCAAGCAGATGATAACCTCTTTGTTTCTCTTTATGCATAAATTTGTGTTTATCAAATGAATTTATTTTATCGGCACATTTTATAATCATATATATTTTTTACTGTTCAATCAAATATAAAAAATATTAAATAAATAACCAAGAAAAATATTACAGTCATGCAAAAAAATGTATATACTTTCGCGAAATGTTTTCAGGTATAAAGCTAAAATCTAGTACAATGTAATGTGAAAATACATAGATTCGAATCGAGTTTCATTAGATAAAATTATTTGAGAGATTGGCAATTTATACTCACAGGAAACATTTTCAGATATAAAGCTAAAATTTGGCGAATTAAAATAGAAAAATATATTGTTGCGTACCAAGTTTCAGCTTATTAAATAAAACCATTCTATATTGACAATTAATATTCTCGGGAAAGATTTTCAGATATAAATCTAAAATTTGGTGCATTGTAACATAGTTGCCTTTTAGATTTTCAGCTCATTAACTAAAATCATTCAATATTGGCATTTTGTACTTCAGGAAACCTTTTCAGGTATAAGATTAAAATTTGGTGAATTGTAATATGAAAATACGTATTTACGTGCCAATTTTCAGCTCATTAACTAAAACTTTTCATGAGTGGCATTTTGTACTCTCAGGAAACGTTTTCATGTAAAAAGCTAAAATTTACAATGTATTTTGAAAAATTCGAAACACTCAACGACCTTTATTTAAATTATATGGCATGGCTATACTGTATGTTTAAATTTAGAATCACTAGATCGCGAAATTTTACAAATTAAGATAACAATCTTAGAGTAAAATATTTAACACGTTTACATATGTCAGAGAGGTTCGCATCCCGCAGGTGAGCCAGATGGCTCGGATTGCTGTTACTGGCACTCGGGTTCGATTCCCGAGGGGGGTTAAAAACAACCCTTCTCACATATAATTAAAAATATTCCATTCCATCGCATTTAATAAATTACACCATCTTATGAACTCTTTATATTCGAGCTTTTCGTGCGTGCCTTCGGCACGCCTCGAAGCTCGGCCCTCCGAGCTGGTGCCCTGGCGGGCAGCGTCTCGGTCTAAAAATTTTTTTCCTCTTAAAAAACCACACTTCAAATGTATACCTGTAAACTCCCGGAAATACATAGTCTCTTAAAGTTTCGTCTCATTTTCGTCCTGACACAGCTACAGAAATGAGACTCTAGATATGAATCTGGAAGTATATTTTTTTCTATAATCTACAGCATTGTGATATTTTTGTGTGGAAATAGATTTATTCAAATAAATGGGAGTGAGGAGGAGAATTATTTTATATCATTTTTTTAAAATTTGGGATCGATAATCGATATAAGGCTCCAAATATTTAAAAGAGATCAGGTGTTGTTTGTATGACAGGCTGCTCCAGTATTGCCATGAGAAACTCTGGCATGTGAGTCTTAATTCGTTCAATTTGGTAAAAATCAAAAAATAAGAATAAACAAATTTAGATTTTTAAAAAATTATAAAAAAGTGCCAAATTATTTAGCTTTTATTTTTGTGATTAATTTGATTAAAGTTTGAATTTTTATTTAAATGACAGATGATTAATTATAATTATTTATTGAAACAAATAAATACAATATAAATACAACGTTTCGATCGACTTATTCTGCGATCCTTCACAAGTATGAGCACCCACTCCGGTTATAGATTAACTAAGCCAATCACGTGTACTTCATGTTTATCTCGACTCAAAACACAAATATACCGACGGCATCCGCGCCCCCTGTCGGCAGAATTACGTTAGCGCTGCTGCAAATTAATCTGGGCTATTATATATATAATTTTAAACTTTCTTTTTTTCCTTTATAACATTTTTCACCTAGAACCTACACCACTCTCCCTTAACAAAAATAAATTATTGGAAATAATATTTTTATTTATTTCTGTACTGCCTTCCATCTAATCCTCAGCAAAAAATCTACCGGTCAGTTTCCAAAGAAAAACTTCTAACCTTGCTATGTCTAATAAATATCACTAATCAGATGAAAATATTATAAATGGGACTATAAAATATTTATGTTTTAAATATTAACTGTAAAAATAAAACAAAATAAAAATAAAAAAAATACAATGAAAAATATCCAGGAAATGGCTTATTTTCGACCAAAAGATGAATGGGACAAACAATATTGCTTGTGGGGGGTGATTGCGGCGGGAATGTGTTTGTGAATGCGCGCGCAGGGGGTGGTTTTCTTTGTGCTCGGGATGCGGAGAAGGGGTTCGGGGTGAAATACGGAGGGTATAAACGCTCCAGAATCCGATTCACCCTGCGGCAGTTGACTACCGCCCGCGCATTTCATCACAACCCTGCTCGGATGTGGAAAAGCATTTTCGGTTCCAATCGAGTGAAATGTACTCGCTCCCAATTGACAGGGAGAGCAATCAGCCACTCACTAGGTAATCCTCTTATTTTTATTCATTTCCTTTTAGAATTTGCTTATTAGATTACCGAATCTCTCATTTAAACAACTTGTTGATTCTTTTCTTCTACTTAAGCATGAATTATTGTAATCTAAAAGAAGTTGATGTTTTTTTGCATCGCTTTTTTAAATTTTTCAAAAACTGCTAAAACTATTTCAATAGAAAAATTAAGTAAAATAACGACCTACATAAATTACTTATATAGTGAACATGGAAAATTATAATTTAAGAGAAATTAATTATTTTTCATATCTTTGCTTTTCTCTGTGATTGGTTAAATTTCATATGAATTCTACCTCAAAAGCCAGTAAGAGTATCAAAACAAAATTTCATTTTAGTTGTTTTATAGGGGTATCAAGTTCAACAACTTATTAGATTTTGGCTGAAACAGCAACACGCATTTTTAACATATTTAATTAAAATCACTTAAAATATCATTTTTACGATGTTTAGATTAGACATTTCTGCATGCCCAATTAACACCGTTATTTCTATTTTATTTTTTCAATTTTTTCTCTATAATAGTGTTTCTCAACCTTTTATGGTTGACGGCATACTAAAAATATATGGAATCATTTGCGGCACACCTAAATATAAAAAAAGTAAAAGTTATATGATACAACAAAAAAAAATTAAGTAATTACAAATACTATTTCAAAGTTACAAAATCCCTGCATTTTAATTATTTGTCAAAAACGCTCGCGGCACACAGGTTGAGAAACACTGGCTCAGAGAGCCGAAAATCTAAACAGATCTCCGCATTGAAAATATAAAAATTTTCCTACAGAACAAACTTTCTAGGGCGCTTTCTTTTTATGAATTTGATTTTTCTATTGAATAATAATGACAAAAAAGTAAAACTTTTTCACGACCCAGCAGGTTCAGAACAAGTATTTTTTTTCACATTATTGTATGAATTTTATTGAAGTTCAATTAAATAATTGCTCTCTCTATAAAGAGTATAATTTTGGTCCAAGATCAAAAGGCCATTCCTAGAATAATAGAAATTAAAAATTAAATCTTTAATGGTCTGAACAGGTCTTGACGTGTATTTGGCATCCTTGCATTTCCTTCGCTATAAAGGAAGAAAATAAATAATTCTATCCACACCCTTTTTAATTATTTTCCTCGATCGGATTATAATGAATGAATTACCCCCCCCCCCCCTCCGCACATTTATTAATTAAGAAAAAAGTGAAAAGATTTCCAAGACTCGGGTCGCAAGATATGCCGTAGTAATTAATAATAAACTTAAATATAAATTGTTTATTTATGCCTATATTATGACTTCGTATTAAAATCTCAATAAATTTTTTTTTTTGCATTTTTGAACCAGAAATTTTAAAGCTAGAGTCTATAACTATACTTAAATACATATATTTTAAAAAAAAGAAAAAAAATTATATAAATATACGAAACGAGACAGACGAATATTAAAGTCACGTGGTGTGCTTAAACCCTCAGTTTTTTTAATTAATAGGAACTGTTAATACCTCGTCAAAAATACAAATTCGATTTTTTGGTTCATAGTCGTTTTTAATATTCCTTAATTCAAATTATTTCAGCCCTTGTAAATTAATTTGTCTATTTATCTATATATAGCAAAATTTCAAAACCTATAAAAATTATTGTAACTTAATTTTAAATTTATACTAAGTATCACCTTTAAAATTTTGTTTCGAATTGGCAAGCCGATAATTACTATTTTTTTAATTTATAATGGTTTTTATAATAAAAAAAATGCTCTAATTATTTTAATAAATTTAATTTTATGTATGTGAGAAGAATAATTTCAAAAACTTACTTTAAGAAATCTAGAAACTCACTATATTTATAAATAAATTTTTTTATTCAATTTGACTGCATTTTTTAAAAATAAATAACTGATTAATTTTTTACGATTGATTCAAATTATAAATAATATTTTTATCATTCTATGTTGCATCTTTCTACTTTTTTACTTCAAATATAAACTTGCAGATTTTTTTCTGATTTCTACAGATCTTTAGGTTTTAATGTCCCATGAGTAAAAAAAATGTTATTTTTTTAATCTATCTGTACACGTATCCGTGGTGAAATTTTCTGTACACTTTACATGAAAAAATAATATGAATTTTTTTGAAGGAAGGGTGTCTTAAAGGGCTTTGTTAGATAAGGATATTAGCGAATAAAAATAGCAAAACGATTTTTCGTTTTTATTTGTTTATATATTGAGACTAAAAGCTTTTAGATTTTGATTAAAAATGAATCACAGCGTTTTTTTTTTTCTAAAAATAATTAATATTTCTTAAAGGTATATCATTTATAGAATGTTAACTATATCTAGTCGTTGAACCGTTATTTTCAATTAATTTTTTTTAATAAAAATTTTTAAGAAATTTTGTGAAAACAAAAAGTATATGGAAATCGAATATTATTAGATTTCGAAAATCGGGTCACTCGAATTTTGTCAACACAAAAACAATTATATCCAGAGATAATCTTTTTAAAAATAATTTTCTTATATTCAGGGAAAACGCATGATCTGAAATATCTTAATATCGAAGAAATATATCGATTTGTTATGTTAAAATGAAAATCAAATTATTTAGATACACAAAACATGCAGAGGATCTTAAACCACGCCGATTTTATTTTATTTTTTTAATTTGAATAACCATTGCAGCACCTATAAATCAATAATCAATAATAATATAAATCAATAATCAATAATTAAAAATATACTTAAAAAATTGAAATCAAAAGTATTTGTTGTCTACGTTAATTTGTCTCTGATCTTATCACAAAAATCACCTGTTTCGTATAAATGATGATTTATTTACATAATAACATAGCCCATGTTAACTTTTAAGGAGTTAGGTGTTGGTTCTAGGTGAAACATTTTATTATTATAACCCATGGTGTTATCTTTAAACTAAAGAAAAAGCACAAAAATACCTTAGGCCAAAAAATGAAAGGAGATAAACAAAGCCGAATTTTTGTTTCAGAAATGCATCTAGACTATCTAGACTGCAAAAAACTATTTGCAAGTCCCATCCTCTGGTGCGCCGTATATTAAATTTGAATCTAGCTCTCAAGCCTGTAAACCAATAACGCCACAGATTCTTTAGATCGAATAGGAATTTCATTTATTTTGGCGCTCTTCTTTTTTTATGATAAAGTTTGACTTTTTATTGAGTAAATGTTTTAATTTTGAAACTAGTTTTTAATTTATTGAAAATATACATATTAAGCACCTGAATCAAATAATTACATCAAATACACCTGGACCCCTCTACCCTATCCCCTACCTCGAACCCCCTCTCTTCTTGGTTACCAAAGAAGCTTGAAGGGACCAAAAATTATGCTTTGAAGATTTTTAGTATTTTTAAATAAGCATTTAATTTTCCTGAAAGTAATATCTTACTCTAAAAAATTAAGTTATTGGTATAGTTTAAATAATTAACTAAACTTACTCAAGCTTGAGTTGTTTACCATAAAAGAATTTAGTCTTTTTGATTTTAAGACGATTATTCCGCGTTTTCAGTAGAGGTTGCCCTTAATAGTTAAAACATCAAAAAAGGACTGCAATAAGATTATTCCTCTGGTATTAGATAAGAATCGATTGTTATTTTTGATTTTAAGTCGATTCCACTATGTCTTCAGCAATGGTTACCAATAATAACCGAAAGGTCAAAAATCCAATATAGAATTGTTATTACTTAAGTATTAAATGAGAATCAATCGCTATTTTTGATTTTAAGACGATTCCTCTATGTCTTCAACAAAGGTAATGAATAAGAATACAACGCAGTTCCTATGGTACTTATACAATTTCCTCCCAAATTTTTCCCATTTCACAGAGAGAATCCAATCCATTCTTACTTAAGCAAGGGTAAATGAGCTATATTAAACCGATCGTATGAATAAATTTTAAAGAATTTAAAAAGTACTATCTTACTCTATGGAAAAGTATTTTTAAATATAATTTTACTAAAAAGTAATTCACCACCGCGCCTGTAAAATGAAGCGTATGCATTCGAATAGCACGCCCTGCTTTGCGGGTTGCGTTGACAGGCGCTGAATATTTGACTAGTGTATATAACACTTATTTCACCAGTTTTGTATGAATCACATTAAATCACAAATGAGAACAACCAATTACTGATCATCATTAAGAAAACTGTTTGCGTGTAGCGACATCAGTTGAGATCAATTTTGATGCACTTAACTCTGCAAAACAAAGTCAGACGTCTCAGTTTGAAATATTTTTAAATTGTCTAATAAATATGTTGGATTCTCAGATAAGTTTTATTTTATTTTCTGAAATTTGGTTCACCTACTAAAAAGATTGCCCATCCCTACCCTAAATTTTCAAAATCTTCCATGGCTTGATAATTGTAATTCTCAATTTCACTTACAAATTATGGTTTAAAAAATATTTCTAACTTTCTAAATGAGGACCTTTCGCAGCCAATGTTAAATGAAAAATAACTAAACTTGATTTTTTATAATAGTTTATTTAACTCTCTATCTATACATTGGTGAAGTTTGAATCACACATTAGCGAGTAAATTTTTTAAAATAAAATTTTTTTAAATGTAAACATTTTCTCAGAGTCTTATGAAAAATTAAGATCTTGACACTTTCTCTTGAATTATACTACTATTAGTTGAATTGATAAAGTTTAAAAAAAGCTAAAAATTAGCTTTTTGAAACATGCAGGTTTCTTTTTTTACAATAAAATATATCATTGACCGAGGAATTTACTGAGATATTTACTTTAAAAATCACATAAATGCTATGTTTGGATCTAAACATAAACAGTATTAATACAACGCATTGCCAAATCATACAAGAGATATTATCAGCTGATTTGAATAAATCAAACTACCTTTAGTATTTAATTATTTTTTTTATAATTGTTTATATTTCAAACATTTACGGCTTTCATATTATTTATTTTTTAATTCTATTATTTTTCATTTGTATTTTAACTAATTTTATTAAATATTAGATACTACACTTCTTGCTGTGCTGGCTCTGTATGTATATACAGGGTGATTCATCGGTCTATCCTCTCTTAATAACTCTTATAACTTATAACTCTTTTATTTTAAGTCAGATAGGAAAAACTCTTCAAATATAATTTATATGATATATTATTGTCTATCTACGTACATGTGCATTTGTATACAGGTTGCTCCGTTTAAGCGCAACAATATGTAACTTTATATTTCTTAATGGAACAGCCTATATAAATTTATTTATTTTGATAGTAAATTAGATTCCCTTTAAAAAGTATTAAGTAATAAGGTGTTTAAAGAAGTTATTTACGTTAATAAAAAATTGTAGTTCATAGTGGAAAAACCATAATTTAATATTTCATTTTATTAATACTTATTTTAAACATTACACTAATTACAAAGAGGCTATTAAAATTTTGTGATACACTAAATAATGCAAAATTATAATAAATGCTCGAAAACTTGGCCTTCAACTTCAATACATTTTTCTATTCTTCTTATAAAATTAGTTTTCGAGCATTTATTATAATTTTGCATTTTTTAGTTTGTCACTAAAATACCCTCTTTGTAATTAGTGTAATGTTTGAAATAAGTATTAATAAAAAGTATCAAAATGATGTATTAAATTATGGTTTTTTCTACTATGAACTACTTACTATTTTTTATGAACGTAAATAACTTTTTAATTTATCATTTTAGACACCTTATTACTTAATACTTTTTTAAAGATAATCTAATTTACTATCAATATATATATAGGGTGTACCATTAAGAAATATAAAGCTACATAATGTTGCGCTTAAACGGAGCAACCTGTATACAAATGCAGATGATACGTAGATAGACAATAATATATCATATAAATTATATTCGGAGAGTTTTGCTATCTGACTTAAAATAAAAGAGTTATAAAGAGAGGACAGACCGATGAATCACCCTGTATAGTAAGTATACATTTATAAATACGAAAGGATAGAAATTTTCGTTGGTAGAATAAATTTAAAATTGTCTCACTTTTTAGATTTGTTATTTTTACTATCAAATTGAACTACCAAACTTTAATATATAAGCGCTTGCTTTCATCCTCCATCCCCTGAAAATTAGAAACCGCACACGCCAATGAATTACATACACACTTGTAGTAATTCCATTCAAATCTTTTATGTTTAGGGTACTTCAAGTTGTCACGAGCTAGTGGCCTCTTGCGGCGACAACGCCAACTATACGTGGCTCCTCCCCCAGAACAGTTGGCGCTCTCTTTCGGAGGGCGCAAGATCTGTTCACGTTCTCCGATATTCAGTCCGATTGAGCATTGAGTTAAGGTTACGTGATAGTTTTATTATGGCTTCGATTCTCGGATGTTGGCGTGTCGGTCGTGCGGACGGTGTGTGACATGTGGATTTCATTGGTTGTTACTTGTTATACCAATTCCATCTTGTGCTTTTTCCATTGTGCTTTGAATTCAACGTAGTGGTCCCCAAATGGTGGTAGTGGAACGTAACGGGTTTCATGTACATGTTTCGGAGCCGGCGCTCAATTCTCAATAAGCGTTTGTGTAAGGCTCGGTGTAGGGAGGAGTCTCAGCAGCAACACCTTCAGGCGCCGGGCCAGGATGATGAAGACAAGGGGACGACGTCGCCGACGACGACGATGGCGAGTCTGCACAGCCACAACGGTTCCCAACACGACCCCAAATTCATTAGTACGTTTGTCCGCACCTCAGTGCTTAAGCGACTTAAAGAGCAACAACTTGAGCTGTTGGTGATGGCTGTGGAGGGACGTGGAGCTGAACCTACCCCTGGCTGTGTCCTCGTCCCCAGAGAACCCATGTCCCATCCTGATCCGGCCCTCCTCTGCTGCCAAATGTGGCGATGGCCTGATCTAAGACATGCCACTGAGCTTAAACGATTACCCGTCTGTCGAAGTGCCAACGATCCCGTGTACACGTGCGTCAATCCATATCACTGGAGCCGACTCTGTCGTCCAGGTAAATATACATACAATCACTTAAAACCATTCTCATATAGAACTATATCGCTCCTATATTGATGACATGTGTCTACATAAAGTGAAATCAATGAATTTTGTCCTCTACTTGATGTACAATTTATTTGTTTGACAGTATAGTTTCGAAAGTTTGACCTTCATCATCAGTCTTTTAATTACATTACTATAAAAAATTCTAATTAAAAGACTGATGATGAAGGTTAAACCTTTGAAACTATACCCTCAAACAATTAAATTATATATATTTATATTTGGTATATACATATCGTCGTTGATCTTACAAAACCTCGTAAGTCAAATTCGTTGTTTGCCAGAAAACAAGAAAAACAATTTTAAACACGAATACAAACAAATAAAATGCAATATTTATTATTTGTCCCTAGCGCGAAATTAAATTGGAATAGAATAATAAGGTGTCAATAGACAGACGCGCTGTGAAAGGTTGTTCGGTATAAACGTATAATACGTATTTGATCAAAAATCGGACTTACGAGGTTTTGTAAGATCAGCGACGATATGTATATCGTCGCCTTAGAGTGTAAACCTGCTAACTCACAAGAAAATTTTAGAGGGTAGAGAAAAAACAAACAAAATTTAATATTGTTGTTATGGAAAGAAACTATTTTTCACATTTTTTTTTCTACAACTTACGATCGTAATTTTAAGTAGCAGTTTTACTTGGACGATCTCTTTTTCTTTCAAATGGTATTAATATGTCATATATTTAAAAAAATGGATTTAGAAGGTTTATATTACACTCTAAGGCTACGATGATATGTTGCAATAAAACCACGTTTTTAGTAAGAACGGGTTCTTACTAGTTAAAACGCGTTTCACCTAATACCTTTGTAGCAACTAGAATTTACTGATATTGGTTAAGTTTCGTCCAAAGGTCTAGAATCTTCATTTTTGACCTTCCGCCTCATTTTGGGTGTTTATTTTCAAAATGTCTTAAACTAAAATGTCAAAAATAGTAATTTTTAACATTTTTGTTTAAAAAATTTTGAAAATAAACTCGGAAGGTCAAAAATGAAGATTCTAGACCTTTGGACCAAACTCACCTAACATCAGTAAATCCTGGTTGCCACAAAGGTATTCAGGGAAACGGGTTTTTACTGCAACATATATACCAAGTATTAATATACATATAATTTATTTGTTTGAGACTATAGTTTCGAAAGTTTGACCTTCATTATCAGTCTTTTAATTAGATTACTATAAAAAATATTTCTAATTAAAAGACTGTTGATGAAGGTCAAACCTTTGAAAGTATAAATTAAATTATATAATTATATATTTATATTTGGTAAAATACATATGTATATCTTTATTTGCATCAAGCAGAAGACAACCTCAGTGATCACTCACTCTGCTACTCTGGCCAAAACAAAATCTTGTCAACATTTGTCTTCTTTCACTATTCCATATAGACTTGATATACTCTAAGATTTAATAATAAGTATCATTGACGCGAATTTCAAACATTCATCACTATTTTATTGACAAATAAATCAAACAATTGTGTTCTTCAATTCGTTTACCTCCATGACTTATAGCCAACAACTCCTTCATCTTTTCTCGATATTTAACTTTTTCATTTCTTCAAAACCCGGCTCCATAAGTACCTTCGACTCCGGCTCAACCTTTGAATATTTCCACCTATTCTTAGCATTTAAGTTCCAATCCTAAAAAATTGATAGCAACAATGCAAATAAATGTAATTTCAATTCTTTAATTCAATATCTATATGTCAATTCAATGTCACCCCAATTAGAGTTGACAAGTTTGAAGAAATACTTAAGGTAGTTGTTTCACCATAGGGGTGTTCTTAGGATTTTTTTGAAATTTAGACAGATTATTATTTAAATACTTCTGCATCGATTGGTGGCAAAACGAAATTTATGAACAATATAGTTCCGGAGATATTAAATTCCAAAGATAGAGTTTTCAGTCTCTTATATATACATTAATACATTGCACTATACTTAATATCGGAAAGTTTACATACATATTTAATTATAATTATGAAACTTTTCTTACTATTGTTATAAAAAAACTAAACCAACATTAAACGATAACTAATACATTTTTTAAGAAAATTTTAATTCATAGTTACAACACAGTTTCTGAGATAATATGAATACATAGTGAAAATGTATAATGAAAAATTTACACTAAAAACAAGCTGGCAACAACGCATTTATTTAACCTAAAAAGTGGGTTAACTTTAGTAATTTTTTTGACGTTTTTTTTTCGCTTCATCCATTGTTGCAATAGCTTTCAATTGCTTATTAAGAACTTTTTGTTTTATAAATCTTCCTTTATAATGTGCTTATCTGAAATTTCTATGATAAAATATATACAAGCTCGGACAGTGTTGCCAGATTTGTCAAACGAGCACGGGATTGGCTAGTAGTGGTACATAAACAGCAAAAAGTTTTGGGCTTATAAATTCTTATTGTCTGTTCTAAATACCTAGCATTAACTTTTTGCTAGTATTGTCGCGAAACAACTACCCTAATTGGTTTTAACAAAATTAAATTAAATTAAACTTTTATATTACTCTCAGTTACTCCATTTTCAGGACCTTTAGAGCAAAACCGAAACAGGGGCAATACCTATAAGAAATTCTTTTATTTATTTGTTTTGCTAAATTCAGTGAATTGCCATGTTATAAGAATAGGTAAGATTAGACTATTGGCAAATATGACGCTTTGTGTACTTAAGAAATGTCTTTTCAAGAAACGATTTGTCAGAATTTTACGTATATGAAGGATACAGGGAAAGAAGGGGGAAAGTCAAAAAAATCAAAAATATAGGCTCGTCTGTCTTTAGATAAATACAAGTGAGAATGTCCGCCCTTTAAAAATCTCTCCTGAAAAGTTTTTGTTTTCTGACCCTTCTGTTTATTTTCATATTAAGAAAGATATTTTCTGAAACCCTGCCAGGTAACCCTTCATTGATATATCGTTTCACCTAGAATCATCACTAACAGCCCTTAACTATACCAACGTTGTTTAATTTGATATAATTTTAAAACTGTCTAGTAGTTTCAAATTAACTCTTAAAGAATAAAGAAAAGCATTTTTCTTCATGTCATTTATTTTTATTTTATTTTAAAATGTTTTATTCGCTTTAATACAAGAATACATAGCCCTGAACTTGAGAAGAGCGTTGATGCGCCAAACCTTTTTTAATTTCTTAATTATACATTGGGTTCTTTAACAGAATTAATTAATCACAAAACCTTGATGTTATAGAATTAATTAATTTGATAATTCATAAAAGAAATTGCCCTATTTTTCTTAATTATTATATTTCCTTTGAAATGGCCAAATTATTTCAAATGTACCATAATCATATGAATTGCATTCTAAATTTAATGCAAAACATCTAACCCTTACTAAAATTTATTTCTTATTCTAAATTTTTTTTCGTTTTCTTAAAAATCTATCCATTCATTTACTAATATTAAAAATTATTTATTTTTATTAATTACTCCAGGAATGTTTACTTTTGTCGATTATTAAATAAAGAATGGGTACTCCTGAACCTCTCATGATCATTTTGGCAAACCTACCAATCATCGAAATATTATTCTGCCTTCTTAAAACAAATCGCTATAATATATAGTTTTTTGCTTTAACACACGTGAAATCACGCAGCATTAAAGTCTTCAGAAAATTATTATAGAGTAAACAAAAAAAAATTATATTTTAATAGATATTAATTGTGGGTACTTTTTTCTTGAGTCAAATTTTGAGTAGGTACACTCTACCTTAAAATTCAATAAAAATATAAATTTTCAAATTTAGTTGTTTTATATTGAAAATAAGAGCTGATATGATTTTATTTAACTCGCCGATTTTTTATAAAAATTATTTTAACAATTTTTCTTATATTATTATCTTAATAATATATTATATAGTATATATAAAATTAAGTAAATATACATGGTGTATGGTAAAACTCCTTGTATTTTGTAACTCACATCAGATTTTTATTTCATTTATATATTAATAATAACGTCTTAAAACATCTTCAAGTCATTTATTTTTAAAATGAAAAAAGGCTATTAAATAAATTTTATCAATTCTCTTAATTATTCCCTATATAAATTAATTAAATTTAAAATTAAAATAATTAAATTATATAAGAACTAGTGATTATGCTTATGCTATATAAGTATAGAAATGGTGCCGATAAGGAAAATATTAACCTATGATATGTCTGAGAACGTTTCCCGTGTCATAATATACCTAATATATGGAGTGCAATCTTAATGCAAAAAGTCTGGTCCGATTCTCTATTTCAAGGATGAGGGATTGCTAAAGATTTATTTTCATTTTGAGAATAATCTAAATAATATATCTATCACTCTTATTTATTTAATGAAATTAGATTAGAGATGTAGTGGGTTGAAGGAGTTATTCTGCCAAAGCAAGGTTGCATCGGGTACAATAAAATTCCCAGAATAAAGACGCTTCGGCCTGAATTTATCGGGCCATCTTCAGTTTATTGAGAATTATACACATATTATCGTAAGTTCATGTGATTGTTTCTGGTTTTGTCAACAATAAGAAATTAAACTTCATATATTTACTGTTGTGCTGGAGCCCAAGATTCAGGGATGAGAGCCACTCACCCATCTCTATATCTTGGGCTCCAGTACAACACTAAATATATGAAGTTTAATATGTGAGTCACTCTCATCCCTGAATCTTAGGCTCCAGCACAACACCAAATATATGAAGTTTAATTTCTTATTGTTGACAAAACTAGAAACAATCACATGTGTATAATTCCCAATAAACTGAAGATGTCCCGATAAATTCAAGCCGAAACGACTTTATTCTGGGAATTTTATTGTACCCGGTGCATCCTTGCTTTGCTAACTCCTTCAACCCACTACAAATTTATCACAGTCACGATCTCCTATAACAATAAATTAGAGATGTTAAAAAGTTTATTCAAACTATCTACTCCATATTATAATGTTTTATTTGTAGAATGATGAAGAAAAAAAAATTTAGTATAAATTTATTCCATAATTTAATAATTATCTATAAACTATCTAAAATGATGGGTAAAATTTATGGTATATATACTGATCTGCAAAATATTTTTTGACAGATTGTCTCATTTTTTTTATGTCTGGCTGCAATAAGATAATGCTAAGTGAAAATTCTTGCATTGTAAAAATAGACCATTCTGGGTGTGGGATGGACACGATGGGATTTGTAGACTTATGGATTGAAATTGTAAGATTTGGTAAAGATTCAGGCAGAGAGGAAAATTCCAGTTGCTCGGTCAACCTTAATAGATAGACGAATTATGATTGAATTTGTTCGATTTGTTTCCAATTTGACAAGTAATGAATCTACTATTGGCACAAATGATGCATTTAAGTTAAGAGGAATCAACAAAGTACAATAGTTAATTTGTAATTGATCTATTATAATTATTAAAGCTAGTTTCTGTCATCTTGGTATTGTCTTACATAATAAGTTATACCATTAAGACCTTGCGATTTTACTTTAGTTTAATAAATGGTAATTTCTAAATATATTTATATAAGGATACATAAGTCTCTATGAGGTTCATTTCTACTCTTATTAAAAAACCATAATGAGGGATTTAATATTGAAAAGTGCCTAGTGTTGTTTTGCCTTTGTAAAGATGTAGAAAGATATATAAATGGGTCTCTAAAAGTCAAACTTTATTGTTTAAATTCTCTGTTTTTTTATAAATAGTTATTTATGTTTTGCAATAATTGTTTAAGAGGCGACTGTGGGTCGGTGGTCAGAGTGTCGGGCCGCTGTCCTGAAGTATGCTGGTTCGAGACTGAGTCTCGGCAGATATTTGTAGCCGCCTCCTCTTGGAAAGCAATGGCAAACTACCAAGAGTTATAACTGTCTAGTCAATTTCTCCAAACTAGCCGTTCGGAACCGCCGTTAAAAAGTAGGTCCCGTATATCTGTGTAAAAACAGCTAATCACACTCAGCACAGGTATATGTTGAGAGGTGCCGAAACGTCAGGGAGACCTGATATGGCACTTAAAGAAGAAGAAGAATTATTTAAACATCAAATTCATCATACCGAAATTAATTTTCTATAGTCTGTATATTGTTCCAACTTGTTGCTTTCGTAATATATTTTTATTTTTTCACCATAGTTTAAATTCGATTCAGAAAGTTTATAAAACCCTATTCAACTTTTTTTCAACAATTTTTTGTAATAATAAGAGAATTCATAAACAAAGAAAAGGGGTGAGTTTTTGAATTTTGAGAAAAATCAGGAAGGGTTGCTAGCCAATCTAGTTCATTTGAATGCTGACAAAATTCATTATTTTTTGTGTTCACAATGTTCATTCATAAAAACGCTGATAAATGAACATATAAAAACATGAAATAAACTTTCTACTTTGGATGCCACAAATGTTTCTGACATCTCTTAACGTAGAAATATCTTTTGTGCCTAAATCTGCCTCAAAGAATCTAGGCTTTCTATTCATGTCGAGGGACTATTTTACGTCCACTTATTTTCAAACTTTTCAAGGGTTAATTTATCCTTAACTCAAAAATGACTCGCGAGGGTCGTTCACGTATTCTCTTGTCATCTTGGATGCAATTAAGAAATCTTCCCTCGCTCTTTGTATAAGAGTCTACGAACGTTCACTAATTTATCGATATTAATATGTTCAATCAATAATAATTTCCCCAATTAAAACAATTATCTCCATCCCAGTGCCATCATTATGAGTTGTTTTTGGATCCAAGGGCCGGTGATTTCTTTGTCGTATTGCATCTTCTGGGTATAACACCGTATTGCATCTTTATAAGGAAATTCTTATTCCTCCCTTTTTTATTGACACTATCATAGCGTTTGTTCTTGCAATATTATCCAAATTATTTTGTTCCTTCCTAAAGCCTGATTGATACCAAACACTCTATTTTCATATAATAATAAAACTTGAGCAAGATGCGAGGTAGGTTTCACAAAAAAACAAATAAAACAAAATTGAGTTTTGAATTCGATATATTTTAGGGGTGAGCCCATCATCAGGAATCAAAGAAAACTCTGTTTGGTGGGCTCACCCCCGAAATATATCGAATTCAAAACTCAATTTTGTTTTATTTCTTTTTTTGTGAAACCTACCTCGCTTCTTGCTCAAGTTTTATTTTTATATTAAAATGTTTCACCTTGAACCAACACCTAACTCCTTAAGTTACTCTATTTTCAATTTTTTAACAGTCCTCGTTCAAATTGAATACGAACGTATTCGCCCAACTCGTTTATCCCTATGACTTCTAGAGAATAAACTCCCCATCTTCCCCCTTCAATTACTTGCTCTTCAGAAACTTTCGACTCTTACTCAACACCTGATTTTTTCACGATATGAGACTTCTGGCTTTTAGGTGTTGCATTTTTTTTTTAATTTGTTTAATAAACTGTTGAATAAGTATTTATTTGGAATGCTGAAGTTTTGTTCTAATGCTAATTGTTCATTGGGAAATGGGTGATGTTCGAATGAATCCAGCCGGTGGCCCGATCGTGGTTTGGTTCGTTCAACTTGTGCCTTGTGTGGCCCGACGGGACGACCGCCTGCGGCGCCGGCGCCCCCCCCCCTCCCCCACCCAACCCCTCCCCTCTCTTCTCCAAATTGCCCCTGCATGCCTGCCGCCCTGCCTAGACATCACAGTTGTCTGAGAACTATCAATTTTTCCTATAACTCATATTAATGATATACCTATTTATTATTCATTTTACAAATAGTAGGAATTTTTACAAGGTTTGTCTGCTGATTGTGTGCATGGGTAGAAACTTGTAACCGAATTTCGATCCACTTTTACCAGACTTTTACCTGTCTTGACACTTGATAAACACACTAATTTTTAAAAAAATCATTAAAGCCGTTTTTGAGAAAATCAAAAAAAAAATGAAAAATCTTTCATGTAAATGTCCACTTCCGGTTTTTCGATTTCAACCAAAAGCTTGATGTACTCCTTCAAGCCTATATCAAGCTTAAGTTTCGAATTTCGGTACTTACGTATTAACGCCACCGCAGCTGAAGCTGCTACAGATTTGGTGGTTTTTAAGCAGCGCTACTGACGACGGATTCTTTTAGAAAATGAATATTAATTAAAAAATAATTAGTAAATACCCCAAAAAATTCGATTATGTAAAAGTCGTCGGTTCGGTTAAGATATACTAGTATTCAGTTCGGCTCGTATATCTTCATTTCGGGCTGGTTTTTAGGCGATTAGGTTGGCGTTAGCGAAGTTATACGAGCCGAACTGAATATATCTTATCCGAACCTTCCAAAGATTGTTCGTGAACCCATTTTTTTTATCTAAATGAACCGAGATGATGAATAGAACCGAACCAATGAAAAGTTCTAAAAGTGAAAATTGCCAACGCCCACTGGCGCTCACTTGAGACAATTTGAAACATCACAGTCCATAAACTCAATTTCAGTTCAAATTTGTAGTTTAAAATTTTATTTGTAGCTGCGGTGGCGTTAATACGTAAGTAGCCGAATTTCTTATCTCAAAGACTTATGGTTGCGAAACGCAGAGGGGGTAAATTCTTACGTACGTAAACATCAACTTCCGTTTTTTCTATTTTAGCCAAAATCTTGTTATACTTCTTGTAGCCTCTAGATAGCTTAAGTTTCAAATTTCAAGGCTCTGCGACTTTCCGAAGTCGAGATATGAACGATTAAATTATTTATTTTACGACACTCCTAATTTACAACCCCTTCCTTTAATCGGATTAAAAATTTGACACATCTCTTAACTCATGACACTTAATAAATACTCTAACTTTTAAAAAAATCGTTATAGCCGTTTTTGAGAAACTCAAAAAAAAAACGAAATAAAGGAAGGGGGTGTAAATTAGTATTGTCGCGATGACTTCAAATAAATGAAAATGTGAAAGTCGTGTGGTGAACACACCAGTTGATTTTTTTCAAAATTCGCTACGCTCTCAGGCTAGAACCTTAATACATAATAATTTTAAATATAAAATGTTTATTTATTTATTTATTCTTATAATGATATATTGCTATTTAATATTTGTGCCTATATATCATGACTTCGTCTTAAAATCTCAATAATTCAAATAATGTTTTTTGCATTCCTGAATCGGAAGTTCTAAAGTTAGAAATCCCAAAATCTAATAAGTCTTCTTCAACGTTTCGCTTCCTCTCTATGATTATGCAGAGGTTTTTCCAACTTCTATAGGAGATACATCTTCTTGGTGTACCCCGAGGGGTGAACCCCGATTGGAATTAGGTGTACACCTCTTTATGTGGAATATTTTGAAATTCATTAGATAATGCCCCTTCATCTATTGCCATTTACTTGGAAGTGGAAGTAGGTGTACACTATATTAGGTTGCGGTTCACCCCTCGGTGTATCCCATCTTACACTTGATAGCATTAAAAAAAGGCGTGTACGATACCTATGTTTTTTCATCAGCACTTTTTATTTGGGAAGGTGCCTTAATTTATTTTCCAACTTTGAAGATTCGTCTAATCACAGAGTTTGGAATTTTTACATTTTTTGCTATGAAACACCAAAAAAATGGAGACAAATGTCGAATTTCCAAGGGAAAATTAAATTAATTTTCTACATCAAGTGGGTTAATCCGAAAAATAAAAAATTCTTTATTTTGCCTTGTTAATATTGATACATTTGTGAAAATTTACCAAATTAATATTTTCTTTGAAAATAATAACATCTCCCCGATTCGCTACCTGGCTCCGAATTGCGGCGCTCTGGTCTGACCTTTCATCTGGGGGAGCACAGGTAGTAAACGTAGCAAGCAAGCCTGTCAAACGATAGCATTTAAAAATCTATACGTTTGCAACTTAATAAGAATTTGACCGCAAAAGGGAGGGAGGTAGCTGCTAGTAAAACTAGTAGTATCTTTGTGAAAGTCAAATATGAATTTTACTCTTTTGATCGGTTTCGTATTTGCACATTAAACTGTTAGAAGAGTACAGAAGGTTTACTTTCCTTTCTAGGGTTCTAAGTAATAATATCGAACGACATGAGAATATGACAACAGCACTCCATTTTCATTATTATTCATTTAATTTTAATTTTTCCTATATAGAAATTTATAAATAAAATAAATGTTTTTTACTTTACCATACAGCGTATGGTCAAGTAATGTATCGTGCATGAAAAAATGTTGTTTTTTTTGCGTCGTTTTTTATCGAACTATCTCAAAAACCAATGAAACTATTTTCATTCAAAAAATTGAGCAAATTCATGGAATTTTGGTCTACAAATAAAGCCTTAATAAGTGAACATCGAAAAAATTATATTTTTCGAAATATTAACTGTATTGTCAAAATGTCTGTTAGTTAGTACCTACGTAGATATGTTACCAAATTTTTGGGTGCTCTCTAGCTCAAAAACTAGTGTGAATATCAAAACGAAATTTCATATGTAGTTGTGGTGCATTGAGATTAAGACCTATTTAGATTTTGGTTGAAATCGAACCCAAAATTAAGAAGGGGTTTACAAATTAAAATTATAAGATTCTCAAACTAAAAAAAAATAAAAATAAAATATACCTACTATAAAATGAACCTATAATAAAAAAGACTTATTGTTTTTTTTTCTGGGGCCAAAATTGGGGGGTTCCAAAAAATAGAAATATCAATATAAGTTCTAGACCCTTTAATCGATTTCTACGAAATTTAGCATATGTTCCCTATATGAACTGATGGATAATTATTTTTAACCGACTTCAAAAAAGGAGGAGGTTCTCTATTCGATTGAAATTTTTTTTTTTTTTTTTTTTTTTTTTTGTGCCTATGTTACCTCATATCTCCGCCAATTGTCAACCGATTTTGAAAATTTTTTTTGCATTGGGTCCAGTCTAGCTTCCGATTGGTCCCATTTTTTTTTCGATTTTTTTTTCATAGGTATTAGACCTTTTTTTATTAGGTTTGTTTAGGCTTGTTTAGACCTAACCTCTTTGTTTATGAACCGATTTCGATGGTTCTTTTTTTATCCGAAAGGGGGTGTCTTAGGGATGGTGTCATATTAATTTGGTCAAGTTCTGATGATATAATCACTATTAATAACATCACTAAAAGAGAAAAATAAAAATTTTTAAGAAAAAATAAAAATCGACTTCAAAAATTAGTGCAACAAATATAAAAATACAACTAAAAGGTATAAAATAATTATTATCTTATTTAGTTACAACTAAACGACGAAATATTAACACGAAATTACTTTTTGAAGTTGGTGCCAAACATATACCTTTTATGAATCGCACTCGACGGATCTTACTTAGTACGTTTGGCGGGTACGCTCGCTTATAGGTATAGTTTGTTTGGCACCGACTTTAAAAAGTAATTTCGTGTTAATATTTCGTCGTTTAGTTGTAACTAAATAAGATAATAATTATTTTATACCTTTTAGTGTATTTTTATATTTGTTGCACTTAATTTTTTGAAGTCGGTTTTTATTTTTTTCTTAAAAATTTTTATAAATAGGAATTCAATCCAACAGGACACTATCATATCCATTGGGCTTTCATGGAATAATAAAAAAGAACATTTATTTCCTTCCCATGTCAAAATATTTATTTTATATAATAATTCATTTGATTACCTTTATTATACATGCAAAAATATAATAAGAAACACGGATATTAAATGCAATACTTGCCTTGGATAAATTGGGGTCACCGATGTTGTCTCAACTTCTAAACATTGAATTTGACTGTAATAATCTCCTTTCTACCCTTAGTAACTAAATATCTTATTTTATTACAATAATGAAAGACTAATTTACAAACCATCAATTTTCTATGATTTCTTGTATGGGCTTAATCACAGTGGCTTTTGAACGTCTCATATCTACATGAAATTAGAAATAATAATAATAACTTTATAAAAATATTGGTTCACATTTTTGTAATTTAATTATTCATTATATTTATATAAAATTAATTTAGAATAAAATATTAATAAAATTTGTAATTTTTCTAGAATCCCCTCCGCCACCATATTGCCGTTTCGCTCGTGAGAGATTAAAACCTGAAGGTGAGTTATTGTTTCATTATTTTTTTTACTTTTTTTTTCAATTTTAAAAAATGTTGAATCTACTAATTTACGAAATTGATCAAAATGGAACTATTGACACTTGTTGCGATATCAAATAAAAATATTCAACTTGAAACGATCTTTGTCTAGGTATATATTTAGGTATAATATTTATTATGAAATTAATTATTCTTCTTCTATGAGTTTTTCTATGGGACAGGTATGTGGAGAGTGTATCGTTGCCTCTTTCCACTTCGAAAATCGAGTTCAAGTCAAACTTAACTCACACTTTACTTTATTAAGTGGGAGATAAATTTAACCTAATTTATCGCGCGGAGAATTTACCACTGCTCAAAGCCCCTAAAACCTTACTAAATTGGATAATGGATTATATCTAAGTTTCTGAGATTGGCTCGTGATCCCGGCTTCTTTTCCTTCTACTCTGTTCTCTTCACGATGGAGGGGCCAGCCCATACAGGCCTTTAGGGGATGGACCTTCTGGTGTATCTCCTTCTCACATCAATATCATTGAAAATAAAAAAAATAAATAAATAAAACTACATTTTAATCTGAATCCTACATTTATTTCAAACTTATACTCACAAAAACCTGCATTGGTACAAACTAAATTAAACAAGTATCCATAAAAAAAAATAGAGAATTTAAATAGTCTTTTATTAAATTTATCATTTCTTTCTTCTTGAAGGGGGGGTCCGATAGTTCAAAAATTATTCTTGTAAATACTCAAAGTCTGATATAATTCTTAAACTACTCTTCTTGAAGTGAAAGGATATGTATGAAATTTCTTATTAAATTAATTTAAGGTAGTTCTTTCACAAATGCAAAAATTCAAGAAGTCTTCGAAACTTGGAATATAAGTCATTAAAATCATAATAAACACACTCTTAAAATTTGAAGACGATTTATCACACCAAACATAAAATAATTGCAATTAAAAATGAAATTTTTTACATATGGTAGATTGGAAAAGGGTGGGAAAATGATAATTATTTTATTTTTTTTCAATGAAGGACTTTCCTCATCTTGATGAAAAACTAATATTTGTTAGAATAATATATTCGGAACTTAAAAAAAATTTGAAATTATTTACCTCGTACTTTTGATAAAAAATAGAAAAAACAAACATATTTGGGCGATTATTTTTAGTGAAGAGGATAATAATATCAGTGGCTTAGGAACGATCCATTCATAAAGAGAATATAGTACTGTAAAAAGTACAGTCACGTTAAAAAAACATAACCTAAAATTTTAGCACCCTTTATATTTATAGTGGTTACGAGGCTAAAACTTTTTGTGTGGATTGCCGCGAAAGAACCTCCTTAAATTATAAAAAAACTTATTTATACAGAAAAAAAAATTCATTGATTTACAATTATAAAAACAAAAATGTAACACAACGCAAAAAAGTTGCTCTAATATCCTATACTACTAAAGCGCATTTGTGCCTTCCTCTGTACCTATGTCCGTCCCCCAACAAAAACAGTCGTCATAGTTACCAATTTAAATGAAATTATCTAAATTGAAAGTTTTTGCCGAGAGTAGCAGAATTTTTATATTGAAGGAGACAACAAACTCTTTTATTGTCTCCTTCGAAATTATCTATATATATAAAATTAAGGTTTTGTCTGTACAATGTAAATGAATGAATGAGTGAATCGGAGGGTGGTTTAATCCAATCCAATCAGAATTCTGATAGTACCTGGTTTTCACTGATCGAAGGTAGAATTCACCAAAGATAAAACAGGTAGGGAATTCCTATTTCCAGAAATCATAATAATAAACAAATGATATGACCGCAAAGGGGTTCAGGTTCTAACTTAAAATATTAGATTCTCTGTATACATAGACAGATTATGTTGACATTTTACAAATGACTATAAGTTCTTTGAAAGCTAACTCCGTTACTCTCTCTCATGTAGTTTTCTCAAGATATATTTTGTTATCTATATTAAAGGCATTAGGCATTTAGGTCACCATTTAGATATCCATATGATTGTCTTCATCATTGTTATGCATTAATTCCGTTAAAACTACAAGAACGAATTCACTGTCTGACCGGAAGTGACGTCACGCTTCGGCGGCGGCGGGGTGGCGCCAGCCGCGCGGCCTTCCGCTACCTGCCAACAGGCCGAGGTTAGCCAAGATGGAGGCCTTCGGAGGCATCCTGTCCTCTCTAGGCAGTGGCCATATCCAGCCGCCATTTGGGCCACACTCTTGGTCACGATGGAGCCGATATAAATAAACCTATGGGACTTAAAGGCGCCGGGCCGGGTTAATCTTTCTCTTTTGCTTTCTGACTTTTGGCCTTGCTGTACCAAATCTCTCTTGTTTCCATACTATAAATCTAATTTCAATTTTTAAGATAACTTACATTTCTGAAGAACAAAAATTTATTATACAAATAACAGTTCAAGTCTCAGATTTATTTTACTAAATTAACTAAAATATTGAAACTTTTCAAAATTTTCGATTTTAGAATTTGTTTTCAAAATGAAAATATGGTTCAAAGAAAAAGTTTTATTGATTGTTTTTATAAATTAAAAAAATACAAATCTTTTATAAAAAACAATCCAAAATACGTTTATTCAAAGTCAAACGTTTCGGCAGAATTTCTCCCTTTTTCAATGACAAAATTTTTTCAAAAAAGAAAAAAGTTGCTTTTTCTAGAATTTAGAAAGCAACTCTAAGATATTAAATATTTTTATAAATAGACAATTGTACAGATTGTCCTGGTGACCAGATTACCTTTAAATCAAAATATAGGGGGCCGGGTAGGCTAGGGGTTAGCATGTCAGCCTGCTAACCAAGTGGACCCGGGTTCGAATCCGACTCGAGGCATCTGGCTAAAAACTGACCCCCCCCCCGGGGGGGGGGGGGGGTAGAGACAAATTTAAAATCAATAATTAGTATCGTAAATTGGCTTATGGCTAGAAGGACCGAGAAGCCAAAAAAAAACAAATAAAAATAAAAATAAAAATATTTATGAAAATTTATTTTACTCTAAAAAATTTTTATAAACATTCGAAAAACAATCCATCTGATCTTTTACTAATCGAATTTTTATATAAAATTTCCAAAGTCAATTTTTTTTTTCCAAGTTATATTCTTTATTTAAAATTTTGAGATTAGAAAAGTCAAAATTGTGTTTAAGGTTAGTAGAATGGTTAGCCAGCATTGTAAATTCAGAATTTTTTCATTCTAATTGAATATTCATGCTCGTAAATTCGTTCCTTCACAATTTAAGCAATTAATTTTATAAACTAAATTATTTTGATTCAAAAGAGGATCTCTCTTTAATTTTGAAAAATAGGACAATCTATACAATTGTCTATTTATAAAAATATTTAATATCTTAGTGTTGCTTTCTAAATTCTAAAGAAAGCAACTTTTTTTTTCTTTTTTTGAAAAAATTTTGTCATTGAAAAAGGGAGAAATTCTCCCGAAACGTTTGACTTTGAATAAATGTATTTTTGGATTGTTTTTTATAAAAGATTTCTATTTTTTTTTTAATTATATAGTGTACCTAGATATTTATGTTGGTGATACTTCAATTTTTGAATTTGGTTTCGAGTGGTACGAATTTATAAACAGGTTGAGAACCCCTGGTCCAGCTGAAGCGAATAAAAGAGATAAAAAAAATTGTCATTGATAGTAATGGCCGAGGGGTGATCCGCGATTGGAAGTAGGTGTACACCTCTTTGGAAGTTCTTGGAAATATTTGGAAGTACTTGGAAATATATGGAATTACTTGGAAATTTTTGGGCTTACTTGGAAATATTTGCAATTACTAGGAAACATTTGGAAGTACTTGGGAATATCTGGAAGTGCTTGGAAATATTTGGAAGTACTTGGAAATATTTGGAAGCACTTGGAAATATTTGGAAGTTCTTGGAAATATTTGGAAGTACAAGTAGAAGTAGGTGTACAGCATATTAGGTCGCGGTTCACCCCTCGGTAATGGCCAAAACTCCAGAAAATGTTTTATAAATTTCTTAAACATATGACCTATTTCAATAAAAATCGGTGTTGAATTTTCTGTCAGTCGGGTTTTAATCTATTTTTTAGAAATATTTTCTAATTACTAATCATTATTTGTATATTCTTCATTGAATTTTTCATTCTCTTTATTGAGAGGTCTTAATTACATACCAAAGATGGAAACATTCTCAGCATGAGATTTGTTTCTCTCAAGGTGATCTTCCAAGCATTCTATTCTAAAGTGGTTTCGCACACCAGGACAGTCAATTTTTGTCCACTAGTATTATTTCTAAAGGGTTTACATTGGTTTCGAATAAAAGAAACCAATTTATGAATGCAAACACACTCAGTCCCCCGTGCGTCACACGGCAAGCAAGAAAGAGTTTGGTGCATGTTATAAATATACGCATAGGACGACTTGTAGGCGCCTTCGGTTTTAAACTTTAGACTAGGTTCGGCCTTGTGCGTGCCTGGCTACATGTGTGCGTGTACGCTCAAGGAATGAAACAGGAGTGGCATGGCTTGCTGGCTGTAGTAGTCTCTGCCACAGAAACCGGGTAACAGAAAATGAGAATCACCAGATTCTCAAGGTACAAAGCAGTTGACGTGGTCCCAATGAACTATTTTATGTCATATTCAAAATTACCCCATTTCATAGGATGTTAATAAAGCAGTAGAATTACAAATATATTGTATTTTATTTTCATTATTTTTATGTCACTTACAGTGATATTTTAAGGTTGGGAAAATATGACCATCATCTTTTTACTTTACCATACCAGGTATGGTCAAGTATTGTAATCGTGAATGGAAAAAAGTGTTTTTTTGCTTCTTTTTTTTCGAAATATCTCAAAAACGGCTGAAACTATTTTAATTTAAAAAATTGGGCGTAACCATGGTATTTCGCTCTACAAAAAGCTCTAATAAGTGAACATCGAAAAAATTATATTTTTCGAGATAATAACTGTTTTGTCAAAATGTCTGTTATTTAGTCTCGAGGGGTGAACTGCGATTGGAATTAGGTGTACACCGTCTTTGGAATTACTTTGGAATTCATTAGATAATCTATTGTCTTCTACTTGGAAGTGGAAGTAGGTGTACACGATTTTAGGTCGCGGTTCACCCCTCAGTTAGTCTGTTATTCTGTTAGTCTGTGCGTTACCAATTTTTTGAGGACGAGCTAGCTCAAAAACTAGTGTGAATATCAAAACAAAATTTCACATGTAGTTTTGGGGCATTGAGATTAAGAGCTTTTTAGATTTTGGTGCATATCGACCCAAAATAAAGGGGGGGGGGGGTTAAAATTTAAAATTATGATATTTCAAACTAAAAAATAAGAAAAATGAAATATACTATAAAATGAACCTATAATAACGAAAATGTTTTTTTCTGGCTCCAAAATTAGGGGGAGAGGGGACGTCAAAAAATAAAAATCTAGGCTATTTGAGCAATCTCAACCAAATTTTGTATACATAATCAGTGGGCTACCAGAAGACTAAAAATGCAAAAACTAAGCGCCCAAAATGGAGGGGGGGGGAATGAAAATCTAAGCCCTTGAACCAAACTCAACCATAAGTGTATGGTAAAGTCAAGTGGATGGCCATATCAGAACGTGTCAATTTATTTTATTTTTATAATAAACTGGAGAAAGAAATGAAAACTCAGATCTCAGTACACTTTCCACAAATTTTAATGATTTGGCAATTTTTTTACCATCGAATGATTTGATCTAAAATGTTAATACTTGGCCTATACGTGGGATTATTAATTTAAATGTGTGCCAAATTTCAGGTCATTCCCTAAAAGCGTTTGACAATTTTTTTTTTTTATTTTCATCATTTTCAACCCGAACCTTTGATGGTAGAAAGTCCAAAATAATATCAGTTCTTCGTTATGAAAAAAAACAACAACCATTTTGACACCATAACAAACTTTCTACTACCTTTCACACTTGTGTTATCTTGGATATATGAATCCAAACACAAATACAGAAAAAAAAATAATGCTTGAAAATAACTTTTCCCCAGATTTCAGAGATAAAAAAAATGACAGTGTATTCAACAACACACCTGGTTTTATGGGTGGATACTAAAAAAAAAAAAATAGATTATTCAAATCACAAATGCTGAAATCTAAAGAGACTTTAATTCGTTAATCTCAAAACTTAGATTATACCTACTAACTTTTTTTCTTGAAAATATTTTCTGATTAATCAAGATTTCACTTTTACTTTGTTTAGAACCACAATTTTGAATGTATAGTATCTCTTATTTCAGTGAAATTAAAAATGTCACAAATTCAATGATTTAGCTTTCGTAAATGGACAGTTTAACTGATCTTAACAGTTCTTA
Organism: Forficula auricularia; assembly: GCA_024734495.1. NCBI lineage: Eukaryota > Metazoa > Arthropoda > Insecta > Dermaptera > Forficulidae > Forficula > Forficula auricularia. The sequence continues at coordinate 30,342,588 of JALMQS010000030.1, read as the reverse complement.
CTTTAACTTAAGTCAGCCTCAGTTTGGTAACAAGAGCCGATAAAATAATTTTTAAAAAAATGCTTTTAAATATTTTCTAATAGGACTACAAGTGAAGTAGGTAAATATGTTGAAGAAAAAGCAACTCATCAGATATAAACTCCCAACTGCTCAATACAATTGATGATAAAATATTTTTATTTCCATTTATAGGTGTTTACAAGTGGATTCAATGTCAATCTATAGATTTTTACATTTTTCACTAAGAAGCTGTTTTTCAATTTATTATCAAATTGACACGTGATCTATGGCATAAACAAATAAAACATTTCATTACTATCTTTTCGAAATGACCATGAATATTTTTAATTACATATTTTACTTTAAGTATGTTTTAATTAATT